>AP025045.1:26646285-26815228 GCA_036186865.1 Eustoma russellianum | reverse complement strand
GATTTTGTTACTGACCTGCCTAGAACGAAAAACGGTTATGATGCCATTTGGGTGGTTGTTGATCGCCTAACCAAGTCCGCCCATTTCATGGCTATGACAATCAGGGCTCCAATGGAAAAGTTGGCTACGATGTACGTGGATCAAATTGTAAGTCTTCATGGAGTACCCCTAAGCACCGTGTGTGATCGCGACCCTCGTTTTACATCACGATTCTGGACAGCTTTTCAGAAAACAATGGGTACTGAAATTCACATGAGCTCGGCATTTCATCCCCAAACGGATGGTCAATCAGAAAGAACTATTCAGACACTGGAAGACATGTTGCGAGCTTGCACACTCGATTTTGGGAAAAGCTGGGATCGGAGTCTCAAGCTAGTAGAATTCTCATATAACAACAGCTACCATCGATCTATAGGAATGGCCCCGTACGAGGCAGTCTACGGAAGAAAATGCCGATCTCCCCTTTACTGGGATGAAATAGGAGACAGGGTTCTCACCGGACCCGACCTAGTAGAGCGGACCCGAGAGAAAATAAAAGTCATAAAGCAAAAATTACAAGCGGCCCAAGATAGAAGCAAGGGTTGGGCAGATGAGAAGCGGCGACCCTTGGAATTTCAAGATGGGGAGAAAGTGTTTCTAAAAGTGTCGCCAACGAAAGGAGTTAAAAGATTTGGTATTAAAAGGAAGCTAAGCCCAAGATATATTGGGCCATACGAGGTTCTTGAAAGAATTGGGAAAGTGGCCTATCGACTCGCTCTACCGCCCACCCTATCTCAAATACATGATGTGTTTCATGTCTCTCAACTACGACGATACGTACACGATCCTAGTCATGTCATAAAAGATCAACCTTTGAAGCTGGACGCCGACGCGACCTATGAGGAAGAACCAGAAAAGATAGTCGATCGTAAGGAAAAGGTGCTGAGGAAGCACACTATACCAATGGTTAAGGTGCAATGGAAGAACCATTCTGTGGATGAGTCTACCTGGGAACTAGAAGAGAACATGAAGAATTTGTACCCCCACCTCTTTGGTTAGCACTTTCAAGTTTCGAGGACGAAACTTATAATAAGGGTGGGAGAATGTTGTAACCCAATAAGAGAATCCTTCTTGTATCTAAGGTTGAGTTAGTGAACATGTGACAATATACGCTTGCGTTTGAAATTGATTAAGTCAATGATTATTATAAGTATATCATGAAGAGTACTATGTGCATTACAAGAAAGGATCCAATTTCGCCATGGCCTATTAGGGTTTCGGCCACTAGCCAAGAAGGGCTACTTCTTAAATCATAATTTAAGGAACAACTAATGAAATGGATATGTATTTTTTTTAGAAAAAAAAGGGAAAACAAGGGATTTAATTGAGGCTTAGTTGGGGTCATTAAAGACCCCAACCGCCGGCTAGATTAAGAGGGAAGGGGGGAGGCTAATTAAGTGAATGGTGGCTAGAAGTTAATGAGATGTAACCTAACTAAACCAAAAAGAAACTAGGGTTAGTCAAAAGAAACTATGATTAGCCTAAAGTAACCGTAGTTAGTAGTAAAGTAACCTTGGTTAACCAAAGGTAACCAAGGTTAAGAGACCTAATTGAGTAGCTAAGGCAAAACCCTCACCACCCTTATACCCCAACGGCTAAACCTAGCCAAAGTAACAAAGTTCCCTCCAAAACATACTTGAGAACTTTCTAAGTTTTTTTTTTTCAAACCCTCCAAAGAAACTCAAGTGAGCTCCTTCTCTCCCTTTCTCTTCCAACCCCACGGCCAAGAAGAGCAACAAGAGGGATTAGGTTATCCCAAGGCTAATAGACATTAGGTAAGTGTTCTTAGCCTCTTGAGAAGAGATTTACATTTTTCTTGAGATGAAACTCATGGTGTATTCTCTCTTGTTCATAACCGTGACCTCCAATGGTCACTAGGCTCAAGTCTCAAGCTTTTAAGGATTCTAAGCTAGAGAAGCTTGGATACCACTCAAGCCTTTTGGTAAGTCCTCTAGCTTTTAAGGATATATTTTGGTTAAAGGTGTAGACTAACCTTACTCTTTTTCCTCCTCACTACCGTAGGATGCATGCATAGAGAAGGCAAGAATTCAACTTTTTCAACATCTCACCAAGAAGAGTAAGCAAAAGGCAAGTACACTATACTCTTTATGATTTAGATGTGAAAGTGTGTGCATGAATGGCTAGATATACCTAAGATCTAATCTTAGTTGTAAAATGGTAAGTTGTAAGCCCAAAACTTTCGGCCTAAGACATTTAAATGTGTAGGAGTGGAACTTTGCTCTAAAGATGTGTTCTTTGAGGGTTATAAGCATATTTATGTGATAATCTAGGCTTAGATGTGTTAAAGATCCTTTCTTTCATGATGAAAGGCTCACGGTGGAAGGGTTAAGGGAGGTTGGGTGATTATACATGAAAAATGCAAATATAGCAAGGAAGTGGGGACAAGTTTTGATTTTGTTGTGTGTTAGGTTTAATATACTCTTGGTTATACCATTTTCTTGCATGCACCAAAGAATGAGGCTGTTAGTGAGGGGTGCGTGTGTTCATCTCAAAATTGTTGCTAAGTGTTGGTGACAAAAATGTGAGCTAAGGACATTTAGAAAGAATATATGATCACTGAAAAATTCTGGAGCTGGACCGAAATTTAGACTGTATTGTGAAGCCAGAAAAGGGACCTTAGGAACCTTCAATTCCACTGATTTTTGGTATGCTATTAGTCTTATGTATTTTTTAGATGTGAGAGTTGGAATCACATTAAAAAGATCCACGGTTTAGTTTTGATGAATTTTCTACTAAGACTGGTCCTGCTGGGAAAAGTTGCACTGGACAGAATTTAAGTAACGTGTTTGGAAGTCTAAAAATGGACCTTAGAGATGTGCAAATCCACTAATTTTCGGTATGACACTAACCTCATGAATAAAGAAAAGGTGGCAGTTGGAATTTTGTCAAAATAAGTTGTGGTTTATTTTTAATAAATTTTCTAGTAAAACGGGTCAAACTGAAATGTGCTGGATGGACAGAAATTGTGTAACAAGTTGCATGATCCGAACCAGGGCCTTAGGAAATTGTGATTGGGCTAAATTTCGACAGGATTCTAGCCCAATGAGTTTATTAAGTTGGAGAGTTGGAATTTCCAGAAAAAGATTAAAGGGTTGGTCACAATAAATTTTATAGTAGAATATGGTCATTTCAGAATTCAGATTACATCGTTTTAAGAAAAGAGCAAACGAGTCCCTTATCGACATCGTAATTCCACAATGCATGCATGGCATTCACTTATGACATTTACGGAGAAGAACATGTGGTCAAGTGGGTCTAACACGTGCATTTTATTAGGAAATTCCTAAGGGGAAGTAGACACTACTAAGCAGGAAATTTCCACCATGACAACGAAACGTGTCTATTCGGTTACGTCATGCATTACGCCGTCGTTTGCACGTCACATGTCATTGCATTGCATCATCGTCATGAACATGATTTACAGCATGTCTTTTTATGAGAAAGAAAGATGGAAAGCGTTTTCAAATGATAATTTCGTTTTGAATGATTCTCCACTGTACCGTGTGTGAGTATGAACTTGGCCAGTATGAACCCGATCAGATCTGGGTTAAGCGATCTGACAGAATGACCATGCAGGCCCGGAAAATAATAGGCCTGATGATGAGAATGATGATGATGACCGTGCGGGCCCGGAAAAAAAATAGACCCGGCAAGTATGATGACGTTACCGATCCGAATCCGGGAATAATAGATTCGAAGGGAAGAAGTTACCGCCCTCAGATCCGGGAAGATAGATCTGAACACTCTATTGTTTTACGATGATGATGATTTTAAGGAAAGCATGAAAGATCATATTTCATTTTATCACGATGCATTTACACGTACACATGCATGCTTATTACCTTCATGTAGCGACTCGTGAGATTCAAGTTATGACGACTTTGTAGACCCCAAGTGATGATACTTTTTGGGTTATTCAATACAAGTTACAATCTCTTAATATTATATTCTGCTTCGAATGGTGATTTTTACCTAAGTTATGATCTTGTTACATTAAGCGATGATCTTTATCGAATATTGGTCAAAGGACAGGTATGCTTCTAAACCAAACTCTTTTGGGATTCGGTTCTTGTTCGCACTTTCCATTTAACTCATGATTATTATAGTATACTTGCTGGTGACATTGTCACTCACCCTATTTTTCTCTCCAGAGGTGGCAGGAGACAAAGTAGAGTGGATTGATGACGAACCTAGGGTTCCCTACCCGTGAGTGCACTGAAGGATGGCCAGGATTAGAAGACCGAACTTGCCAGCTTTAAGGAAATGACTGAGTTGTGGAGTTGGAAAACAATTTACTTCTGTCGCTTTCTGCTACATTGATGTGGGTTGTAAACTTTAAGTGGTTGTGATGACGTTTTAATTTGAAGTTTTAAATTCTGCCACGGTTTCGCTTATTTGTTGTGCGTAAGCACGAAAATCCATGCATTGCTATCATGGATCACGATGCGTATGGATGACGCCTAGTACTCTCCTTAGTGAAGTACGGCGGGTGCACCGACTTCGGCGGGGCCGGGGTGTGGGGCGCCACATGCCTAGATCTGTATATATATATATATATATATATATATATATATATATATATATATATGTATACCGATATGTATACCCGTATATTATTCATAATCTGTCCATATCTTAGATCTTGTTGTTGCACCCTAAAATCTAAACATGGATGATCCACTTTGGTATAAACGTAGGCTTAGGTCTTTGAAATTCATGAAGTATCAAGAGGATACTTAGAGTCGCATACTCTTCTATTCGGTCTTTTAAGTGGACTTTTCATCGCATTGTAACCCCTTGAGTTATTTATTACATGGTAGCTTTCACTTTATACGATACACATACGCCTATTCGTACGTCTCACTATATATATATTTAGTGCTTACACCAACGTGTCATGTGACCTATTCTTCGCCAAGTTAGACCTACTAGACCTTAAGAATTTCTCTAATTAATGGCTAAAGTTTCTTTGGTCTTTCCTCAAAATTGTATCTAGCGGCCATATTTGGAATGGATGAAGAGAGTTCTCAATTTATTAAGGGCCTAGTTAGGCCCATCTTTCGGATCTTGTATAAGGAACTCTATCCTTAGAACCCCTTATCCGAAAATTATTTGTGGGTATATGTAATTCAATTGAATCTTACCTAGGCTCCTATTTCCTTTTTCTTTATATTCTATATAGATGCACGTGTTTGTGTATTATTATGGGCTTTCCCTTACGCATACCTCCCATGGACCATAATCCATTAATCCCCTTATCATATGATAGTCCATCCTGTGGTATATATGTATATCCAGAAGCATGCTCATCTCTCATGTATATGGGCATGCCACGTAGTCCGACTTCTCATTTATAGTTACTTAGTCAAATACTTCTTCTAATCGTTATAAACTTCTCAAGTCAATTAATTTAGTATTCTTGCATAAACCTCCAACGGCTCGCTTTCTTCACTTTTTGCACTTTGGGGTACGTTAATTCCCTTTGACCTCAAATAATCGTGGGTAAGCTTAAGATATCTCCTTTTCAAGGTATTATTCACATGCCTTATTTCACCCCATCCCTAGACGCCTTACTAATTTTTGGGCGGGGTACAACATCTATGACAAATAAAGTAGTAGCAGATTCAAATGTTAATACTTCTATAGCAAGCAGAACTAGAAATAAAGAAAAAGAAGTAACTTCTTCTAAAATTAATAATTTAGAAGAAAATGAATCTTCAAATAATTCTGATAGTTCAGATAGTGAATTATGTAAAGCATATGAACAATTCCATAATAATAATAAAGTAGAAAAAATAGAATGGAATAAATCTATAGTGCCAGTACAAATGTCTACAGATTTAAAAATAAAACCCATCTTCAAATATCGTTTTAATGCACAATCAATTTATTCTTCGAATATAGATGGTATGTCAGAATATCAAATAATTAATGTATTACAACAAATGATAATGGCAGCAAATGCTTATAGAACTCAGTTAACACCTGATGATAAAGCAATTGCAGAATATCTTATATCTGGTTTCTCTGGGCAACTAAAAGGTTGGTGGGATCATTATTTAACTCTCATACAGAGACAAGAAATATTAAATGCAATAAAAGTTGATGAAGAAAATAATCCTATAATTATTGATGTGGAGAACAGTATCCGATTCTGTTGCCACACTTATATTATGTATATCTTTACATTTTATAGGTGACCCATTACATATTAAAGATTAAAATTCTGAATTATTAGCAAATTTAAGATGTAGAAAACTTAGTGATTTTCAATGGTATAAAAATACTTTTTTTAACGAGAGTTACGATTAGAGAAGATTCCAATCAGCCATTCTGGAAGGAAAAATTCCTTGCAGGATTACCAAATCTATTAGGAGAAAAATTCGGAATAAAATTAGAGAAAATTCAGACAACAAATAATTTCTTATTCACATTATACCCATAGAGAATTAATAAGTTTTATACAAAAAGAAGGACTAAGATTATGTCAAGATATAAGATTACAAAGTGGTTTAAAGAAAGAATTAAAACAGACTAAGTCTGAATTAGGAACTTTCTGTAAACAATTTGATAATGATCCATATAAACTATATAATAAAGAATGCCAAGGAGAATGTTCTAGAAAACCTTATAATAGAAATATTAGAAAACCTTATAACAATAGGTATAACAACAGATATCATAAAGGTAATAAATATCATAAAAGATTTCAAAAATCCTCTAATGAAATTTTATAAAAATAATTACAACAATAAAAATACCAAAAAACCTTGCAGAAAAACAAATTACAAGAAAAATAAAAATGCAAAAGATTACAAAAATATTGAATGTTATAAATGTCATAAGAAAGGACATACTGCAAATTATATTAGATTAAAAACAAAATTACAAAAATTAAATCTAGAAGAATCCATACTAGAAAAAATATCAAATCTACTTGTTGAATCTTCTTCGGAGATAGAAGAAACGTCTTTCGAGTCAGCTGAAGATCTTCAAATTGATGAATTGTACACATCTTCTTCAGAAACATCTGATGAAGAAAAACATATTTATGTTCTGACAAAAGAACAAGAAACAATATTAGAAATGTTAAAACATATTGAAAATCCTCAACTAAAAAAAGAATATCTAGATAAAATAATAGATATAAATTCAAAACAAAAGGAAACAAATAAACCAACTATATTACCAAATGTTTCAACTAGTTGTTATGACTTAACTAGTATATTAAATAAAAATAAAAACACAAAGGATAAAAATGTAACAATTCCAGATTTACAAAAAGAAATAAAAGAAATAAAAATAGAATTAAAAGAATTAAAAAATAAACAAAAACAAGATTCAGAAGTTATGAAATTAATACTTACAAAATTACAAACAACAGAAGAGTCTGATCAATCTTCAGAAACAGAACCAGTAAATATAGATACAAATACCATAGAAAATATTTCTAATGTACTACAAGATTTTTTATTTGTTTTGAGAGAAATAACATCAAGAAAATATTTAATAAGAGTAATGATAAAATTCTCCGAACAATATCATTTAGATACAATCGCTCTATTTGATACAGGAGCTGATTTAAATTGTATTAAAACAATTTAGTTCCAAAATCCTATAGAGAATCAACAACTACTAGACTCTCTACAGCAAATAATACCAAATTACAAATCAAATGTAAAACTGAAGCTTACATTATAAAATCAAATACATCAATAAGAACAATGTTCTTAGTTGTAAATGATATTCATCATGCAGTTATACTAGGAACACCTTATATGAATTTAATTACACGATATAAGGTAGGAATTAATTCTATTTCTTTCAAAATAAGAAATAAAAAACTTCAATTTGAATTTTTAGAAAAACCTAAAACAAAAAATTTAGATTTATTTAAAGCTTGTTCGATTCATAAAGAACAAGTAAATCAATAATCAAAAGTAAGACTTTTCAATTGCAATCATTAAAGGATACAGTAAATATCAATAAGATAGAAAATTGCTTGAAAGATCCTAAGATAATAACTAAAATACAAAATCCTAAACTATCATTTGAAAATGAACTTTTTTCAAATCTTCCAAATGCTTTCTGGTCAAGGAAACAACATATAGTTGATCTTCTGTATACTCCAGAATTCAGAGAAGAAGAAATACCTACAAAGGCAAGACCAATTCAGATGAATGCTGAATTGGAACAACATAGTAAAAAAAACCAAGATTTAGAATCAAAAGGATTAATACAAAAATCAAGGTCTCCTTGGAGTTGTGTTGCTTTTTATGCAAGTAAAAATGCAAAAATAGAACGAGGAACACCTAGATTAGTAATAAATTATAAACCATTAAATAAGGATTAAAATGGATAAGATACCCATTACCTAATAAAAAAAGATGTATTAACAAGGCTACATTCTGTATGTTTATATTCAAAATTCGATATGAAATCAGGATTTTGACAAATACAAAAATCTGAAAAAGATAGATACAAAATAGCATTCAAGGTTCTATTTGGTCAATATGAATGAAAAGTAATGCCTTTTGGACTAAAAAATGTGCCTTCTGAATATCAGAGAATTATGAATAATATAAAAATGGATTATTCTAATTTTTGTATTGTCTATATAGATGATGTATTAATATTTACGAAATCAATAGAAGAACATTTTAAACATTTAAAATCTTTCTTCTATATAGCAAAGAAAAATGGTTTGGTATTATCTAAATCTAAAATGTCTTTGTTTCAGACTAAAATAAGATTCTTCGGACATCATTTATCTCAAGGGACAATTTCACCAATAGAAAGATCTTTAGAATTTGCATCAAAATTTCCAGATAAAATATTGGATAAAAATCAATTACAAAAATTTCTTGAATCTTTAAATTATGTTGTTGATTTTATTCCAAATATCATAATAATAATAATAATAATAATAATAATAATAATAATAATAATAATAATAATAATAATAATAATAAAAATAATAATAATAATAGCAAAACCATTACATAATAGATTGAAGACAAATCCACCAATATAGACTGAAGAACATACTTCAGTCGTTAAGAAAATAAAAAGTTTAGTATCTGATATACCCTGCTTATATATAGCAGATCCGAATCTATTTAAAATAGTTGAAACGGATGCATCAGATATTAGATATGGTGGAATATTGAAAAAATTACAAAATGATAAAGAGTCTATAGTTCAATATACTTCTGGTCATTGGAATGATGCCCAAAAATCTTATTCAACTATTAAAAAAGAAATTTTGAGTATATTATTATGTATTAATAAATTTCTAAGTGATTTATTGAATAAAAAGTTTCTTTTACGTATTGATTGCAAATCTGCGAAAGAAATTTTGCAAAAAGATGTTAAAAATTTAGCTTCAAAACAAATTTTTGCTAGAGGACAAGCTTTATTAAGTATTTATGATTTTGATGTTGAATATATAAAAGGAGATACAAAGTTTGTTTCCGACTTTCTGACCAGAGAATTTCTCCAAAACAGACATAATGCCGAGGAAGACAAAAGACAAAGGAAAGCTTCCGGCCAATAATGACAATACTATCCCACGGAAAACGTGGACAGATAAAGTCGAAAAAAATGAAGAACTTCTTCAAAAAACCCAATAGCCGCAGTTCCAATTGCCCAAATATCCCCTAACAACACTCCAATATCCCTTCTTGAAAGTCTATCCAATAGTATATAATTTCAAGAATTACTTCACAAACTCAATATACCAAAAACCACAGAAATATCCAAACCTCAGCCATCTACTTCAATAACCCAAAAATCAAATAAAGTCTTCAAACCTCAATCCACATAGGTGACCAGCAAAATGCCTACATACAAAAAAGCTGTGCAAACATCACAGTTTGTGGAAAAATCCTTCTATCAATATATTACTACTATAGAAAAATCATATTATCATACTAATCCTTTATTTGCCTTACAAAATTATTTTGGAAAAGATTTTTTCCATAAATCATGGAATATTTTAAAAACAACAGAATATTATCAACTTCTATTGATAATGACACATTCTGTTGGAATAAAACATCATTTTAATAAAGAAATTACAGAGTATGCCTTCTCCAACTTTAAATTAGTGTCCATAATGACACCGGAGCAATGACAAAAACAATTTGGATCTTTATCCGAGGAAATTGATTTTCCTGAAGGATATAATTCAAATTTATTTTCAAATGTCTCTTTTAACTATTCGGATTACCAAAAAGCTTAGTATAATTCCCTATATTTTCAAAACTCCAGGGGTTCACACACCTGGTTGATATTTTTTGATACCAGAAAAATCACAACAAAAAATATTCCATATTGGTTCGTTGCTTGGTGGGATCATTTTGGATCTACAACAGAATATTTGGAAGCTCAAGACGCAGTAAAAGCCTCTCTGCAAATATTTACGAAGATGTATTCTCTAACAGATGAAGAGAAGATATTCTCGGAAATGTTAATATTTCATATGAAGTTCTACTTACCGTGTGTATTCTAGTGGAGAGCAGAATATACTCCAAATACAAAAATACCTTTAATAAAAAGAAAATTCTATATCAAATGGTGGACATCATTCAATATTCCAGATTCCATTACCCCTTGCAGAGTTATGGAACAAATAAAAGTATGGGATACACAGAAGCAATTTGTAGATAACAGAAAGACAATAACTACACCGGTAAAGCCCAGACATGAACAATTTTTATTACATAAATTAAGGATGCAATCTCAGCTTGCAATGCCGAAGGACCCTGAAGAAATGCAGAATATTTTAATAAAATTTGCTCCTTTGATACAAGAAGCAAAACCATCATCATCTTTAGGATCGACGAATGCAGTTGACGAAGACATTGATTTAATAGCATAAGTTGATCATTATAATATTTGTAATATTTGTAATATTGATGTAATATTTCTTTTCATTCACGTACTCCTTGTTATATCTCTGATATAATATGAATTCAAAAAAAATTACTAAAATACTCAGGCGGAAATGACCATGCATATAATAGTGGAGGGACCCTTATTTTGTCCACATTGTTGAGAAAAAGAAGTTTGAGTGATTTCAAAATGCATGATTTAAATAACGTGAACTAAAGAAATGCATGACTTGATTTATGACATGACACGTTTTTGCATGAAAGTTGCCTTATATACTTCATATATAATGTTGTCGTACTAACGAGCCATGAAGCTTTAAAGCTTACATCAAATGGCAAACATTTGTTGTGTTTGAACTAATTCAGGTGCCACCATTAATGAACTAAACTAGTTCATTAAGTGAAGTACTTAGTTAATTAAACTAAGTAGTTCAATAAAGGAAGCAACATTTGGAAAAGGCACAAAGGCAACAAGTTGAAGAAAGGAAAGTTCTCCCTATCCTCTCAACACATATATTACACGCCATTACATATATATATATATATATATATATATATATATATATATATATATATATTCAGATGTTTTGAAAAAGGCATATACACATTTATTCCAACGTACTACCGACGCATTATATATTTTATGTACGTACGTTACCGTCACACCACCATACTTAACTCATATTTTTGAGTATATTCAGGTCTTATATCATATGATATAAGTCATGGTGATGACAAATTTAATACGACACGTTAAAAGGTTCTAAACCGAAAATTGTCGTATCAGGCGAATACCGAAACTTCACCAACGTGTCACGTACTTGCCATAAATAGATGGCCATCCCCTAAACTTCAAAAATAGCCATAAATTTCATGGCTTTCATGATATGAACATCCATAAAATTATTCCATGTTAGCACACACAAATCACCCCACATTAAGGCCAAATTGTGGAGATTCCAATTTTAATTTTGTCACATATCTAGACGCCACTTTAATCAGCCTTATGAGCTGAATATTAAAGTTTCATTTATGTATATTATGTGTAATATAATATATATAACATGTGCAAAAAGTTAGAATTTAATTAGAGAAAAATCAGGTAATCGATAAACGTCGAAAATTCGGTTTTCTACGTACACAACACATGGAATGTTTTTGTCATATCATATAACATGTCTCTAGACAATTTTTACATATTTCATACATCTCAAAGTGTTCTTGAAAATTCATTTATTGGCTGATTGGTATATACCATGTGTGTATTATTAAATGTGCACTATTTTACAAAGTTTGCAAAAATAAAATTCAGCACATGCACAAATCAATTCCAACGCCTATATCAGCTGAGATGGAGCATATGTGGAGCCTTGTTGGCATATTGATTGGTCAAGAATAAAGCATAGAATGTTGATGACATAAAGGAAGAAGCTACACAAGGTAACAATTCAACTTTTGTCACAATTGTTCAGCATGTGTGCTAATGTATGGCCGATTTTATCATCATTATGGGGGATATTTTACTTCTTGATTAAGGTGGATTAAAAGACAATTTGGAAGTATTATGAATAAGTTATGGAATTAAAATTGTGATATTTTGAATATCACACATGCTGAAAATTTCAGCATGTGTGGGAATGTATATGGCCGAATCTATGGCCTTATTGTTGTCTAATTTTTATTCCAAAATTTGATAAAGATGTCTTGCACTAAATGATGATTGAATTCTTGGATTAAATCAATACAAAATAGGCAATATTTTGAATAAGAGGTGGATGTTACACATGCTGAAATTTCAGCATGTGCAAGACATGTAATGGCCGAATTTTACATGCCTTTCGGAAGAAAATTGTCTTGCTTAATTTATGTGATGATCTTGGAAGTTATGGTAACTATTTTATGATGATTTTGGCACATGTTTTAATTGGTATTCTCAGATTTTCCTAGTCATCAAGTGATGACAACATCCAACCAATCAATGAGTGCCAGGTAAGCAAAAGTTTAATGATCATCCAATGAGGAGATGCCAAGTAAGCAAAGACATGTCACAATGATGCCACACATTCTTCCAAGGAATTAGAAGATAATTTTCAAGAAGGGGAGAGCACCCAAGGGGGGCGGCCAACAAATGTTAAAAAGAAAGGAAGAAGAGCAAAACAAAAAAAAAAGAACAAGTCTTGCAATTCAAAAGCATAAAAACGGCTAGCCTTCTTCTCCTTCTACACGCTCTTTCATTCTTCTTCCTAAAAGCCTATTGTACTTACATTCATATACTTGAATAGGCTTCTTATAGATCACCACATATTCTTTATCATTGTAAAAGATTGATCAAGGTGTGATCAATCTTAGACTTGCAAGGTGGTGGTGTTCGTGATCATTGTATTCTACATACAAGGTTTGTATAGGGTTGGAGTTGGTGTGTAACTCCATCAACCCTGTGGTAAGGTGTTATTTTGTGTTTGGTGATTAGTGCTAACCGAGGAAGGTGTCCTCGAAGACTGGAGTAGGTTGTTGATAACCGAACCAGTATAAAATTCTTGGTGTCATTTGCTTTCAGCACTTACTTTCTGTTTCAGTACTGTTTATCATTTTTGATCACGTTCATAAAAATAGTAAACGTATTTCCAAAATTACGAAACTTTCCAGAATCATATCCACACGTCTTAAGGTTAATTTGGCACAAGTTTCAATCCTTTTGGATAAGCATAAGTCATCCAAACATCTAAAGTTCTGAGACTAGTGCAGTCTGATTTTTAGGCTTGCAAAGGTTGAGACTTTTATCGTATTTGACTAACTTCCCAAAAGAATTTTTCAAAACTGTGTCAAACCATTTAAATACAACTTATAAGGGGTTAGTCTTTAAATTTTCAGAGCATTTGGAGTTAAGGACAAATAGGAATTAAGTTTTCAAAACAGACTACCAGTTCTGGCAAATTTGCGCAATCTGACCATCAACAAATTTTCAAAGAGTTAGAGGTTGAATTTAAATCTGAAATTTTTAGGAAACACTCATAACTTCTGAGGATAATTTCCCTCAAAATTTCAGAATTTTTGAAGACCTACAACCTAGTTTTAAATCAATTTTAAAACTGGTCCTGAAAACAGAAATTGTTTTCAGAAGTTGGGTTTTCGGTTTAAAACTATTTTAAAAACCACATTTTCCGCACCCACTATTCAACCCCCCCCTTCTATTGGTGCCTTGCAGATCCTACAAGTGGTATCAGAGTGCAGGAATACTCACATCAAGAAGATCCAACGATGTGTGAGAGATGGCAACCACTAGCCACGAAACTGAGGAAAGAGATATGTCAAGCCAAATGCCTCCACTATTTGAAAATGAGGTAAATTCTGATCCTGACTCGGATTCTAAACTATATTATGATGATTTATATGTTGAATATCTTGAATTACATAAGTATTCTAGAACTCTTGCAAAACAAAAGAAACAGTTAATTGAAGACAAGAAATTGTTAGAATCTTCTAACACAAATCTTGTGTCTCAATTAAACGATTCAAAAGAAGAGTCGTCTTGCATCATAAATTCATTAAGGTCTGAAATTTCATCATTGACATCCGAGAACACTGAAATGAAATCTGAGATTTCAAACTTGAAATCAAGGAATACGAATTTAGAGAAAATGCTGAAACAATTTGATCTCGCATACTAGATCACATTATTTTATCACAAAAACATGACAGTGATAAAACTGGATTATGATACATTGAGACAAACAAAGTATCCAGTAAACCAACCAAGTTTGTAGTGTCTAAGAAAGTAGACACTCCAAAACCAAATACGGCGTCTAAGATGACGCAAAGACACCCTCTCCCCACATCTCGTCATACTTCTTCTTCATATCATAAGAAATACAATTTTGTACAATATAGATATGAGAAGAAACAAGTGATGCATACACGACATTCATTTCATCCTTCTATATTACGCACTACGCACACTAACACAACGACATATCAAAAATGTCCTACATATAATGCGTATAAAGGAGTTCTTGGCCAAAGCCAAACGCATTTGCACCTAACGTATATTATGTTGCCACCATTAATGAACTAAACTAGTTCATTAAGTGAAGTACTTAGTTAATTAAACTAAGTAGTTCATTAAAGGAAGCAACATTTGGAAAAGGCACAAAGGCAACAAGTTGAAGAAAAGAAAGTTCTCTCTCTCCTCTCCACACATATATTACACGCCATTATATATATATATTCAGATGTTTGGAAAAAGGCACATACACATTCATTCCAACGTACTACCGACACGTTATATATTTTATGTACATACGTTACCGTCACACCATCATACTTAACTCATATTTATGAGTACATTCAGATCTTATATCATATGATATAAGTCATGGTGATGACAAATTTAATACGACACGTTAAAAAGTTCTAAACCGAAAATTGTCGTATCGGGCGAATACCGAAACTTCGCCAACGTGTCACGTACTTGCCATAAATAGATGGCCATCCTTTAAACTTCAAAAATAGCCATAAATTTCATGGCTTTCATGATATGAACAGCCATAAAATCATTCCATGGCACACACAAATCACCCCACATTAAGGCGAAATTCTGGAGATTCCAATTTCAATTTTGTCACATGTCTAGACGCCACTTTAATCAGCCTTATGAGCTGAATATTAAAGTTTAATTTATGTATATTATGTGTAACATATTATATATAACATGTGCAAAAATTTGGAATTTAATTAGAGAAAAATCAGGTAATCGATAAACGTCGAAAATTCGGTTTTCTACATACACGACACATGTAATTTTTTGGCATATCATATAACATTTATCTAGACACTTTTTACATATTTCATTCATCTCAAAGTGTTCTAGAAAATTCATTTAAGGGCTGATTGGAATATACCATGTGTGTATTATTAAATGTGCACTATTTTACAAAAGTTTGCAAAAATAAAATTCAGCACATGCACAAATCAATTCAAACGCCTATATCAACTGAGATGGAGCATATGTGGAGCCTTGTTGGCATATTGATTGGTTAAGAATAAAGTATACAATGTTGATGACATAAAGAAAGAAGCTACATAAGGTAACAATTCAAATTTTGTCACAATTGTGACACATGCTGAAAATTCAGCATGTGTGCTAATGTATGGCTGATTTTATCATCATTATGGGGGATATTTTACTTCTTGATTAAGGTGGATTAATTGGAAGACAATTTGGAAGTATTTTGAATAAGTTATGGAATTAAAATTGTGATATTTTGAATATCTCACATGCTGAAAATTTCAGCATGTGTGGGAATGTATATGGCCGAATCTGGCCTTATTGTTGTTTAATTTTTATTGCAAAATTTGATAAAGATGTCTTGCACTAAATGATGATTGAATTCTTGGATTAAATCAATACTAAATAGGCAATATTTTGAATAAGAGGTGGATGTTACACATGCTGAAATTTCAGCATGTGCAAGACATGTAATGGCCGAATTTTACATGCCTTTTGGAAGAAAATTGTCTTGCTTAATTTATGTGATGATCTTGGAAGTTATGGTAACTATTTTATGATGATTTTGGCACATGTTTTATGTGGTATTCTCAGATTTTCCTAGTCATCAAGTGATGACAACATCTAACCAATCAATGAGTGCCAAGTAAGCAAAAGTTTAATGATCATCCAATGAGGAGATGCCAAGTAAGCAAAGACATGTCACAATGATGCCACACATTCTTCCAAGGAATTAGAAGATAATTTTTAAGAAGAGGAGAGCACCCAAGGGGGGCGGCCAACACATGTTAAAAAGAAAGGAAGAAGAGCAAAACAAAAACAAGAACAAGTCTTGCAATTCAAAAGCATAAAAACGTCTAGCCTTCTTCTCCTTCTACACTCTCTTTCATTCTTCTTCCTAAAAGCCTATTGTACTTACATTCATATACTTGAAAAGGCTTCTTATAGATCACAACATATTCTTTATCATTGTAAAAGATTGATCAAGGTGTGATCAATCTTAGACTTGCAAGGTGGTGGTGTTCGTGATCATTGTATTCTACATACAAGGTTTGTAAAGGGTTGGAGTTGGTGTATAACTCCATCAACCCTATGGTAAGGTGTTATTTTGTGTCTGGTGATTAGTGTTAACCGAGGAAGGTGTCCTCAAAGACTGGAGTAGGTTGTTGATAACCGAACCAGTATAAAATTCTTGGTGTCATTTACTTTCAGCACTTACTTTCTGTTTCAGCACTGTTTATCGTTTTTGATCACGTTCATAAAAATAGTAAACGTATTTCAAAAATTACGAAACTTTCCAGAATCATAGCCACACGTCTTAAGGTTAATTTGGCACAAGTTTCAACTCTTTTGGATAAGCATAAGTCATCCAAACGTCTAAGGTTCTGAGACTAGTGCATTCTGATTTTCAGGCTTGCAAAGGTTGAGACTTTTATCGTATTTGACTAACTTCCCAAAGGAATTTTTCAAAACTGTTTCAACCCATTTATAAAACTTATAAGGGGTTAGTATTTAAATTTTTAGATCATTTGGAGTTAAGGACAAATAGGAATTAAGTTTTCAAAACAGACTACCAGTTCTGGCAGATTTGCGCAATCTGACCATCAACGAATTTTCAAGGAGTTAGAGGTTGAATTTAAATCTGAAATTTTTAGGAGACACTCATAACATATGAGGATAAGTTCTCTTAAAATTTCAGAATTTTTGAAGACCTACAACATAGTTTTAAAAACGTTTTAAAACTGGTCCTGAAAACAGAAACTGTTTTCAGAAGTTGGGTTTTTGGTTTAAAACTATTTTAAAACCACATTTTCTGCACTCACTATTCAACCCCCCCTTCTAGTGGTGTCTTGCAGATCCTACAAGTGGTATCAGAGCGCAGGAACACTCACATCAGGAAGATCCAACGATCTGTGTGAGATGACAACCACTAGCCACGAAACCGAGGAAAAAGATATGTCAAGCAAAATGCCTCCACTATTTGAAAATGAGGTAAATTCTGATTTTGACTCGGATTCTGAACTATCTTATGATATTTATATGTTGAATATCTTGAATTACATAAGTTTGCTAGAACTCTTTCAAAACAAAAGAAACAGTTAATTGAAGACAAGAAATTGTTAAAATCTTCTAACACAAATCTTGTGTCTCAATTAAACGATTCAAAAGAAGAGTCGTCTTGCATCATAAATTCATTAAGGTCTGAAATTTAATCATTGACATCCGAGAACACTGAAATAAAATCCAAGATTTCAAACTTGAAATCAAGGAATACGGATTTAGAAAAAATGATGAAACAATTTGATACAGGATCTAACATGCTAGATCGCATTATTTTATCACAAAAATATGTTAGTGATAAAACTGGAGTAGGATACATTGAGACAAACAACGTATCCATTAAACCAACCAAGTTTGTAGTGTCTAAGAAAGTAGACACTCCAAAACCAAATACGGCGTCTAAGATGACGCAAAGACCCCCTCTCCCCACATCTCGTCATACTTCTTCTTCATATCATAAGAAATACAATTTTGTACCATATAGATATGAGAAGAAACAAGTGATGCATACACGACATTCATTTCATCCATCTAGATTACACACTACGCACACTAACACAAGGACATATCAAAAACGTCCTACATATAATGCGTATAAGAAGTTCTTGGCCAAAGGCCAAACGCATTTGCACCTAACGTATATTATGTTGCGTTTTCATCACCTTTCTCACCTTTTGGAAGACCTAGAAAGGTCACCCAAATTTGGGTACCAAAAGGAACATTTTCAAAGGGTTGAATAAATAATCCTTATGAACGCACATTTGATACTATTTAAAATGCATGATTTTTTTCATCTTTACATGCACTTTTGATTGTCTTTCCAAAATAAAGAGGGAGAGAATGCATGATTTAAGGAGGTGAGAGAAAGATAAATTGCACAAACGAAGGGGGAGAGAATTCAAAATTCAAATTTGAATTTGTGCACAATTGGAGGGGGAGCGACAAGATTTAAATCACGTATGTAGATTATTTTGTAAATCACCAAAAGGGGGAGATTGTTGAGAAAAAGGAGTTTGGGTGATTTCAAAATGCATGATTTAAATAACGTGAACTAAGGAAATGCATGACTTGATTTATGACATGAAACGTTTTTGCATGAAAGTTGCCTTATATAGTTCATACATAATGTTGTCGTACTAACGAGCCATGAAGCTTTAAAGCTTACATCAAATGGCAAAATTTGTTGTGTTTGAACTATTTTCAGGTGCCACCATTAATGAACTAAACTAGTTCATTAAGTGAAGTACTTAGTTAATTAAAATAAGTAGTTCATTAAAAGAAGCAACATTTGGAAAAGGCACAAAGGCAACAAGTTGAAGAAAGGAAAGTTCTCCCTCTCCTCTCCACACATAAATTACACGCCATTATATATATATATATATATATATATATATATATATATATATATATATATTTTCAGATTTTTTGAAAAAGGCACATACACATTTATTCCAACGTACTACCGACACGTTATATATTTTACGTACGTGCGTTACCATCACACCACCATACTTAACTCATATTTATGAGTATATTCAGGCCTTATATCATATGATATAAGTCATGGTGATGACAAATTTAATACGACACGTTAAAAGGTTCTAAACCGAAAATTGTCATATCGGACGAATACCGAAACTTCGCCAACGTATCATGTACTTGCCATAAATAGATGGCCAGACCCTACACTTCAAAAATAGCCATAAATTCCGTGGCTTTCATGATATGAACAGCCATAAAATCATTCCACGTTTGTAGCGCCCCGAACCCGGACCCCGTTCGAATACGGTGCACCCGCCATACCTCACTAAGGAGAGTACAAAGCGTCATGCATAACATGCGAAAATCCGTAATATAAGCCATGGACTCCCATGCTAACATTTAACATGGTAGTAAAAATTCGGCAGAATTAAAACTTTTTCAAAATAAACATGCATTACAAAAATACTAAGTTCCCAAAAGTAGCATTCCCACAAAATGACATAACCGAAATTCAGAAAGTTCAAAAATTGTTCATAATACAAACGTCTTGGCTGCACAAAAGTCCTTAATCTTTGCTCCCTTCAAATTTCCTTGCCTATGGATAAGGTACCCTCGGCTCATCCTCGATCCACTCAATCTTAGCGTTATCTGGCTCTGGGAAAAAATAAAAGTGTGAGTGATAAAATCACCCAGCAAGAATACAATAAACTACCATGAAATACATAAAGAATTATAACATGAATGTAATAACCAAAAGACCTCAAATAATAAATCATACCTGATCTTCATTCCTAGATTGGCTGATGATATAGCCTAAGTCTAAATCTAGATAGGGCTATACCAATAATATCATAATAATCCATAACCATAACATACAACATATCAGCATGCTCATGGGTTATGCAAAATGCAATGCATGATGTCATGTCGTGTCCAAAACACCATTTTGGTCCCATAAAAGAACATGTCATAAAACAGAGTGTCAGATCAATTAAACCCGGATCGGAACGGGTCCAGAATATGTATCAGATCAATTAACCCCAGATCTGAACAGGTCCAGAACATGTATCAGATCAATTAACCCCAGATCTGAGCGGGTCCAGAACATGTATCAGATTAATTAACCCCAGATCTGAACGGGTCCAGAACATGTATCAGATCAATTAACCCCAGATCTGAACGTGTCCAGAACATGTATCAGATCAATTTACCCCGGATCTGAGCGGGTACAGAACATGTATCAGATCAATTAACCCCGGATCTGAGCGGGTCCAGAACATGTATCAGATCAATTAACCCCGGATCTGAACGGGTCCAGAACATATCATGTCAACAGACCAATTAACCCTGGGTCTGGAGTCGGGTTAGTCGCATGCTTAGCCGGCAAAGGAAATCATGAAACTTTCTTTAAAACATGGGACCATAAAAACTTTTCATGCGTAACGGAAAAACATTTTCACTTGAAAAGACTTGCTTGCTTAAAATTCATAAAAATCAGATTCATGTGGAATATAGACATGCATGATACATAGAATGATATGCAAAGCAAGTCATGACGTGAATAATCGTAAGCATTTCTTATAACTTGTCACAAGCATGATTTTAGAACTAAGAATTTCCAGATTTTCTACTTTATGTTTATAGGCGGCTAACTAGGCTTTAGAGACCTTAAAGTCTTCAATACTTGGATCATAACCTGAAAAACATCCTAAGGCTTAACCCTTATAATCCCAAACCGTATATAGAGGTCCATATCCTCCAAATTGAGCCTTCATATATTAATCCTCTGTTCAGCCCAATTTTCAGTTTTGGTACATCCACTTTATGTTCGTAATTACCTCTCAAAACGTTAAGACCAACCAGACTACTTGACATAGTATTACTCCTTTATGTCTTGAGTGATTACCATAAAATTTCCAGATCAATCTAACGACCTTCAAGGGTTCATTTAATCATTTTTCTGAAATAGGTCATGTGCTGAAACTGGACTGATCCACTTTACTAAACATTTAATTGTGGCAAATCCATGACTTCTTTTTCCAAAATTACAACTCACCCATGTCACAAACATGTGAAATTAGCATCCTACCGAAAATTAGCCCATTTTCATGTTCCTAAGGTCCATTTTTGAGCCAAACAACACGTTGCCCATTTCTTCCCTGTTTCAGTAATTTCAGCTGGAACAGTTTTACTAATTAAATCATTAAAAATAATCCACAACTTGTTTTACCAAAATTCCAGCTTGCATATCCACTACACACACAGGGTTATTACCATGCCAAAAATCAATTTTATTGGACTTCTTCAAGATCCATTTTAAGCTACTCAACATGTTATACAATTCTGCCAAGTTCCAAAATTTCCAGCCTGAGCAGTTCTACCAAATATTTTAATAAAAATAATCCGTAACTTATTTTATCAAAATTCCAACTCTCATATTTGCTACACACGTAAGGCTAACTTTGTACCAAAAATCAGCTGTTTTAAAGGCTTATAAGATCCATTTTTAAGCTGTTAAAAACGCCACTCAATTCTGCCCAGTTCCAGGGGTTTGATGTTTTGTCTTTCATTCAAGTCAAATGTCCCCTATTTCCCTTGTTCTTATGAAATAGCTTAGTGGTTAACACATACACCCCTTTGAATCATAAATACCCAGATCTTATGCTTTTATAGAGTCACTTTTTGCATCATACTAAACAGCTTGTAGATTGTACATTGGAATCAAGGTTCACCCTTCTTTCCATCCTTTAGGCCGAAACATATAGGGACCTTAAACACATTTTACAACTTATATTCAAGCATGTAACATATTCAAGAGTCATTTTAGCCTAGTCTTACAAATAACATCCTAAAAACTATCATCCATTACATGCACGCCTTCCTAAGACCACTAAAGTTTCAACCAATTCTTAATCTTGCCTAGGCTCACTTAGATGCACCTTAATCCATCCCAAAACAGCCTCATTTCATGTTCATGCAAGAAAAGATTCCATCTTTGAGAAAATAAACCACATGCAAGGCATTTTTCTTAGGAAATCACCAAGATGAAATATTAAACTTAAGATATTCAACTAAAGATCATATCTTAGGCACCTTGAACCATTCAAACTACCAATTCTTTAAGTAAATCATGAGAGATTAGTGTATACTTGACTCTTCAAGCTAAAGCTTTTGTCTTAGCTTGGTTATGGAATGAGTTGAGTTAAAATTCTCCTCTTTCTTCACCCTTGAACATACGGTTTTGAAGGAGAGGAAGGAAAAAAGTTAGTCTTCATTCAATAGTGAAAATAAGACTTATGTGAGGCTAGAACATCTTACCAAAGTAGGCTTTGATTGGAGCTTCAAGTTGCACAAGATGGCACCACCTAAGAAAGTTGAAATCTTTGCTCCTATGGCCAATGGAGGTCACGGTTTGGTGGGAGAAACAAAACACCCTTGTGAGCTTCACTATTATGCATGAAGATGTTACTTAATGAACTTAGAAGGAAACTTACCTAAACTCTTCTTGGCTTAAAGATGGAACTTGAATGAGAACCTCTAGTCTTCAAGATGGAGGGGCGAAAATAAGGAGTGTGGAAGGAGATGGAACTTTGTTTAGGTGTTTAGTAGAGAACTTTCTAGCAAAATGTTCAAGGTAAGGTAGAATGAGGTTGGTCTTGAAATTTAAAAAAATCTAGAGGGCAAGGGAAGGGCATCCGGTGGCATGGGGAAGAAAAAGAAGGGCCTAGGCTTGTAGGCTACAAGCTTTTGTCCCATGCATGCTATTTTTCATCATTTCTTTTCTTGCATGCTTAGATTATTATATTATTTTATTTTAACTACTTGGATATTTTTAGTTTAGATATTTAAATAGTGGAACAATGGAGAGGATTCTAGATCCCTCCATTGCTTGGCCGAAATTTTGGGGCCTCTTGGGGTGTTTTGGTCATTTCACATTTATCCTATCCCACATTTATATAATTTATACTATTATTTATTTTATCTAATATGATTTTAAATCTTGCTTCGTGAGGATCACTTAGGCTTGCATTCTTATGAAATGAAATTGTTTTAGGATTGATCAAGGCCTCTTGGCCCGAAATTCATAAGGTATCACAATACCTTGTGACATCCCCTTATATAATTATTTAGTATCCATCACAAAAGTATTTAAGTAAAGAGTTCTAAGTTGACTTAAGTAACATGCACTTAAAGAAATCATTGTTTTCATTTCGTCACTTAATCATAGTTTCGAGTACATGGTCATTGGGATACAACATCCTCCCCCTCTTATCATAAGTTTCGTCCTCGAAACTTCAGAAGCTAGTCAAAAAAAAGGTGGGGGTATCTACTCTTCATATCTTCCTCCGTTTCCCATGTTGCTTCTTCTTCCGAATGATGCTTCCATTGTAGCTTCACCATGGGTATAGATCTCTTCCTTAATGCTTTCTCTTTCCGATCAACTATCCTTAAGGGTTCCTCTTCATAAGATACATCTTCTTCAACCTTCAACTGTTGATCTTCAAGGATGTAGCTAGGATCATATACATATCGGCGAAGTTGAGAAACATGAAATACATCATGTAACTGGAAAAGAGATGGTGGCAACGCCAAACGATACGCAACTTCACCCACTCTCTCTAATACCTTGTAAGGTCCAACGAATCTTGGGCTCAACTTGCTTTTGATGCCAAACCTTTTGACTCCTTTGGTTGGAGAGACCATTAGGAAAACTTCTCTCCTTCTTGAAACTCTAAGGGTCTTCTTCTTTCATCAGCCCATGTCTTGGTTCCATCTTGTGCCGCTTTCAGTCTTTGTTGAACCATCTTGACCTTTTCTCGCGTTTGCTCAACAATGTCGGGTCCCGTGTACATCTTATCTCCAATCTCGTCCCAATAGAGTGGGGACCGACATTTTCGTCCATACAACGCTTCGTAAGGTGCCATCCCGATGGATCGGTGGAAACTGTTATTATATGAAAACTCAACGAGCTAAAGGCTTTTATCCTAACTTCCTCCAAAGTCAAGAATACATGCGCGTAGCATGTCCTCAAGGGTTTGAATTGTTCTTTCTGATTGACCATCTGTTTGAGGATGAAACGCGGAACTCAATCTAATCTCGGTGCCCATTGCCTTTTGAAAGGCTGTCCAGAATCTCGAGGTGAAACGGGGATCACGGTCGCATACAATACTTATGGGCACCCCATGCAAACAGACAATCTGGTCAATATACATTGAGGCCAATTTCTCCATAGATGCCTTAATCGTCATGGCCAAAAAGTGGGCAGACTTAGTCAACCGATCCACAACGACCCATATAGCATCATTTCCATACTTAGTATTAGGTTGGTCGGTCACGAAATCCATTGCGACGTGATCCCATTTCCATTCCGACACTTCTAAAGGTTGTAATAATCCAGCAGGTCTTTGGTGTTCCGCTTTTACTCTTTGGCACACTAAGCATCGTCCAACAAAATCGGCTATTTGGTTCTTCATACCATGCCACCAAAACTTTTGCTTGAGATCTTGATACATCTTATTAGCTCCAGGATGTACAGATAAGCAGGAGTTATGGGCTTCCATCAAAACTTCATCTTTAATTTCTTTGTGCTCTGGTACACATAATCGTCCTCAGTACCATAAACTGCTATCACTGCGAACTTCAAAATCATCTCGTGGCTTATCTTTCATCCTTTCTTTGATTTTTCTTAAAGCTTCATCATTCCCCTGAGCCTCTTTGACCCTATCAATCAATGAAGGAATAAGAACAAGCTTGGCGAGAACTTCATCCACCAAATCTACTTCTTATAAGCTAAACTCTTCCATGTCCCGCTGAAGAGGAGGTTGTCGTGGGTGGCTGGCCTTCCGACTCAATGCATCAGCAACCTTATTAGCTTTTCCGGGGTGATATTGAAATGAGAGATCATAATCTTTAATTAACTCCAGCCATCTACGCTGTCGCATATTGAGCTCTTTCTGGGTAAAGAGATACTTTAAGCTTTTGTGGTCTGTGTAGATCTCACAGTTCTCGCCATACAGGTAATGTCTCCATATCTTTAATGTGAAAGCCACTGCGGCGAGCTCAAGATCATGGACAGGGTAATTTTGCTCGAATGGCTTCAATTGCTGGGATGCATAAGATATTACTTTGTCTTTCTGCATAAGAACACATTCGAGGCCATTCCTTGAAGCATCGCTATACACCACGTACTTCTCACCAGGAGTAGGCTGAGCTAGGATAGGAGCAGACGTCAACTTCGCTTTTAGCTCCGAGAAACTCTTTTCGCATTCGGCACTCCACTCAAACTTAGTCTTCTTTTGGGTCAAT
Organism: Eustoma russellianum; assembly: GCA_036186865.1. NCBI lineage: Eukaryota > Viridiplantae > Streptophyta > Magnoliopsida > Gentianales > Gentianaceae > Eustoma > Eustoma russellianum. The sequence continues at coordinate 26,789,419 of AP025045.1, read as the reverse complement.
CTGGTGAGGGGGATAGCTATCCTTGAGAATCCATCAACAAACTTTCGATAGTACCCGGCTAGTCCAAGGAAACTTCTCACTTCCGTAACATTTGTTGGTCTGGGCCATTCCGTGATAGCTTCAATTTTCTTGGGATCCACTGAAATCCTATCTTCTGAAATAACATGGTCGAGAAAAGATACACTTCGCAGCCAAAACTCGCATTTGCTAAACTTTGCATACAACTGTCTTGCTCTTAGAATATTCAAGACTGTCCTCAAATGGGCTGCGTGACTCTCTTCGTCAGGTGAATAAATTAAGATGTCGTCTATGAAGACCACCACGAACTTGTCCAACTGGTCTTGAAAGATTCGATTCATGAGATCCATAAAGGCGGCAGGGGCATTGGTCAAACCAAAGGGCATGACCAAGAATTCATAGTGTCCATAGCGGGTTCTGAAAGCGGTCTTAGGGACATCTTCTGCCTTAATCTTCAGTTGGAAGTTTCCGGATCGCAGATCAATGCTAAGTTATAAATTGTTTTGATGATGAAAAGATGTTTTAAATGAGTTAAATTTTTGTTTGATATTTGATGCAAGATAAGAAAATCACACTATGTCCAAGATGGTTGAGATTGGAACTCACTGTTCAACATCGATCTCTCAAGATGGGGACATCGATCGATCGATGTCACTTCAGCCTCTGACATCGATCGATCGATGTCAGTCAGTGAGCATCGAACTCTCAACCAAAGGACATCGATCGATCGATGTCACTGACATCGATCGATCGATGTAAGTCAGTGAACATCGATCTCTAAACCAAGTGACATCGATCGATCGATGTCAGGTAGTGTCAAAAACTGCAATGTTCTGGAGGACATCGATCTCTCCCCCCAGGCACTTCGATCGATCGATGTCCCCCAGAATTCAAATTTTCTGAACGTTGGAACAAAATCCAAGGGAGATTTATGATGCTTTCTCTTTCCAATCTTGCTCAAATTTCTTGTGGACTTTAACCCAACATACTACATGTTTTCTTGACTATTGTATACATGTCTAAGATTCTCTAGGGTGGCTATTCAAGATCAAATCACTCCATAGGGTGGCTAAAGACTATTTGGGCACTATCTTGACATTTTTGAAGATGAAGACTTGGTGGAGAGGCTCAAAAACGTGGTGAACTTCATCTATAAATATAGGAGGCTTAGATGAGGCAATTACATACTTTCAATATCATCTAGCTTCATCTTTCATTGTTGTATAGTTCTCTCATACTTGTAAATTTGCTTAAAGCTTGTTTAGCTTTTCTTTGCTATTCATAGTTGTATATTGAGAGAAAGAGAGTCAAGCACAAGAGGAACCATAAATATTTGATCTCTTGCTTGTGCTTAGACTTGTGAGAAAGTGTGAACCTTACTATATTTCTTCAACCCACTGTGAGAAGTTCTTGAGGGAACTTTTGTTGAAGTTGTGAGGAAGCAAGAAGGTGTTCTTGCTAAGAGCTGTAGTTGCTGTAGTTGCACAAGTGTGTTTTGTGCAAGAAGTTGATGTTGTTGTTGCTTACACTAAGGTGTTAGTGTAAGTATTGTTGTGGTTGTTCTTATTGTTCATAATAAGAAGAGTAGTTGTTGAAAATCCACTTTGGCAATAAAGTGGTAGTGGAGTAGAATCATTTACGATTTGAACCACTCTATATCCGGTGTACTCATTCACTACTTCTCATCTTCCATTCTTGTTCTGATTTTGAATATCTTTTGAGTTGAGCCAAACGAGAAAATTCCGCAAATCAGCCAAACACTCTATTCACCCCCCCCCTCTAGAGTCTATTTCGGACCTAACAATTGGTATCAGAGCCTAACCTTGATTGCTTGGCCTATCTTTGCAAGTAGCAAGGTTAAAGATCATGGCAATGACAACCTCAACCTCAACCTCAACCTCTTCATCTCACACTTCATCTCCTAAGCCTACTGTACTATTTTCTGGATCAAACACTAAAGCACCTATGTTTGATGCCCAAAATTATTCTTTGTGGAAATTTCGAATGTTCAATCACTTGAAAGGCTGTGGATTTGATATATGGAGAGCCGTTGTCAAAGGAATTGAAGTTCCTATGATTACCAACTCAAAAGGAGAATCAATATTCAAAGATGAGGATGACTACACCGATGAAGAAAAGATAAGATTTGCCATTAATGGCAAAGCATTTGATATTCTCTCAAGTGCTCCCACCACCACCGAGCTCATAAGACTTCAAGGTCTTGAAACAGCCCATGAGTCATGGAAAAGGCTTGAAATGATACATGAAGGAACTGAGCAAGTAAGAATGGCCAAACGACTTATACTCATGAAGGAGTATGAGTTGTTCGGAATGAAAAGCGGTGAGAAGATTGAGGAGACAATTGATCGATTCACACGAATAGTGAACCAACACTCCATGGTGGACAAGAAAATCTCAAATGAAGACCTTGTCTCAAAACTCCTCAACTCTTTGCCAAGAGAATGGACACCCAAAGTCACCGCCATCACCGAATCAAAGAATCTCAAGACTCTTACCCTTGATGAGTTATCCAGTAATCTTCTTACTCATGAAATTCTTATTGATGAACAAAATAGGATGAACCCTATCAAGCCCACACAAACATCACACAAAGGATCGGTGGTAGAGTCCGATGAATTAGATGAGGAAGTTGCCCTTATAGTAAGAAAATTTAGAAGAATGGCAACTAGAAACAAAGCTCAAGCAAGAAAGTTTTTCAAAAGGCCATCTAAAGAAAAGTAAGCAAGCGAAAATTGCTATAGATGTGGTCGACTCGGTCATTTCATTGTCGATTGCCACGTAAAAGAGCCACAAAAGCAAGAGAAGAAGGTCTTTCCTCAAAAGAAGAAAGCCCTCAATGCGGAGGTAACCACGTGGGATGATCTCCTTTCGGAATTGGAAGGAGAAGAGAGTGAAGATCAAGGTGTTGGACTTGTTGCAATAGTTGACAATCCAAAGATTCAACATACTTGTCTCATGGCAATTGAAGATGATCTTGAGGTAAATTCTAATCCTTCAAATTTGCATGATGAAATAGGAGATTTGCAAGATGACTTTGAAAAATTGAATTTAAAATATAAGCATTTGAAGAAAGAGTTCAAGAAATGCATCTTAGAAAATAAGAGCTTGCATGACAAGAATATTTTGATGTTTCCAGAGCATGACATCATACTCACCATGCATAAAACCGTAGCTCTTGAAAATGTAGAAATTAGAAAAGAATGCGAGTAACTAAAGTTAGACTTACAAAGACTAACAAATGGTAAAAACAATTCAGACATACTACTTGGAAATTAAAGAATTGGAAATGATAAATCCGGTTTAGGATTTAATTCATCATCTTCTTCTATTAAACCTAAGTCCTTAAAGAAAAAGTCAAATAATAGAAAAACACAACGAAATTTATCACCTCTAAACCAAAGCATGTATCCACTTGTTTTCATTGCAACAAACTAGGACATGTGAAGAAAGTATGTAGAGCTAGATTTGGAAGCACATATGTTTGGAAGCCTAAGGGTCGACAAACTAACCTTAAAGGACCCAACCATCAAAGGGTACCAATGCATACATCTTTTGGTTTTGTAGGCTCTCAAGATAAATGGAGTAGCCAAAGAAGAAGGAACCAAATGGCTTATGGACAGCGGATGTTCAACGCACATGACCGGAGACAAAATGTTGTTCACCAAGCTCAAGCTCCAAGATGGTGGAACGGTGCATTTTGGCAATGGGAGAGCCAAAATCCTTGGACATGGAGAAATTGGTAACTCTTCTTTTACTATTAATAATGTATTATATGTAGAAGGGCTTAAGTATAATTTGATAAGTGTCAGCCAACAATGTGATGCTAATTTTCAAATTGAATTTGTGAAAAGAAAATGTGTTGTGAAAAAGAACAATAAGATTGTTTTTGAGGCTATACGTAAAAATGATGTTTATAAATTTAGCACACATGATTTGATATCACAAAATGTTTCTTGCCTAGTTGCCAAAAATGATTTGACTCAACTATGGCATAGACGACTTGGACATATTAGTTTTAAAAATTTCAAAGATATTTGCAAAAATGAAAAAGTCCAAGGTCTTGCAAAATTAAATTTCGAAAACCATGGCTTATGTGACACTTGTCAAAAGGCAAAACTTGTTAAAACAGGTTTCAAACCCAAAAGTGAAATCTCCACCACCAAACCTCTACAATTGCTTCATATGGATTTGTATGGGGATATTGGTACAGCAAGTCTAAGTGGAAAACATTACACCTTTGTGGTGGTAGATGACTTCTCTAGGTACACTTGGGTAATGTTCTTAGCTAAAAAGAATGATGCATGCCAAGAATTTATAAAGCTTTGTAAGAGATTAGAAAATCAAAGAAAAGACACAATTAAGGAAATTAGAAGTGATAGAGGTGGTGAGTTTGATGGAGAATTTCAAGAACTTTGGATACGAACACAATTTCTCAGCTCCAAGAACTCCTCAACAAAATGGTGTTGCGGAAAGGAAGAATAGAACACTTCAAGAAATAAGTAGAGGCATGCTAAACGAATTTGAGCTACCCAAATATTTTTGGGCCGAAGCGGTAAATACCGCTTGTCATGTGATCAATAGAGTTTATTTGAGACCATTTCTCAAAAAGACTCCTTATGAGCTTTGGAAAGGTAGAGTACCAAATATTGGTTATTTCAAGGTATTTGGTTGTAAGTGCTTTATACTTAACACCAAAGATAACTTGGATAAACTCGACTTCAAAGCGGATGAAGGAATCTTTATGGGTTATGCTCAAAATAGCAAGGCATTTAGAGTATATAATAAAAGAACCATGAAAGCTGAAGAATCAATTCATGTCAAGTTTAGTGAACTCAATGAGGATAAGTCAAACATTAATGATGATAATGATGATGAAATAATTGAAGTAAGCCATATAGAGAAATTTGAGAATCCAAAAGGTAATATTGTTATTGATCTTAGGATTGATCCCTTTGAACCTCAAATTTACCGGATTGATATAATTATAGGAAAGATCACCCTAAAGAATTGATATTAGGTGAAACTAGACAAGGCATAATGACTAGGAGAAAATTCAATGAAAATGCATTCATTTCACAAGTTGAACCTAAAAATATAAAGGAGGCAATAAATGATGAAGATTGGGTACTAGCTATGCAAGAAGAATTAAATCAATTTGAAAGAAGTAATATTAGGAAAGTATAGGAAAGATCACCCTAAAGAATTGATATTAGGTTAAACTAGCCGAGGCATAATGATTAGGAGAAAATTCAATGAAAATGCCTTCATTTCACAAGTTGAACCTAAAAATATAAAGGAGGCAATAAATGATGAAGATTGGGTATTAGCTATGCAAGAAGAATTAAATCAATTTGAAAGAAGTGATGTTTGGGAATTAGTTGCTAAACCAAGTGATCATCCCGTAATTGGCACTAAATGGGTATTTAGAAACAAAATGGATGATAAAGGAAACATCACTAGAAACAAAGCTAGGTTAGTAGCCCAAGGCTATAGGCAAGAGGAAGGCATAGACTATGATGAGATCTTTGCCCCCGTAGTTAGGTTAGAAGCTATTAGGACTCTATTAGCATATGCATGCTATAAGGATTTCAAATTATATCAAATGGATGTGAAATCCGCATTCTTGAATGGAATAATTCAAGAAGAGGTCTATGTAGCTCAACCACCGGGGTTTGAATATCATGATTATCCAAATCATGTTTTTAAACTCAAAAAGGCCCTTTATGGACTTAAACAAGCTCCTAGGGCTTGGTATGATAGATTAAGTAACTTCCCACTTGAGAATGAGTTTTCAAGAGGAAAAGTCGACACTACTCTTTTTATTAAAGAACAAGGAAACCATCAATTGCTTGTTCAAATTTATGTGGATGATATTATATTTGGTGCTACTAATGGTTTTCTTTGTGAGCATTTTGCAAAATTGATGGAAGGAGAATTTGAAATGAGCATGATGGGTGAACTCAACTACTTTCTTGGTCTTCGAATCAAGCAAACTCAAGATTGAGTGTACATATCTCAAACGAAGTATACAAAGGATTTGCTCAAAAAGTACAAATTTGAGAATGGAAGAAGTGTGAGCACTCCAATGAGCACAAGTACAAAGCTTGATAAAGACGAAAAAGGAAAGCAAGTTGAGGTAACCAAATATAGGGGTATGATTGGTAGTTTACTCTGTTTAACCGCTAGTAGGCCGGATATTTTGCATGCTATGTGCTTATGTGCTAGATTTCAAAGTATGCCCAAGGAACCACATTTAATTGCTATTAAACGTATCTTTAGGTATTTAAAAGGAACCTTAAACTTTGGATTGTTTTATCCTAAAAATGGATGTTTTGATTTAAGAGGGTATAGTGACTCTGACTATGCCGGAAATCTCGTTGATAGGAAAAGCACCTCCAGGACATGCCAATTCCTTGGAGAATGTCTAGTTTCTTGGTTCTCTAAGAAACAAAATAGTGTGTCACTTTCTACGGCAGAATCCGAATATGTATCGGCCGCTTCATGTTGTGCACAACTACTTTGGATGACAAACACCTTGAATGATTATAATGTTAAATTTGATAAAGTTCCCATCCTATGTGACAACACATCATCCATAAGTATAGCACAAAACCCGGTTCATCATAGTAGAACCAAACACATTGAAGTGAGGCATCACTTCATAAGAGATTGCATTCAAAAAGGATTGGTATGCATTGAGTTTGTTCCAACAAATGACCAACTAGCGGATATCTTTACTAAATCTCTTCCCACCGAGACATTCGAATCTATTAGAGCAAGATTAGGTATGATAAACATTGGCTAGAAGGTAAAATTAGTCAAAAAGGTTGATTTCAGAAGACATTGATCGATCCATGTGACAGTCTGAGAGACTGCTGTCAAACAAGACATCGATCGATCTATGTCCAAGACATCGATCGATCGATGTCGACGCGGACAGGTCATTAAAACCTGCACTTTTCCCTTTCCTCTTCACTTTCCTCCTTCTCCCAAACGAAATCCCTAACTTTCACTCTGCAAAAACAGAAAAATTGGTCCCAACTACGTCAAACCTCTCTGCTAAACTCAGAATCTTTGCCAAAATCTCCATCTTTTATACAAATACAACCTTATTCTTCAACATCTTTTCATATCCATCTCCAAAATCCGAACCCTAACCTCAAATGGCTTCAAAATCAAAACCCTCTTCCAAGAGAGCAAGAACCTCTCATGAAAGTGAAAGTGAGGCACAACAATCACATCCTCCAGTTCCAACGGGGTCTAGAACGCAAGGATTAAGGAAAAAGGCCACTCCCTCTCAAAGCAATATGTTGACTGACACAAGGAGTAGGCTAACCATCAACAACTTTCCGTGGCTCAAGTCCTCAGAATACAAAGATGCTTTGAAAGAGCCAACTGGTACATGTAAATTTGCCTATATCACTCTTAGAGCCCAAATGGTATTCACTGAATGGGAGCGCAAGAAGAGGGCTACCATTCCACTAAAATTGCTCAAAATTGAGGATATTTTGAGCAATGAAGAATTAAAACCAATCATTGATTGGTTTGATGTTCAAAAATGGAGACCTGTTTGGGAGGTCTCAATGATGACCAACATGTCTACCTGGTATACTAGAATGTTTTATGTAAATATGTGGGTAGATTATAAATATGGGGAGCCATATGCTTTGAATATGATTATAGAAGGAAATTTGTTGATGTTTACATCTAAGACAATCAATGAATTACTTGAGGTTCCGAATGAGGGGTTGGAAGATTTTGATCCCTGGAGGTGGGTCACATATAAGTACCAAGTCTCTAAGGACGAGGTAAATACATTTCTTGGTTTTCACCCCACCAAGAACACAAATGACATGCCGTTGGTTTATAGGGTGTTGCTTGCCATTGTTACTTTTTGTGTAAACAGCAAGTTGGCCAAACTCCAGTAGATTTTTACGTTGCGTATCGTATTGCTATGAAGGAGCCTTTAAATTTTGGGGAGATTGTGTTTGCCAATATGTTGGAAGCTGCTACCAAGAAATCAAAAGCGCTTCCATATAGCAATCTCATTTATAGATTTCTTAAAAAGGCAAATTTGGAGTTGAATGATGAATTCACGGACCAAATTACCAACAAAGACTACTACACAAAAGCCAACATTCAACAAATCCACAAATCTCGGAAAGAGGCTCAAAAACGGGGTGGACAACAAGAACAAGAAGAGGAAGAGCCTGAAGATCCTATCCCTCCACCATCCCCTACCGAACCTCCCATGGAACCCTCTTCTCATCCATCACCACAACCAACCCGCAACAAACCTCCACTTCCAAAAAGGACAAAGGAAAAGCCCCTATGACAGAAGGAAACGGGTCTGATGACGAGTTCGATGTTAAAGCAGAAATTGACGAAATCAAATTCACACTTGGTCAATGGGGAGAAGATCTAACCAAAGAAGCTGTACGCATTTACGAGCTTGAGAAAGAGAATACAAGTCTTAAGAAGCGTGTTTCAACCATCGAGACGAAATATAATAAACTCAAGAACAAACTTAAGGCGTGCCTTCCTGGATTAGCATTTTCCTCTGATGAAGAATAGTTTTCTCTATGTTTGACTTAGAGTTTGAGTTTACTTATGTATCTCAAAACTTGATATCTCATTGTTGATATTCTACTTATTCATGTTATTGTTTGATGCTTTAAAAAAGGGGAAGAAGTAGTTGGTAATTGTTTTGTTGTTGGTATGATGGCTTAGTAGTAATTGGTAAGTGTTTTGTTGGCATAATGGTTTAATTGGCATGTTTGGGCATGATTGGGCATGTTTTGGCATATAGCATGATTGGGCATTAGCATTGGATGGCATGTTTTGGCATAGTTGGTTGGACATTGCATAATTTAGTTTTGACATGTTGGCATGGTATAGTTTGGTTTGGTGTTTGTGTATCACATAGCTTACCTTGAGAAGTTGAATTTGGTATAGCATGACATGAAGTTTCTTGATATGCCTTACATATTGAAATGATGAAAATATGAAACTTAATGCATAGATTGAGGGGGAGCATTTTGGTATTGATAGCACATTTTGGGTAGATTGCATGTTGAAAAGAAATTTTTGATGTGTTCATATGATGAGGGAGCATGAACTAAGGGGGAGATCAAGTTTAAATTGAAAATATTTCATGTAAAAACATCTTTTGAATCATGGTTTTTAAATCATCAAAACGGAGGAGATTGTTAAGTTATAAATTGTTTTGATGATGAAAAGATGTTTTAAATGAGTTAAATTTGTGTTTGACATTTGATGCAAGATGAGAAAATCACACTATGTCCAAGATGGTTGAGATTGGAACTCACTGTTCAACATCGATCTCTCAAGATGGGGACATCGATCAATCGATGTCACTTCAGCCTCTGACATCGATCGATCGATGTCATTCAGAGAGCATCGAACTCTCAACCATAGGACATCGATCGATCGATGTCACTGACATCGATCGATCGATGTAAGTCAGTGAACATCGATCTCTAAACCAAGTGACATCGATCGATCGATGTCACTTCAGCCTCTGACATCGATCGATCGATGTCAGGCAGTGTCAAAAACTGCAATGTTCTGGAGGACATCGATCTCTCACCCCAGGCACTTCAATCGATCGATGTCCCCCAGAATTCAAATTTTCTGAACGTTGGAACAAAATCCAAGGGAGATTTATGATGCTTTCTCTTTCCAATCTTGCTCAAATTTCTTGTGGACTTTAACCCAACATACTACATGTTTCCTTGACTATTGTATATATGTCTAAGATTCTCTAGGGTGGCTATTCAAGATCAAATCACTCAATAGGGTGGCTAAAGACTATTTGGGCACTATCTTGACATTTTTGAAGATGAAGACTTGGTGGAGAGCCTCAAAAACGTGGTGAACTTCATCTATAAACAGAGGAGGCTTGGATGAGGCAATTACATACTTTCAATATCATCTAGCTTCATCTTTCATTGTTGTATAGTTCTCTCATACTTGTAAATTTGCTTAAAGCTTGTTTAGCTTTTCTTTGCTATTCATTGTTGTATATTGAGAGAAAGAGAATCAAGCACAAGAGGAACCATAAATATTTGATCTCTTGCTTGTGCTTAGACTTGTGAGAAAGTGTGAACCTTACTATATTTCTTCAACCCACTGTGAGAAGTTCTTGAGGTAACTTTTGTTGAAGTTGTGAGGAAGCAAGAAGGTGTTCTTGCTAAGAGCTGTAGTTGCTGTAGTTGCACAAGTGTGTTTTGTGCAAGAAGTTGCTGTTGTTGTTGCTTGCACTAAGGTGTTAGTGTAAGTATTGCTGTGGTTGTTCTTATTGTTCATAATAAGAAGAGTAGTTGTTGAAAATCCACTTTGGCAACAAAGTGGTAGTGGAGTAGAATCATTTACGATTCGAACCACTCTATATCCGGTGTACTCATTCACTACTTCTCATCTCCCATTCTTGCTCTGATTTTGAATATCTTTTGAGTTGAGCCAAACGAGAAAATTCCGCAAATCAGCCAAACACTCTATTCTCCCCCCTCTAGAGTGTATTTCGGACCTAACAATCAATTTTACTAAAGATTCGGGATCCCTGCATTAAGATACTTTAGATAGGGTTTGAAAAGATTTAAATCTTACTCAACTAAAGCTTATTAGTTACATACCCTGAGCTGGTCGAACAAGTCGTCAATCTGGGACAATGGGTACTTGTTCTTTATGGTGATTTTGTTGAGATCCCGGTAATCGAAGCATAAACGCATACTTCCATCTTTCTTCTTCACGAATAGCACCGGAGTACCCCATGGTGAAACACTGGGGCGAATGAGTTTCTTTTCTAACAGTTCGTGTAACTGCTCCTTTAGCTCCTTCAGTTCTGCAGGTGCCATTCTATAAGGGGCTTTTGATATGGGTTCAGCTCCTGGGATAAGGTTTATTTCGAAAGCAATCTCGTGATCAGGAGGTAGTCCTGGTAAATCATCAGGAAACACATCAGGGTATTCATTGACAATTGGAACTTGTGAAAGGGTAGGGCTTGCTAGCTCAGCACTCAGGACATAGACAATGAATCCTTCATGACCTTTCCTTAACGCTCGGCTGGCTCGAGCTGCGTTAACAAAAACTTTCTGGGATGGTTTCTTTAACTTAGCTCCTCCTTGGAATGACACTTCCTCTTGGGTCGGGTTCTTAATTATAACTTGTCTACTGCAGCAGTCAATGTGAGCATGATTCTTTGAGAGCCAATCCATTCCGAGTATCACGTCAAAATCACTCATAGATATAGGAATCAAATTAGCCTCAAACCGATGATCATTAAACTCGAGCGCACAATTCCTGAAGATGTGATGGGAAACAAGCACCTGGTCACCAGCTGCTTGTACTCTATAGGGTGATTCTAGTTTGACTGGATTATGGTCGAGATTCTTAGCAAACTTCCTTGAAATAAATGAGTGGCTGGCGCCACTGTAGAACAACACATTTGCGGCTGTGCTACACACTTAGATAGTTCCTGATCCATGCATATTTTGCTAAGCAATATAATAGGCATGTATAAGTAAAGCGTATTGAGGACATAAAACTTTTAAATCTTACCAGCCACTACATCAGCAGTCTCCTCAACATCAGCATCTGTCATGGCATGCACCCTTGCATTTGCTCGTGGCTGTTGGTTCTTGGGCTGCTGTTGTTGCTGCACTCCTCTTTCTGGACAATCTTTAATCAGATGACCATCCTTGCCGCATCCAAAGCATTTGCCCGTCTTCCATCTACACTCACCCATATGCCTCTTCTGGCACTGAGGGCATACTGGTATTGCTGGATGCTGAGATGGAGTCTGATTCTTCTGCTGATTATTTTGTGATTGCTGGCGGCGCTGATTCTGCCCTTGAGATTTTCCCTGTCGAACTGACCCTTTGAAATTCCTTTTAGCCACCTTCCTGTACTTCTCATTTCCAGTCCCTTGTCTTTCTCGTTTTTGTCCCACATCATCTCGTCGTATAATGTCTCTCTCAATCCGATAGCATGCGTCTAAGAGTGCTCCAAAATTGGTAGGATTTGCATTCACTAACCACGTCCTGATTCTTGGATTCAGGCCTCTTTCAAACTTCAGCATTTTTGTTTCTTCGTCATTCATGGTAACAAGTTGAAACCTTCCTAGTGCCATGAACTAATTTGCGTACTCAGCTACCATCATGCCTGGCTCTTGCTTTAGAGATTCAAACTCATGCCTCTTTTGCAGCTTGACCGATGGAGGGATATAAAACTTATGAAATTCTTGCAAAAATTTTTCCCAGGCAATCGGTCTGGGCAAAGGTTGCAGATTCGTCTTCCACCATTGATTTGCTTCACTGATCAAGAAAGGTATGATGGCTTGAGCTTTCATCTCTTCTGGGGCTTGAATTAACTCAAAGCAATTCTCGACTTCATCCAACCATTTTTCTACAGTATCAGAATCTGGTTTTCCCTCAAACGGCGGTATATTTGCTCTCTTTAACTTCTCAAAGTAGTACTGAGCATCTCTCACGGGCTGGTGTGGATGGAGTGGAACATTCTGATGAATTAGGCCTTGCCCGATCTGAGTAACAACTTGGCAAAAGGCCTGAAAAGCATTCATGTCAGGGATGACCGGTGGAACAGGTGCCTGCGGTGCTGGTGGGGGATTATTCTGAGCTGGAGGATTCTGGTCTGGCTGTGGCGGCGGGACCTGAACTGGTGGAGGAGGGATGGGCTCCCGAGTACCTGGGTGTGCTCTCAGAGGTCTGCCACGTGGTCTCATCATCTGCACTATGGGGTTTAACATTTACTTAGAATATCGGAATAAAACTAATTTATTTGGTCTAAGGACCATAATTTGAAAATTTTAAACAAGGAAAGGGCATGTCTTTCGTTATACACCTGGCTTTCATAAATCAGGATCAATTACTAAGTTGCATCCTAACCCAGTCTAAGTAGTCCTAGTCTAAGGCCATCACTCATCTAAGATCATGACTTAGGTCTAAGATCAAAGTTAGGTTGCTAAGATCGTAACTTAATTCTACGTTCTGCCCGAAATCTAGAGCCTAGGCTCTGATACCACCTGTAGTGCCCCAAACCCAGACCCCGTCCAAATACGGTACACCCGTCGTATCTCACTAAGGAGAGTACAAAGTGTCATGCATAACATGCAAAAATCCGTAACATAAGCCATGGACTCCCATGCTAACATTTAACATGGTAGTAAAAATTAGGCAGAATTAAAACTTTTCAAAATAAACATGCATTACGAAAATATTAAGTTCCCAAAAGTAGCATTCCCACAAAATGACATAACCGAAATTCAGAAAGTTCAAACATTGTTCATAATACAAACGTATTGGCTGCACAAAAGTCCTTAAGCTTTGCTCCCTTCAGATTTCCTTGCCTATGGATAAGTACCCTCGGCTCATCCTCGATCCACTCAATCTTAGCGTTATCTGGCTCTGGGGAAAAATAAAAGTGTGAGTGATAAAATCACCCAGCAAAAATACAATAAACTACCATGAAATACATAAAGAATTATAACATGAATGTAATAACCCAAAGACCTCAAATAATAAATCATACCTGATCTTCATTCCTAGATTGGCTTGATGATATATCCTAAGCCTAAATCTAGATAGGGCTATACCAATAATGTCATAATAATCCATAACCATAACATACAACATATCAGCATGCTCATGGGTTATGCAAAATGCAATGCATGATGTCATGTCGTGTCCAAAATACCATTTTGGTCCCATAAAAGAACATGTCATAAAACAGAGTGTCAGATCAATTAACCCCGGATCTGAGCGGGTCCAGAACATGTATCAGATCAATTAACTCCGGATCTGAGCGGGTTCAGAACATGTATCAGATCAATTAATCCCGGATCTGAACGGGTCCAGAACATATCATGTCAACAGACCAATTAACCCCGGGTCTGGAGTCGGGTTAGTCGCATGCTTAGCCGGCAAAGGAAATCATGAAACTTTCTTTAAAACATGGGACCATAAAAACTTTTCATGCGTAACAGAAAAACATTTTCACTTGAAAAGACTTGCTTGCTTAAAATTCGTAAAAATCAGATTCATGTGGCATATGGACATGCATGATACATGGAATGATATGCAAAGCAAGTCATGACGTGAATAATCGTAATCATTTCTTATAACTTGTCACAACATGATTTTGGAACTAAGAATTTCCAGATTTTCTACTTTATGTTTATAGGCGGCTAACTAGGCTTTAGAGACCTTAAAGTCTTCATTACTTGGATCCGAACCTGAAAAACATCCTAAGGCTTAAACCTTATAAGCCCAAACCGTATATAGATGTCCATATCCTCCAAATTGAGCCTTCTTATATTAATCCTCTGTTCATCCCAATTTTCAGTTTTAGTACATCCACTTTATGTTCGTAATTACCTCTCAAAACGTTAAGACCAACTGGACTACTTGACATAGTCTTACTCCTTTATGTCTTGAGTGATTACCATAAAATTTCCAGATCAATCTAACGACCTTAAAGGGTTCATTTAATCATTTTCTGAAATAGGTCATGTGCTGAAACTGGACTGACCCACTTTACTAAACATTTAATTGTGGCAAATCCATGACTTCTTTTTCCGAAATTACAAGTCACCCATGTCACAAACATGTGAAATTAGCATCCAACCAAAAATTAGCCCATTTGCATGTTCTTAAGGTCCATTTTGAGCCAAACAACACGTTGCCTATTTCTTCCCTGTTTCAGTAATTTCAGCTGGAACAGTTTTACTAATTAAATAATTAAAAATAATCCACAACTTTTTTTAACAAAATTCCAGCTTGCATATCCACTACACACATAGGGTTATTACCATACCAAAAATCAATTTTATTGGACTTCTTTAAGATCCATTTTTAAGCTACTCAACACGTTATACAATTCTGCCAAGTTCCAGAATTTCCAGCCTGAGCAGTTCTACCAAATATTTTAATAAAAATAATCCGTAACTTATTTTATCGAAATTACAACTCTCATATTTGCTACACACATAAGGCTAACTTTGTACCAAAAATCAGCTGTTTTGAAGGTTTACAAGATCCATTTTTAAGCTGTTAAAAACGCCACTCAATTCTGCCCAGTTCCAGGGGTTTGATGTTTTGTCATTCATTCAAGTCAAATGTCTCCTATTTCCCTTGTTCTTATGAAATAGCTTAGTGGTTAACACATACACCTCTTTGAATCATAAATATCCAGATCTTATTGTAGAGAAAAAGGGGTTTGAGTGATTTCAAAACATATGATTTAAATGTGCATAAAAACGAGCATAAGATAAATGTGCATGATATATTGCTTATTACTTACCTTATATAATTCATATATAATGTTGCCGTACTAACGAGCGATGAAGCTTTAAAGCTTGCATCAAATGGCAAACATTTGTTGTGTTTATACTATTTTCAGGTGCCATCATTAATGAACTAAACTAGATCATTAAGTGAAGTACTTAGTTAATTAAACTAAGTAGTTCACTAAAGGAAGCAACATTTGAACAAGGCACAAAGGCAACAAGACTAAGAAAGGAAAGTCTTCTCCTCCTCTCTTCATTAATGTACACGCCTACATACATATATAAATATATATATTTTCAGATTTTTTGAAAAAGGCACATACACATGTATTCCAACGTACTACTGACACGTTATATATTTTACGTACGTACGTTAACGTCACACCACCATATTTAACTCATATTTATGAGTATATTCAGGTCTTATATCATATGATATAAGTCATGGTGATGACAAATTAAATACGACATGTTAAAAGGTTCTAAACCGAAAATTGTCGTATCGGGCGAATAACGAAACTTCGCCAATGTGTCACGTACTTGCCATAAATAGATGGCCAGCCCCTACACCTCAAAAATACTTATTATTCTCGTGCATATGATGATATTTATAGCCATAAAATCATTCCATGTTGGCACACACAAATCACCACACATTAAGGCCAAATTGTGGAGATTCCAATTTCAATTTCGTCACATGTTAAATGGCACCACTTTGGACCAGTCAAGTGCTGAAAATTCAAGTTTGTATTATATATATTATGTGTAACATAATATATATAACATGTGCAAAAAGTTGGAATTTAATTAGAGAAAAAATTGGGCAATCGATAAACATCGAAAATTCGGTTTTCTACGTAGACAACACATGGAACATTTTTGGCACATCATACGACACGTATCTAGACACTTTTTACATATGTCATACATCTTAAAGTGTTCTAGAAAATTAAATTAAGGGCTGATTGGAATATAACATGTGTGTATTATTAAATGTGCACTATTTTACAAAGTTTGCAAAAATAAAATTCAGCACATGCATATACATGTTGAACACGCCTATACAGCTGAGATGGAGCATATGTGGAGCCTTGTTGGCATATTTATTGGTCAAGAATCAATCATACAATGTTGGTGATTTAAAGAAAGAAGCTACAAAAGGTAATGTTTCAAATTTTATCTCATTTGAAACACATGCTGAAAATTTCAGCATGTGGAAGATAGGCTGGCCGATTTTCATGATTAATGAGCATATAATTTGTGTCTTGAAACATGTGGTTAATTGGAAGAAGAATTGGAAGTAATTTGAATAAGATACAAAGTCATAAAGTGTGATATCTTGAATATCACACATGCTGAAATTTTTCAGCATGTGTGGGAATGTACCTTGGCCGATTTTGTGGCCATGTTGGTGTCCAAATTTCATTTCCAAAATGATGAGAATATTTGATACTAATTGGTGATTTATTTTAAAAGAAAATTCAATGAAAATTTGGAAGAAATTTGAATTATATCACCATGTATCACATGCTGAAATTTCAGCATGTCAAGTGCACTTATGGCCGAAATTTTTACCTTGTGCAGAGGAATTTTATCTTGCTTGAATTGAGTGATAATCTTATGAGTTATGGCAAGTATTTTATGATGATTTTTGCACATGTTTTTAGTGGAATTTTCAGATTTTCCAAGTCAACAAATGATGACAACATTCAACCAATCAATGAGTGCCAAGTAAGCAAAGGTTAAATAATCATCTAATGAGAAGGTGTCAAGTAAGCAAGATCATGTCACAATGATGTCACACATTCTCCCAAGGACTTAGAAGACAATTTTAAAGAGGAGAAGGACCTAAGGGGGGGACGGCTATAGTAGATAAAAAGGAAAGGAGAAGAGCAAAACAAAGACAAGAACAAACATTACATTCTTGTGATCAAAAACGCCTAGCACTCATTCTTTCTACACTTCTTTCTTTCTTCTTTCTTGAAAACCTATTGTACTTATATTCATATTCTTGAATAGGCTTATCTTAGACCACCACACATTCTCTATCTTTGTAAAAGATTGATCAACGTGTGATCAATCTTCATTCTTGTAAGGTGGTGGTGTTCGTGCGTATTGTATTCATCATACAAGGTTTGTAAAGGGTTGGAGTTGGTGTGTAACTCCATCAACCCTGTGGTAAGGTGTATTTGTGTTGTGTGACTAGTCTGAACCAAGGAAGGTGTTCCTCGAAGACTGGAGTAGGTTGTTTATAACCGAACTAGCATAAAATTCTCGGTGTCATTTACTTTCAGCACTTATATTCTATTTCAGCACTGTTTACTCTTTTTGATTACATTCGTAAAAATAGTAAACGTTTTTCAAAAATTACGAAACTTTCCATAAACATAGTCACACGTCTTAGGGTTAATTTGGCACAAGTTTCAACCCTTTTGGATAAGTATAAGTCAATAAAACATCAAAAGTTCTTAGACTAGTGCAGTCTGATTTTCAGGCTTGCAAAGGTTGAGACTTTGAGCGTATTTGACTAACTTCCCGAAAGAATTTTTCAAAACTGTTTCAACCCATTTAAAGAAAACATATAAGGGGTTAGTGGTTAAAATTTCAGATCAATTGGAGTTAAATACAAAGAGGAATAAATTTTTCAAAGCAGTCTACCGTTTCTGGCAGATTCGCGCAATCTGACCACCAACGATTTTTGAAGAGATTAAAGGTTGAATTTAAATCTAAAATTTTTAAGAGACACTCATAATATCTGAGGCTAAGTTCTCTCAAAATTTCAGAAATTTTTGAATACCTACAACCTAGGTTTAAAAAGGTTTTGAAACTGGTCCTGAAAACAGAATCTGTTTTCAGAAGTTGAGTTTTTGGTTTTAAACTATTTTAAAAACCACACTTTCTGCACCAACTATTCAACCCCCCTCCCTTCTAGTGGTGCCTTGCAGATCCTACACTTATGCTTTTATAGAGTCACTTTTTGTACCATACTAAACACCTTGTACATTGTACACAAACAAGTATCACATATGCTCAAAATAGATGTTCTTCCTTGGAATAAAGGTTCACCCTTCTTTCCATCCTTTAGGCCGAAACATATAGGGACCTTAAACACATTTTACAACTTATATTCAAGCATGCAACATATTCAAGAGTCATTTTAGCCTAGTCTTACAAATAACCTCCTAAAAACTATCATCCATTACATGCATGCCTTCCTAAGACCACTAAAGTTTCAACCAATTCTTAATCTTGCCTAGGCTCACTTAGATGCACCTTAATCCATCCCAAAACAGCCTCATTTCATGTTGCATGTAAGAAAAGATTCCATCTTTGAGAAAATAAACCACATGCAAGGCATTTTTCTTAGGAAATCACCCAGATGAAATATTAAACTTAAGATTCAACTAAAGATCATATCTTAGGCACCTCTAACCATTCAAGCTACCAATTCTTTAAGTAGATCATGAGAGATCAGTGTATACTTGCCTCTTCAAGCTAAAGCTTTTGTCTTAGCTTGGTTATGGAATGAGTTGAGTTGAAATTATCCTCTTTCTTCACCCTTGAACATACAGTTTTGAAGGAGAGGAAGGAAAAAAAATAGTCTTCATTCAATAGTTAAAATAGGACTTATGTGAGGCTAGAACATCTTACCAAAGTAGACTTTGATTGGAGCTTCAAGTTGCACAAGATGGCACCACCTAAGAAAGTTGAAATCTTCGCTCCTATGGCCAATGGAGGTCACGGTTTGGGGGGAGAAACAAAACACCCTTGTGAGCTTCACTATTATGCATGAAGAAGTTTCTTAATGAACTTAGAAGGAAACTTACCTAAACTCTTCTTGGCTTAAAGATGGAACTTGAATGAGAACCTCTAGCCTTCAAGAAGGAGGGGCGAAAATAAGGAGTATGGAAGGAGATGGAACTTTGTTTAGGTGTTTAGTAGAGAACTTTCTAGCAACATGTTCAAGGTAAGGTAGAATGAGGTTGGTCTTGAAATTTAAAAAAAAATCTATAGGGCAAGGGAAGGGCATCCGGCGGCATGGGGAAGAAAAAGAAGGGCCAAGGCTTGTAGGCTACAAGCTTTTGTCCCATGCATGCTATTTTTCATCATTTCTTTTCTTGCATGCTTAGATTATTATATTGTTTTATTTTAACTACTTGGATATTTTTAGTTTAGATATTTAAATAGTGGAACAATGGAGAGAATTCTAGATCCCTCCATTACTTGGCCGAAATTTTGGGGCCTCTTGGGGTGTTTTGGTCATTTCACATTTATCCAATCCCACATTTATATAATTTATACTATTATTTATTTTATGTAATATGATTTTAAATCTTGCTTCGTGAGGATCACTTAGGCTTGCATTCTTATGAAATGAAATTGTTTTAGGATTGATCAAGGCCTCTTGGCCGAAATTCATAAGGTATCACAATACCTTGTGACATCCCCTTATATAATTATTTAGTATCCATCACAAAAGTATTTAACTAAAGAGTGCTAAGTTGACTTAAGTAACATGCACTTAAAGAAATCATTGTTTTCATTTCGTCGCTTAATCATAGTTTCGAGTACATGGTCATTGGGGTACAACAATGTTGGCACACACAAATCACCCCACATTAAGGCCAAATTGTGGAGATTTCAATTTCAAATTTGTCACATGTCTAGATGCCACTTTAATCAACCTTATGAGCTGAATATTAAAGTTTAATTTATGTATATTATGTGTAACATAATATATATAACATGTGTAAAAAGTTGGAATTTAATTAGAGAAAAATCAGGTAATTGATAAACGTCGAAAATTCGGTTTTCTACATACACGACACATGGAACATTTTTGGCATATCATATAACATGTATCTAGACACTTTTTACATATTTCATAGATCTCAAAGTGTTCTAGAAAATTTATTTAAGGGCTGATTGGAATATACCATGTGTGTATTATTAAATGTGCACTATTTTACAAAGTTTGCAAAAATAAAATTCAGCACATGCACAAATCAATTCCAATGCCTATATCAGCTGAGATGGAGCATATGTGGAGCCTTGTTGGCATATTGATTGGTCAATAATAAAGAATACAATGTTGATGACATAAAGGAAGAAGCTACACAAGGTAACAATTCAAATTTTGTCACAATTGTGACACATGCTGAAAATTCAGCATATGTGCTAATGTATGGCCGATTTTATCATCATTATGGGGGATATTTTACTTCTTGATTAAGGTGGATTAATTGGAAGACAATTCGGAAGTATTTTGAATAAGTTATGGAATTAAAATTGTGATATTTTGAATATCACACATGCTGAAAATTTCAGCATGTGTGGGAATGTATGTGGCCGAATTTTTGGCCTTATTGTTGTCTAATTTGTATTCCAAAATTTGATAAAGATATCTTGCACTAAATGATGATTGAATTCTTAGATTAAATCAATACAAAATAGGCAATATTTTGAATAAGAGTTGAGTGTTACCCATGCTGAAATTTCAGCATGTGCAAGACATGTAATGGCCGGATTTTACATGCCTTTTGGAAGAAAATTGTCTTGCTTAATTTATGTGATGATCTTGGAAGTTATGATAACTATTTTATGATGATTTTGACACATGTTTTAAGTGGTTTTCTCAGATTTTCCTAGTCATCAAGTGATGACAACATCCAACCAATCAATGAGTGCCAAGTAAGCAAAAGTTTAATGATCATCCAATGAGGAGATGCCAAGTAAGCAAAGACATGTCACAATGATGCCACACATTCTTCCAAGGACTTAGAAGATAATTTTCAAGAAGGGGAGAGCACCCAAGGGGGGCAGCCAACACATGTTGAAAAGAAAGGAAGAAGAGCAAAACAAAAAAAAGAACAAGTCTTGCAATTCAAAAGCATAAAAACGTCTAGCCTTCTTCTCCTTCTACACTCTCTTTCTTTCTTCTTCCTAAAAGCCTATTGTACTTACATTCATATACTTGAATAGGCTTCTTATAGACCACCACATATTCTTTATCATTGTAAAAGATTGATCAAGGTGTGATCAATCTTAGACTTGCAAGGTGGTGGTGTTGGTGATCGTTGTATTCTACATACAAGGTTTGTAAAGTGTTGGAGTTGGTGTGTAACTCCATCAACCCTGTGCTAAGGTGTTATTTTGTGTTTGGTGATTAGTGCTAACCGAGGAAGGTGTCCTCAAAGACTAGAGTATGTTGTTGATAACCGAACCAATATAAAATTCTTGGTGTCATTTACTTTCAGCACTTACTTTCTGTTTCAGCACTGTTTATCATTTTTGATCACGTTCATAAAAATAGTAAACGTATTTCAAAAATTATGAAACTTTCCAGAATCATAGACACACGTCTTAAGGTTAATTTGGCACAAGTTTCAACCCTTTTGGATAAGTATAAGTCATCCAAACGTCCAAAGTTCTGAGACTAGTGCAGTCTGATTTTCAGGTTTGCAAAGGTTGAGACTTTTATCGTATTTGACTAATTTCCAAAAAAAATTTTACAAAACTGTTTCAACCCATTTAAATAAAACTTATAAGAGGTTAGTATTTAAATTTTCAGAGCATTTGGAGTTAATGACAAATAGGAATTAAGTTTTCAAAACAGACTACCAGTTCTGGCAGATTTGCGCAATCTGACCATCAACGAATTTTCAAAGAGCTAGAGGTTGAATTTAAATCTGAAATTTTTAGGAGACCCTCATAACATCTGAGTCTAAGTTCTCTCAAAATTTTAGAATTTTTGAAGACCTACAACATAGTTTTAAAAATGTTTTAAAACTGTTCCTGAAAACAGAAACTGTTTTTAGAAGTTGGGTTTTTTGTTTAAAACTATTTTAAAAACCACATTTTCTGCACCCACTATTCAACCCCCCTTTCTAGTGGTGTCTTGCAAATCCTACAAGTGGTATCAGAGAGCAGGAACACTTACATCAGGAAGATCCAACGATCTGTGTGAGATGGCAACCACTAGCCACGAAACCAAGGAAAAAGATATGTCAAGCCAAATGCCTCCACTATTTGAAAATGAGGTAAATTCTGATTCTGACTCGGATTCTGAACTATCTTATGATGATTTATATGTTGAATATCTTGAATTACAAAAGTTTGCTAGAACTCTTGCAAAACAAAAGAAACAGTTAATTGAAGACAAGAAATTATTAGAATCTTCTAACACAAATCTTGTGTCTCAATTAAACGATTAAAAGAATAGTCGTCTTGCATCATAAATTCATTAAGGTCTGAAATTTCATCATTGACATCCGAGAACACTGAAATGAAATCCGAGATTTCAAACTTGAAATCAAGGAATACGGATTTAGAAAAAATGATGAAACAATTTGATACGGGATCTAACATGCTAGATCGCATTATTTTATCAGAAAAACATGACAGTGATAAAACTGGAGTAGGATACATTGAGACAAACAAAGTATCCATTAAACCAACCAAGTTTGTAGTGTCTAAGAAAGTAGACACTCCAAAACCAAATACGGCGTCTAAGATGACGCAAAGACCCCCTCTCCCCACATCTCGTCATACTTCTTCTTCATATCATAAGAAATACAATTTTGTACCATATAGATACGAGAAAAACAAGTGATGCATACACGACATTCATTTCATCCATATAGATTACACACTACGCACATTAACACAAGGACATATCAAAAACGTCCTACATATAATGAGTATAAGGAGTTCTTGGCCAAAGGCCAAACACATTTGCACCTAACGTATATTATGTTGCGTTTTCATCACCTTTCTCACCTTTTGGAAGACCTAGAAAGGTCACCCAAATTTGGGTACCAAAAGGAACATTTTCAAAGGGTTGAATAAATAACCCTTACGAACGCGCATTTGATACTATTTAAAATGCATGATTTTTTCATCTTTACATGCGCTTTTGATTGTCTTTCCAAAATAAAGGGGGAGAGAATGCATGATTTAAGGGGGAGAGAGAAAGATAAATTGCACAAATGAAGGGGGAGAGAATTCAAAATTCAAATTTGAATTTGTGCACAATTGGAGGGGGAGCGACAAGATTTAAATCATGTATGTAGATTATTTTGTAAATCGTCAAAACGGGGAGATTGTTGAGAAAAAAAGTTTGGGTGATTTCAAAATGCATGATTTAAATAACGTAAACTAAAGAAATGCATGACTTGATTTATGACATGACACGTTTTTGCATGAAAGTTGCCTTATATAGTTCATATATAATGTTGTCGTACTAACGGGCCATGAAGCTTTGAAGCTTACATCAAATGGCAAACATTTGTTGTGTTTGAACTATTTTCAGATGCCACCATTAATGAACTAAACTAGTTCATTAAGTGAAGTACTTAGTTAATTAAACTAAGTAGTTCATTAAGGGAAGCAACATTTGGAAAAGGCACAAAGGCAACAAGTTGAAGAAAGGAAAGTTCTCCCTCTCCTCTCCACACATATATTACACGCCATTACATATATATATATATATACATATATATATATGTATACATATATATATATATTCAGATTTTTTGAAAAAGGCACATACACATTTATTCCAACGTACTGCCGACACGTTATATATTTTACGTACGTATGTTACCGTCACACCATCATACTTAACTCATATTTATGAGTATATTCAGGTCTTATATCATATGATATAAGTCATGGTGATGACAAATTTAATACGACACGTTAAAAGGTTCTAAACCGAAAATTGTTGTATCGGACGAATACCGAAACTTCGCCAACGTGTCACGTACTTGCCATAATAGATGGACAGCCCCTACACTTCAAAAATAGCCATAAATTTCGTGGCTTTCATGATATGAACAGCCATAAAATCATTCCATGTTGGCACACACAAATCACCCCACATTAAGACCAAATTGTGGAGATTCCAATTTCAATTTTGTCACATATCTAGCCGCCACTTTAATCAGCCTTATGAGCTGAATATTAAAGTTTAATTTATGTATATTATGTGTAACATAATATATATAACATGTGCAAAAAGTTGGAATTTAATTAGAGAAAAATCAGGTAATCGATAAACGTCGAAAATTCAGTTTTCTACGTACACGACACATGGAACGTTTTGTGCATATCATATAACATGTATCTAGACACTTTTTACATATTTCATACATCTCAAAGTGTTCTAGAAAATTTATTTAAGAGCTGATTGAAATATACCATGTGTGTATTATTAAATGTGTACTATTTTACAAAGTTTGCAAAAATAAAATTCAGCACACGCACAAATCAATTCCAACGCCTATATCAGCTGAGATGGAGCATATGTGGAGCCTTTTTGGCATATTGATGGTCAATAATAAAGAATACAATGTTGATGACATAAAGGAAGAAGCTACACAAGGTAACAATTCAAATTTTGTCACAATTGTGACACATGCTGAAAATTCAGCATGTGTGCTAATGTATGGCCGATTTTATCATCATTGTGGGGGATATTTTACGATTTTATCATCATTATGGGGGATATTTTACTTCTTGATTAAGGTGGATTAATTGGAAGGCAATTTGAAAGTATTTTGAATAAGTTATGGAATTAAAATTGTGATATTTTGAATATCACACATGCTGAAAATTTCAGCATGTGTGGGAATGTATATGTAGCGCCCCGTACTCGGCTACCCCTCGTACGGTGCACCCGCCGTACCTTCCCTTTCAGAAAAGTACAAAGCGTCGATACTTAACTCGTAAAACCCATGAATAAACATGGATTACAAAGTCACGATCTTAACAGGAAGATAAAAATTCGGCAGAATTTGAACCTTAATCCGAAAGCGTCAAATCGCGAATACATAGCAAAATTATACAAACTGAACCGATAGCAAACTACCCCGCGAAATTATACAACATTATCCGAAAAGAGTCCGAAAGTAGCTAAGTCCCAAAATGTCCCAAAGGTTCATCAAAAGCTTCCATCATCATTCTCTTAACAGCGACTTTAATCACCTATGGGTATGGTACCCTCGGCTCATCATCAATCCACTCGACTTCATTACCTGGCTCTGGGGGGAAAAATAAATGGGTGAGCGACAGAGTCGCCAGCAAGTATACAATAACACTGTACAATAAAGAGAAAACGGCATACAAGAATCAAACCCCAATTCCTTAGATTAAAACATACCTGCCAATACCTTTCTGAAGCATCATACTTAAAGTCATATTGACACTTAGCTAAGATCTAAATGTCATCACTTAGTTAGGTTTTACATGCTATAGTCAACCCGTACTTCTATACATAGGTATCATGCATAATGTGTATGAAAATGTGAATGCGATGCAAATGCAACGGGAAAACATTCTTTCTTTCATTTAGACATGCTCATAAAAATACTTGAACTTTCTTTCTTTCTTTTAAATCATGCTCATCATAAAACAAGAGAGTGTGTCAGCCTATTATACCGGGCATGACTCGGTTCTTATAACATGATCACCTTCAGGTCTATTATACCGGACCTGACTCGGTTCTTATACTCTTCAGACCTATTATACCGGGCCTGGATCGGTTCTTACATTTCATCAGACCTATTATACCGGGCCTGGATCGGTTCTTATACTTCTTCAGATCTATTAACCCCGGATCTGTAGCGGGTTAAGCTGGCCAGAAGGGACGAAATTCTTTCAAAACAGAAACTTTATATAAACATCGATAAAATCATGAGCATGGAACATATGAGCATGTCAATGCAAGTGCATGAGATGCAACATGGTAAAGTGTACTTATAACATCATAAACAACTTTCTTCATGGGCTGGAGAACGATCCAGCAGCATGTCCTGTATTGCCCGGCCTCAAAATCAACCTTAGAGCCTATTTTCTAGAAACTAAAAATATGGACATGCACCACATGATCTTAACCACATTCTGTACAAATTTCATGCGATTTCGACAAGCGTAGGTACCTCAATAAAAATAATTCCCAACAAGGGTACAACAGAATTTATGCTGCACTCTCAACTCCATTCCTTACCTTGTCTCCATCCATAAACTCATTATGGGGCTCACTTAGCACCTGGAAATCTTTCCTATTTCCTTTATGAACAATATTCAAATGCCCATTCACCAAAACAAGTCAAAATAAATACGATACAATTGATACAAGTACAAAGGGTCAATCTGTCCTGTTTTACAGAATGTTACACCAACTTTCCCTCAATGGTTTACCATCAAGATCAATAGATAAAATCAATTTCTTTACATGGATATTTAGCTCTATGTCTTAAGTACTTCCTGTAAAAATTTCAGGTCAATCCAAGATTTTTAAGGTACTTAAATAATTTTTCTCCCTAAGGTGGTACGACCAGAAACTGTTTTGACCCCTTGATACTAAAAATTCATTTCTGACCAATCCACAAATGATTTTCCAGACATTCCAACGCCACAATAAACTAGACATAATAAGCTACGACCACACCAAAAATAAGCTCAATCCAGCGTTTAGAAGGTCCTTAACTAAGTCCATTAATTTGGCATAAAATCTGTCCAGAACTCTGTTTTTAACCAACATGCATAGAAGTATTCTTTCCTTCCTAATTTTGTTCTTTAGCCTATAATCCAAGTTAATGGTCACTCAATAGACATAATAAGGCTTCCCTATACTAGTTCAAGTCCCTTTTTAGCATGCAAAAGTCGTTCATATGGCTGTTCATTCCTTCTAAACAAAACAGTCCTCTAGTCCAACAATTTCACATATTAAAATCACTAAAAATGCTAGGTTTCATACCAATCATGTCTCATTCAATATCAAACATAGGGCAGTCCTTAATCCATCACTTTTAACTCTTATTTCAAGTTTAAACATGCTTTATATTACAACATAAGAGAGGTCTATTATCCATCCTTTCAAAACATAAGAAAAGGTATCAACTTAGGCATATTTTCACTAAAATCATGTCTTAGGCTTCTAGACATTCAAATATGCACATAATCACATATATTGTAAGGGCTTAAAGTATACTTGCCTCTTCAAGCTAAAGCTCTTGTCTTTGCTTGGTTATGAAGTGAGATGTGATGAAATCCTTTACCTTCTTCACCTTAAGCATACGGTTTTAAGGAAATGAAATGAAAAGATTAGTCTTTATTCAATGGATGAAATAGGATAGGTTTGAGGGCTAGAACATCTTACCAAAATGAGATTGGAATGGAGATTCAAGCATCACAACATGTCACCACCTAAGAAAAGTTGAAGGCTTTCACCTATTTCAACCATGAAACCCACGGTTTTGGGTATAGAAAAAGAGGGTTCATGTGAGCTTCATTCTTTACCAAATGAGAATTCTCTTAAGGAAACTTGGAACAAGACTTACCTAGATGTCTTCTTGAGTCTTGAAAGTGAAGTTGAACTTCTATCCTCCAAGATGAAAGGGGCGAAATCTTGGTGAGGGGGATGGAGATTGCCTAAGTGTTTTGCTCTTGCATGATGAGAAGGTAGATGTTTCTAGAATGGTTTGATTTAAAACATGTTAGGGACTTAGGAGAGGGGGCGGTTTTGGAGGGATTTTTGTGAGGGTTAGGGCTTTCTTGAATGTTAATCAAGGTTAAGTTAGTATAACCTTGGTTACTTTATTCAAACTATAGTTACTTTTGTGCTAACCCAAGTTACTTTATTAAATCATGGTTACATTAACCTTGGTTTAGAGAAAAGTAACCATGGTAGGATTTAAAAATCCTCCATGTCTAGACACTAAGGGGGGGCGGTTTTGGTTGGGGTCTTTATGACCTCAACCATACTACTTCCTTCTTTAATGAGTTGTCTTAACTTGTTCCTTAATTGCATGTCTATTTTATTTTCTATTTATTCTTTGCATAATAAATTCTTGTCTTATTATTTTAACTAATAAAATTTGCTAGAGATTTCTAGAACATCTCCATGTATAGGCCGAAATTTTGGGCCTCTTAGGCATCTTGATATTCCTTGTAATTTTAATACATATACCATATTGTTGTCTATATTTTATTGTATTCCAAGATTAGCATATGTATGTATACAAATACGTACACGCCTATGTGTACCATGTGTTTATACCTTCCCTACATATATCATATATACGCACATGCATATATATATCTTGGTATGGTTTATATCATTCTATATTTCATGGACTATCTCAAGAGCATTTAAGTAAAAAGAGTTACGTGGACTTAAGTAACACGCTCTAAAAGAAATTGTCGCTTCCATTCCATCTCATATTCATAGTTTTCACGTACCTGATTGTTGGGGTACAACAGTATATGGCCGAATTTTTGGCCTTATTGTTCTCTAATTTTTATTCCAAAATTTGATAAAGATATATTGCACTAAATGATGATTGAATTCTTGGATTAAATCAATACAAAATAGGCAATATTTTTAATAAGAGGTGAATGTTACACATGCTGAAATTTCAGCATGTGCAAGACATGTAATGGCCGAATTTTACATGCCTTTTGGAAGAAAATTGTCTTGCTTAATTTATGTGATGATCTTGGAAGTTATGGTAGCTATTTTATGATGATTTTTGCACATGTTTTAAGTGATATTCTCAGATTTTCCTAGTCATCAAGTGATGACAACATCCAACTAATCAATGAGTGCCAAGTAAGCAAAAGTTTAATGATCATCCAATGAGGAGATGCCAAGTAAGCAAAGACATGTCACAATGATGCCACACATTCTTCCAAGGACTTAGAAGATAATTTTCAAGAAGGAGAGAGCACCCAAGGGGGGCGGCCAACACATGTTAAAAAGAAAGGAAGAAGAGCAAAACAAAAACAAGAACAAGTCTTGCAATTCAAAAGCATAAAAACGTCTAGCCTTCTTCTCCTTCTACACTCTCTTTCTTTCTTCTTCCTAAAAGCCTATTGTACTTACATTCATATACTTGAATAGGCTTCTTATAGACCACCACATATTCTTTATCATTGTAAAAGATTGATCAAGGTGTGATCAATCTTAGACTTGCAAGGTGGTGGTGTTTGTGATCATTGTATTCTACATACAAGGTTTGTAAAGGGTTGGAGTTGGTGTGTAACTCCATCATCCCTGTGGTAAGGTGTCATTTTATGTTTGGTGATTAGTACTAACCGAGGAAGGTGTCCACGAAGACTGGAGTATGTTGTTGATAACCGAACCAGTATAAAATTCTTGGTGTCATTTACTTTCAGCACTTACTTTCTATTTCAGCACTGTTTATTGTTTTTGATCACGTTCATAAAAATAGTAAACGTATTTTGAAAATTACAAAACTTTCCAGAATCATAGACACACGTCTTAAGGTTAATTTGGCATAAGTTTCAACCCTTTTGGATAAGCATAAGTCATCCAAACATCCAAAGTTCTGAGACTAGTGCAGTCTCATTTTCAGGCTTGCAAAGGTTGAGACTTTTATCGTATTTGACTAACTTCCCAAAAGAAGTTTTCAAACCTGTTTCATCCCATTTAAATAAAACTTATAAGGGGTTAGTGTTTAAATTTTCAGAGCATTTGGAGTTAAGGACAAATAGGAATTAATTTTTCAAAAGAGACTACCAGTTCTGGCAGATTTGTGCAATCTGATCATCAACAAATTTTCAAGAGGTTATAGGTTAAATTTAAATCTGAAATTGTTAGAAGACACTCATAACATCTGAGGCTAAGTTCTCTCAAAATTTCAAAATTTTTGAAGACCTACAACCTAGTTTTAAAAAAGTTTTAAAACTGGTCCTGAAAACAGAAACTGTTTTCAGAAGTTGGGTTTTTGGTTTAAAACTATTTTAAAAACCACATTTTCCGCACACACTATTCAACCCTTCCTTCTAGTGGTGCCTTGCAGATCCTACACATATTCCCCTCAAAATTCCTATAAAAAGAGGGGGTATGCAACATTGAAAAACACAAGTTTTTACAACCTTTCTTTTACTTTCTCTCTCTCCATTCTCTATCTCCATTTCCATCCAATATTTTCCCAACCTTTCTTCAATAACCGTCCAACACAAGAAAACTTTATTTTGTTCTTGAAATAACCTTGAAGCCAATAACCTTGAAGATCTCCCGTTATAACAATATAACAAAACAAAACTAAATTAACAAACATGCTCTGATACCACACCACAAACAGGAATATTGACTACCGACACTAACAGAATATAATAATAAACAATATAACAAAACAGAAAGTATATAAAATAGACTGAAAGTAATACAAAAATAAATTAACAAAATAAAAAGGGGGTGATTAAACTCCCCAAGAAGATAAATAAAGAACAATAAATATAAAAAGGAAGAGAGAAATAGGATTAGGCGGAACTAATTCCAGCCATATATAGTATATATATATAATATATATATATATATATAAAATTAGGCGGTATATACCGACCCAATTATATAGGTATATAATACATAAAAGCAATAAATAAAATTAAGAACATAATATTAAAGAATTCAAAATAAAAAGAATTCAATTTATACCATAAATATTTCTTCAAAATATTGAGATACAACTATTGTTGAAAATGGGAGATCTTCAAGGTTATTGGCTTCAAGGTTATTTCAAGAACAAACTAAAGTGTTCTTGTGTTGGATGGTTATTGAAGAAAGGTTGGGAAATATTGGATGGAAATGGAGAGAGAGAAAGTAAAAGAAAGGTTGTAAAAACTTGTGTTTTTCAATGTTGCATACCCCCTCTTTTTATAGGAATTTTGAGGGGAATATGGACAAAATAAGGGTCCCTCTACTATTATATGTCTGGTCATTTCCGCCTAAACATTTTAATAATTTTTTTTGAACTCATGTTATATCAGAGATATAACAAGGAGTACATGAATGAAAAGAAATATTACATCAATATTACAAATATTACAAATATTATAATGATCAACTTATGCTATTAAATCAATGTCTTCGTCAACTGCATCCATCGATCCTGAAGATGATGATGGTTTTGCTTCTTGTAACAAAGGGGCAAATTTCATTAAAATATTCTGCATTTCTTCGGGTACTTTGCCATTGCAAGCTGAGATTGCACCCTTGATTTATGTAACAAAAATTGTTCATGTCTGGGCTTTACCGGTGTAGTTATTGTATTTCTATCATCTGCAAATTGCTTCTGTGTATTCTATATCTTTATTTGTTCCATAACTCTGTAAGGGGTAATAGAATCTGGAATATTGAATGCTGTCCACCATTTGATATAGAATTTTCTTTTTATTACGGGTACTTTTGTATTTGGAGTATATTCTGCTCTCCACTGGAATACCCACAGTAAGTAGAACTTCATATGAAATATTAACATTTCCGAAAATATCTTCTCTTCATCTGTTGGAGAATACATCTTCGTACATATTTGTAGAGAGGCTTTTAATGCGTCTTGAGCTTCCAAATGTTCTGATGTAGATCCAAAATGATCCCACCAAGCAGCGAACCAATATAGAATATTTTTTGTTGTGATTTTTCTGGTATCAAAAAATATCAACCAGGTGTGTGAACCCCCGGAGTTTTGAAAATATAGGGAATTATATCAAGCTTGTTGGTAATCCCAATAATTAAAAGAGACATTTGAAAATAAATTTGAATTATATCCTTCAGGAAAATCAATTTCCTCGGATAAAGATCCAAATTGTTTTTGCAATTGCTCCGATGTCATTATAGAGACTATTTTAAAGTTGGAGAAGACATACTCTGTATTTTCTTTATTAAAATGATGTTTTATTACAACAGAATGCGTAATTATCAATAGATGTTGATAATATTCTGTTGTTTTTGCAATATTCCAGGATTTATAGGAAAATCTTTTCCAAAATAATTTTATAAGGCAAATAAAGGATTAGTATGATAACATGATGTGGCGCCCCGCATCCCGACCCAGCCGGATACGGTGCACCCACCGTACTTCACTAAGGAGAGTACCAGGCTTCGATCCATAACATGTCGTAGTCCATGATAAAATGCATGGACTTTCGTGCTTACACGTCAACAAGTAAGCGAAACCGTGGAAGAATAAAAACTTTGAATTAAAAACGCCTATGAAACCTTCACCAGTTTTACAACCCAAATCATAAAGTACAGAAATTCCCAAAAGTAATTATTTCCCATCACAATTACATAAAAAGTCATCGATCACAACCATCTCATCATGCCTCCTAGGCCATCCATCTCACGCACGTCTTACGGGTATGGAACCCTAGACTCATCTTCAATCCATTCTACTTCATTCCCTGCAGCCTCTGAGAGGAAAAATAGGGGGTGAGTGACAAAGTCACCAGCAAGTAAACCATAGGCAATCATGCATTAAATGGAAAGTACATACAAGAACCGAACCCCAAAAATTCGGTTTAGAAACATACATGTTCTCCATTCAATACCCGATGGTGATCAACACTTAATGCATCAAGATCATAACTTACGCAAAATCGTTACTTAATAAAGAACATAACAACAAAATACTGTGACTTACATCAATTCGTAACATATCAAGGATCACTACTAATGAGGTCATACTTAGGAACTACAAGTTATAACAACTTAGTCTAAGTATCATGTGTCACTACACGGTGACTCATTAAACGTGACATGCATGCATATGTATGTGTGATGCATCATGATAAAAATGAGAATATGATCTTTCATGCTTTTCTTTCAAAACATCATCGTCGAAAAACAACAGAGTGTTCAGATCTATCTTCCCGGATCTGAGGCGGTAACGTCTCCCCTGCGAATCTATTATTCTCATATTCGTATCGGTAACGTCATCACTTTTCGGGTCTATTCTCTCCAGGCCCGAACGGTCATTATCCGGTCTATTCTCTCTGGGACGGAACGGTCATGTCATCAGGTCTATTCTCTCCGAGCCTGAACAGTCATATCATCATGTCTATTCTCTCCAGGCCTGAACGGTCATATCAGTTCTATTCTCTCTGGGCTTGAATGGTCATATCATCAGATCAATTAACCCCGGATCTGGGTGGGTCCTTACTGGCCAAGAACATACACACACACGGTACCGGTGGGAAGCATTCTTTTAAAACAGAATCTTTTCTTTAAAAAACGCTTTTCATCTTTCTTTCTCATAAAATCAGATCCATGAATCATGTAAATGATGATGATGCAATGTATAACATGCACTATGCGACTCGTGAACAAATACATCATAACATGCATGCACGGACTTGTCATTTAAGCTGGGAAAACTGTCCAGCAATCACATTTTTTCATACAGCCTCGTGCTAATCAATTCGTGCTCATTTTCATAAGTTCATGCCATACACATGCATAATGAAGTCTCAGACTCATACCATAAAAATTTCGTAACAATCCGAAAAGTCTAAC
Source organism: Eustoma russellianum (assembly GCA_036186865.1). NCBI lineage: Eukaryota > Viridiplantae > Streptophyta > Magnoliopsida > Gentianales > Gentianaceae > Eustoma > Eustoma russellianum. Next base: position 26,755,733 of record AP025045.1, on the reverse strand, counting down.
GACCTCAAAACATCATACTATCATCAATGGTACTGCTGAAATCAGCAGGGCAGTACCGCTTTTCCTCAGTTTTATGGGTCATAAAACCTTATTGATTTTAATCCATCACCTGGAAAACATAGCTAACTCACCAAGGAACGATATTCATAAGGCCAAACATCACATTCAAGCTTAAATGAGCAAGAGCAAAGCCTTACAACTTAAGACATTAAACTGTCTTGTTTTCCAGTTTTATACAACTAACTTCAACTCAGTTGTTAATCATCAAAATGGTGGTTTTATGCTGGTTTCTTTACATGAACATGTACATATATGCCTTAGGTAATTACCATAAAAATTCTAAGGCATTCCAATAAGTTTAAGGGGGTCAACTAATTACTTTCTCCCAGCTAGTTACATGCTGAATCTTGAATGACCAGTTTTACCACGAAATTCATTGTGACCAAACCACAAATCTTTTTACTAAAATTCCAACTCACAAATGTCATAAACACGTCAAACTATCATCATACCAAAAATCAGCTCATTTTCACATTCCTAAGGTGCACTTTCGAGCCACACTACTTACCACTCAAAACTGTCCTGTTCCAGCAACTCTGTTTGACAAGTTTTACCAAAAATTCCGCTAAAAATAATCCGTAACTCCTTTTAACAAAATTACAACTCACACATTTCATAAACACATAGGTCTATTAGGATACCAAAGATTAGCCAATTTGAATGTTCCTAAGGTCCATTGTCAGGGCGTATAACATACCACATAAAACTGCTCAGCTCCAGTACTTCTGTCTGAGCAGCTCCAACTAAAAATTATACTCTAGTCAATTCCCATATGCTTTTACCAAAATTCCAACTCACACATTTATTACACTTATGAGGCTATCATCGTGCCAAAACTTAGTCAATTTGGACCTTCCTAAGGTTCATTTCCAGGTCGTTAAACATGTCACATAAAACTGTCCTGCTCCAGTACTTCTATTTTACCAGTTCTTACTAAAAATTTCATTAAGGACAAACCACAATTACTTTTATTGAAAGTCCAACTCACACATTTCATAAACATATACGGTTAAAATAATACCAAAAATTAGCCAATTTGAACACTCCTAAGGTTCGTTTTCAGGTCACACAATCAGCTACACAAATCTGTCCAGCTCCAGTAGTTCCAGCACTTCTTCCCTTTTATGGTTCAAGCATTTCCAATCAACTTCATTCCTTAACATGACTTAATATAAATTAAATACACAATTCAAAATAATGTTTCCAAGTCCTCATAACATGCTTTAGACCATAAATAAACTGTTTATGAATCATAACAAAACAGTCACACACATTCATACAACAAATCGTTTGTTCATACCATCACTTTTCTTATAACAACTAGTTTTCGTGTCTTGTACTTAGCATCTTTAACTAAGATTCATAGCCTAATAATGACTAGCCATTCAAGCATGCAGTTCACAAATAAGGCAAGATTGGCTATAGTATACTTGCCTCTTTGAATCTTAGAGCTCTTCCTTAGCATGAGCCTTGGTTGAAATATCTTAATCACTCATACTTGGTTAATAGGAAGTAGGACATAGGACATAGGTACTTCACATCTGTTAGGCGTACCTTGGTTGTTTCTTTGTCATCTGCATAAACTAGCCTTATGTGGATACGACTCCAACCTTCTACTTCGTTTTCTTAGTACGCTCGTTAAATCGTTTCTTTCATTCTTTTGTTCCCTTACTATCGCATTCTGCTCTGTAGCGGTCTTCCAATAATTCACTAAAGGTCCTTGAATACGACTTGGCTTAGCTTAATTTGATCTGAGGGCCTAGACCACGCACAAATCTGATCACCTTAAACTTTTGATTTCTCATGATCAAAGGAACATACCGTCCTAAAGTAGTGATCGCGTACCCTGAGATGGTGATGCCTTACCCTTGTCTTAATCAGTCAAAATCCTCAACTCTTCTTGTGACTAAGTCCTTGGGAGAAGAAGGACTCACTAAACTCTTCTAGGATCATGACTTAGTTCTAAGATCAATCTTAGTTGGCTACGATCATAACTTAGTTCTATATTTTTCTCGGATCTGGAGCCTTAGCTCTGATACCAACTGTGGCGCCCCGCATCCCAGCCCAGCCAGATACGGTGCACCCGCCGTACTTCACTAAGGAGAGTACCAGGCGTCGATCCATAACATGTCATAGTCTACGATAAAATGCATGGACTTTCGTGCTTACACGTCAACAAGTAAGCGAAACCGTGACAGAATAAAAACTTTGAATTAAAAACGTCTATGAAACCTTCATCAGTTTTACAACCCAAATCATAAAGTACAGAAATTCCCAAAAGTAATTATTTCCCATCACAATTACATAAAAAGTCATCGATCACAACCATCTCATCATGCCTCCTAGGCCATCCATCTCACGCACGTCTTACGGGTATGGAACCCTAGGCTCATCCTCAATCCATTCTACTTCATTCCCTGCAGCCTCTGGGAGGAAAAATAGGGGGTGAGTGACAAAGTCACCAGCAAGTAAACCATAGGCAATCATGCATTAAATGGAAAGTACATACAAGAACCGAACCCCAAAAATTCGGTTTAGAAACATACATGTTCTCCATTCAATACCCGATGGTGATCAACACTTAATGCATCAAGATCATAACTTACGCAAAATCGTTACTTAATAAAGAACATAACAACAAAATACTGTGACTTACATCAATTCGTAACATATCAAGGATCACTACTAATGAAGTCATACTTAGGAACTACAAGTTATAACAACTTAGTCTAAGTATCATGTGTCACTACACGGTGACTCATTAAACGTGACATGCATGCATATGTATGTGTGATGCATCATGATAAAAATGAGAATATGATCTTTCATGCTTTTCTTTCAAAACATCATCGTCGAAAAACAACAGAGTGTTCAGATCTATCTTCCCGGATCTGAGGCGGTAACGTCTCCCCTGCGAATCTATTATTCTCATATTCGTATCGGTAACGTCATCACTTTTCGGGTCTATTCTCTCCAGGCCCGAACGGTCATTATCCAGTCTATTCTCTCTGGGACGGAATGGTCATGTCATCAGGTCTATTCTCTCCGAGCCTGAACAGTCATATCATCATGTCTATTCTCTCCGGGCCTGAACGGTCATATCAGTTCTATTCTCTCTGGGCTTGAATGGTCATATCATCAGATCAATTAACCCCGGATCTGGGTGGGTCCTTACTGGCCAAGAACATACACACACACGGTACCGGTGGGAAGCATTCTTTTAAAACAGAATCTTTTCTTTAAAAAACGCTTTTCATCTTTCTTTCTCATAAAATCAGATCCATGAATCATGTAAATGATGATGATGCAATGTATAACATGCACTATGCGACTCGTGAACAAATACATCATAACATGCATGCACGGACTTGTCATTTAAGCTGGGAAAACTGTCCAGCAATCACATTTTTTTCATACAGCCTCGTGCTAATCAATTCGTGCTCATTTTCATAAGTTCATGCCATACACATGCATAATGAAGTCTCAGACTCATACCATAAAAATTTCGTAACAATCCGAAAAGTCTAACGACCTCAAAACATCATACTATCATCAATGGTACTGCTGAAATCAGCAGGGCAGTACCGCTTTTCCTCAGTTTTATGGGTCATAAAACCTTATTGATTTTAATCCATCACCTGGAAAACATAGCTAACTCACCAAGGAACGATATTCATAAGGCCAAACATCACATTCAAGCTTAAATGAGCAAGAGCAAAGTCTTACAACTTAAGACATTAAACTGTCCTGTTTTCCAGTTTTGTACAACTAACTTCAACTAAGTTGTTGATCATCAAAATGGTGTTTTTATGCGGGTTTCTTTACATGAACATGTACATATATGCCTTAGGTAATTACCATAACAATTCCAAGGCATTCCAATAAGTTTAAGGGGGTCAACTAATTACTTTCTTCCAGCTAGGTACATGCTGAATCTGGAATGACCAGTTTTACCACGAAATTTATTGTGACCAAACCACAACTCTTTTTACTAAAATTCCAACTCACGAATGTCATAAACACGTCAAAATATCATCATACCAAAAATCAGCTCATGTGCATATTCCTACGGTGCACTTTTGAGCCACACAACTTACCACTCAAAACTGCCATGTTCCAGCAACTCTGTTTGATCAGTTTTACCAAAAATTCCGCTAAAAATAATTCGTAACTCCTTTTAACAAAATTCCAACTCACAAATTTCATAACCATATAGAGTTATTAGAATACGAAAGATTAGCCAATTTTAATGTTCCTAAGGTCTATTTTCAGGGCGTACAACATACCACATAAAACTGTTCAGCTCCAGTACTTCTGTCTGAGCAGTTCCTACTAAAAATTATACTCTGGTCAATTCCCATATCTTTTTACCAAAATTCCAGCTCACACATTTATTAAACCTATGAGGATATCATCATACCAAGAATTAGTCAATTTGGACCATCCTAAGGTTCATTTCCAGGTCGTTAAACATGTCACATAAAACTGTCATGCTCCAGTACTTCTATTTTACCAGTTCTTACTAAAAATTTCATTAAGGACAAACCACAACTCCTTTTATTGAAATTCTAACTCACACATTTCATAAACATATAAGGTTAACATCACACAAAAAATTAGCCAATTTGAACACTCCTAAGGTTCGTTTTCAGGTCACACAATCAGCTACACAAATCTGTCCAGCTCCAGTAGTTCCAGCACTTCTTCCCTTTTATGGTTCAAGCATTTCCAATCAACTTCATTCCTTAACATGACTTAATATCCATTAAATACACACTTCAAAATAATGTTTCCAAGTCCTCATAACATGATTTAGACCATAAATAAACTGTTTATGAATCATAACAAAACAGTCACACACATTCATACAACAAATCGTTTGTTCATACCATCACTTTTCTTATAACAACTAGTTTTCATGTCTTGTACTTAGCATCTTTAACTAAGATTCATAGCCTAATAATGACTATCCATTTAAGCATGCACTTCACAAATAAGGCAAGATTGGCTAGAGTATACTTGCCTCTTTGAATCTTAGAGCTCTTCCTTAGCATGAGCCTTGGTTGAAATGGAGTGAAGTCTACCTCCAACTTACATATAGCCCACGGTTTTGAGAGGAGGAAGAAGAATGAACATTAGTTACTATCTTAATAGAGAAACAACTACATTGAGGACAAAATTTCCTTACCACAATGAAACTTGGATGGGGCTTGAAATAGATTCAATCCACCAAGATGTTAGCTCCTCCTAGTGGCTTGACAAATCTTCTCCTAGTGACCATTTGAGTGTCACGTTTTTTTTGGCAAGACAAGAGGGATTCCAATGTGAGTTCCTTTCGTTGAACATAGAAGTTACTTAGAACACTTAGCATGTACTTACCTAGATGAGTTCTTGAGGCTTGAAGACCTTGGATTACTTGGCTCAACTAGCCGTGCACTACAATGGAGAATTAGGGAGGTCTTTTTTGCTCCATCGTGACTTCTTGAGAGTTGAATGTTCTAGAGTTGCATGAAGAAAAGTTTTCTTCCCCTTGGTTAAAGAGGCAGCCGTGGGTTTAGTGAAGGGGGATGGGAGTTTATCATAGCTTGGTTTAGGCTAATTAGAGTTAATTAGCCTTAGTTACTTTTTGCCCAACCAAGGTTACTTTAGTTCAACTATAGTTACTTTATGTCAACTATAGTTACTTTATGTCAACTATAGTTACTTTATGCCAACTATAGTTACTTTATGTCAACTATAGTTACTTTATGGCTAACCTAGGTTACTTTATCCAATTAGAGTTATTTCCTTAACCTTGTAGTAAATATTAAGTAACCATGGTAATCTTCTTGGTCAACCATTGGGGGGGCGGCGGTTTTGACCTTTGGGGGGAACCCTACCATGCTTAATTTCTTTCCAAATGAGTTTAATGAGAATCCATGTGGGTATTTGTCCCCTTTTTTATTAATTATTTCCCCTTTTCTTGTTTTAAAAATAAATTAGGAAAATCTTGAGTTCCCCTTGGGCTAGGGGCCGAAATTTCCAAGAATTGGGGAAATAATTGCACACTACTTACAACTCCTTAATTTTCAATTGGGCTTATTTTAGGGAGGCCCTTAAGATTAAACTCTCCTATAATTTGGGAAAAACCCCTTTAAGGCCCTCTCCAAACCTTGTGGCCGAAATTTTCTTAAGCCCCCTTGGGTGAATTTGAATTGGTCATGATCCATATCTCATTCTTGAATAATTATATTGTTTGCTTATCAACATAAAATAAAAGAAGCACTAAGGAATCTTAGTGAAATGCACTTGAAGGATGCCACTTTATTAATTCACTTATACGAGCCTTCAAGTACAATATGACTTTTCGGCGGGTACAACGTATGATTCTTCTATAGTAGTAATATGTCGATAGAAGGATTTTTCCACAAACTGTGATGTTTGCACAGCTTTTTTGTATGTAGGCATTTAGCTGGTCACCTCTGTGAATTGAGGTTTGAAGACTTTATTGTTAGGTCCGAAATACACTCTAGATGGGGGTGGTGAATAGAGTGTTTGACACTTTTGCGGAATTTTCTTGATTTGGCTCAACTCAAAAGAAATTCAAAATCAAAGAAAGAATGGGAGATGAGAAGCAATGAACGTGTACACCGGATATAGAGTGATTCGAATCGTAAATGATTCTACTCCACTACCACTTTGTTGCCAAAGTAGATTTTCAACAACTACTCTTCTTATTAGAGACAATAAGAACAACCACATCAACACTTACATTAACACCATAGTGTAAGCAACAGCAACAACAACTTATTGCACAAAACACACTTGTGCAACTACATCAACTACAGCTCTAGCAAGAACAACTTCTTGCTACCTCACAACTTCAACAAAGTTCTCTCAAGAACTTTCTCACAGTAGGTTGAAGAAAATAGTAAGGTTCACACTTTCTTACTTGTCTAAGCACAAGAAAGAGATCAGATGTTTATGGTTCATCTTGTGCCAGACTCTCTATCTCTTAATATACAACAATGAAGAGCAAAGAAAAGCTTAACAAGCTTTAAGCAATTTTACAAATATGAGAGACCTATACAACAATCGATAATGAAGCTAGATTATGGTGAAAGTGTGTATTTGCCTCATCCAAGCCTGTTCCTTTTATAGATGAAGTTCACCACGTTTTTGAAGCTCCACGAAGTCTTCACAAGGTATCCAAATGTCAAGATAATGTCCAAATAGTCTTGAGCCACCCTATGGAGTGATTGGTCCTCAATAGTCAACCTAGGATTGCTTAGACATGGATACAATAGTCAAGGAAGCATGTAAAATGTTGGGTTAAGGTCTACAAGAAGTTTGAGTAAGATTGGATAGAGAAAATACCATGAATCTCCCTTGGATTTTGTTCCAACATTCAAAAATTTGAATTCTGGGGGACATCGATCGATCGAAGTGTCTGGGGTGAGAGATCGATGTCCTCTAGAAACTTTGCAGTTTTTGAAACTGCTAACATCGATCGATCAAAGTCCCCCTGGGAGAGACTGATGTCACTTCGATCGATCGATATCTCCTGGACTGAGAGATCGATGTTGGACAGAAAGTATTCTGCCTGACATCGATCGATTGAAGTCTCCCTGAGGAGAGACTGAAGTGACATCGATCGATCGATGTCCCTGGGTTGAGAGATCGATGTTAAACAGAAGGCTTACTGACTGACATCGATCGATCGATGTCAGAGGCTAAAGTGACATCGACCGATCGATGTCCCCAGCCTGAGAGATCGATGTTGGACAGTGATTTCCAATCTCAACCATTTTTGACATAGTGTGATTTTCTCATCTTGCATCAAGTCTCAAACATAAATTTAACTTATTTAAAACATCTTTTCATCATCAAAACAATTTATAACTTAACAATCTCTCCCTTTTTGATGATTTCAAAACCATGATTCAAAAGATGTTTTTACTTGATACATTTACATCTAAATTTGATACCCCCTTAATTCATGCTCCCTCATCATATGAACACATCAAAAACTCCCCCTTAACATGTGATCTATCAAAAATCAATAAATATGATGTCAATGCTCCCCCACCAAATTTCATCTTTTATTCTTTTCAATATGTAAGATAGCATACCAAGGTAACAAAGATTATTAATCATTTTACACATGCATATCAAGAGGCTTCATACTATGTCATGTCAAATCCAACTTCTCAAACTAAGCTATGTTATGCAAAACACCAAGCCTTAAGCTATCAACAAACCATGCCACAATATCATATCAACTTAAGACAATAGCGCAAACTTAAGACAACAACTATGCCCAACCATGCCATGCCAAAACCATGCCAAACCATACCCAACCAAAACTATTCCAACATAGACACCATCAACACCAACATAACAAGATATATCAAGAACATAAACCATCAACATCAATACCAACTTAGACATCATAAACATATCATAAACACACCAAGAACCTAAACCATCAACATCAATACCAACTTAAACATCATAAACACACCATAAACCATCAAGATCAATACCTCAAGATCAATATCAACTTCTCCCCCTTTTTGAAAACATCAAAATAAGAAACACGAAAATAAAGAAGTGAAATATCATTAAATAAGAAGTTCATGAGATACAAGAGTAATCTCAATTTCTAAGATATGCCTATAGCTACGGGGGAAAATGGGAATCAAATAGCAACTACTCTTCATCGAAAGAGAAGCATAAACCGGAGAGAGCTGCCTTGAGCTTGGTCTTCAACTTTTGATATTTCGTCTTTTGAACGTGCAGCTCCGTTTGCAGTACCATGACTTGAGTTTCAACCTTTGCTCTATTGTTTTGACACAGTCCTGAAGGTTCTTAAACTCTTTTTCAAGGTCATCAATGCGTACGACTTCTGTGGTCAAGTCCTCCTCCCATTGACCAAGTGTATGGCGGATGTTGTCAATTTCAGCTTCCGCATTGAATTCTTCTTCTGAGTCACTAGCTTCTTCCATTGGGGCTTTTCCTTTGTCCTTTTGGGAAGTCGAGCTTGGTTGTGGAGGTGGTGGTGGTCAAGGGTGAGAAGAGGGTTCCATGGGAGGTTCAGTGGGGGATGGTGGAGGAATAGGATCGTCAGGTTCGTCCTCTTCTTGTTCTTGTTGTCCACCCCGCTTTTGTGCCTCTTTCTGGGACTTGTGGATTTGTTGGATATTCACCTATGTATAGTAGTCCTTGTTGGTTATCTGATCCGTGTATTCGTCATTCAACTCCACATTAGCCTTTTTAAGCAATCTATATATGAGATTGCTGTATAGAAGCGCTTTGGATTTCTTTGTGACGGCTTCCATCATATTTGCAAACACAATTTCCCCAAAATTTACACTCTCCTTCATAGCAATATAGTAAGCAATGTAGAAATCTAGATTGCTTGGGAGCTTAGTAGACTTGCCATTTATACAGAAAGTGACAATGGCTAGTAAGACTCTATAAACCAAAGGCATGTCATTTGTGGTGGGGTGAAATCCAAGAAGTGTTTTTACCTCATCTTCAGAGATTTGGTACTTATAAGTATCCCACGTCTAGGGGTCAAAGTCTTCCCAACCTTCATCAGGAACTTCAAGTAACTCATTAAAGTTCTTAGAGGTAAACATCAACAACTGACCTTCTACTATTGTATTCAAAGCATAAGGCACCCCATTTTTGTAATCTACCCAGATATTGGCATAAAACATTCTAGTGTATCGGGTAGACATATTGGTCATTTGTGAGACATCCCAAACATGTCTCCATTTTTGAACATCAAACCAATCAATGATTGGTTATAATTCCTCATTGCTCAAAATGTCCTCCACTTTGAGCAATTTTAATGGAATGGTAGACATCTTATTTTGCTCCCATTCAATAAACAGTAATTGGGCTCTAAGGGTTATGTAGGCAAATTTACATGTGTCTATAGGCTCTTTCAAGGCATTTGAGTATTTCCCGGATTTGAGCCATGGAAAATTGTTTAGAGTGAGCCTCCCCCTTGTCTCACTCAACATTACTTCATGAGAGGAAGTGGCATTCTTCCTCAAGCTATGCGTCCTGGAACCCGTTGGAACATAAGGATATGATTGTGGAGGCATATTAGCTTCCTCCTAAGAAGTTCTTTGTTTTTTGGTGGGGTTTTGTGTTTTGGGAGCCATTTGAAGATTAGGCAATGGATTCTTGTTAATGGAAGGAAGAAATATGTGAAATTGAAGGAGAAATCAACAAGAGTTACAATAAAATGATATTTGGTGCAGAGATTGGGAGATACCGAGTTTGAATTTGAAGAGAATCTGAGTATTTAGGGTTGAAATCGCAAGGTAGAAGATGAAAAGTGAAATTTTCTGATTTTTCGCAGGTTTTATACTCCTACTGCCTGTAGACATCGATCGATCGATGTCTTAAGAGACATCAGTCTCTGGGACTGCCACATAGATCGATCGATGTATGCAGGAATCTGCATTTTTTGACATTTTTTACCCTCTAACCATTGTTTATCATCCCTAATCTTGTTCTAATTAATTCGAATGTCTCAGTGGGAAGGGGTTTAGTAAAAATATCCACTAGTTGGTCATTGGTTGGAACAAATTCAACACATACCAATCTTTTTTGAATACAATCCCTTATGAAGTGATGCCTCACTTCTATATGTTTGGTCCTACTATGGTGTACCGGGTTTTGCGCTATACTTATGGCTGATGTGTTGTCAAATAGGATGAGAACTTTATCAAACTTAACATTATAATCGTTTAACGTGTTGATTATCCAAAGTAGTTGTGCACAACACGAAGCGGCCGATACATATTCGGATTCCGCCGTTGAAAGTGACACACTATTTTGTTTCTTGGAGAACCAAGAAACTAAGCAATCTCCAAGGAATTGGCATGTCCCGGAGGTGCTTTTCCTATCAACAAGATTTACGGCATAGTCGGAGTCACTATACTCTCTTAAATCAAAACAACCATTTTTGGGATAAAACAATCCAAAGTTCAAAGTTCCTTTCAAATACCTAAAGATACGTTTAATGGCAACTAGATGCGATTCCTTAGGCATACTTTGAAATCTAGCACATAAACACACAACATGCAAAATATCTAGTCTACTAGCCGTTAAATAAAGTAAACTACCAATCATACCCCTATATTTGGTTACCTCAACCGGCTTTCCTTTTTCGTCTTTGTCAAGCTTTGTACTTGTGCTCATTGGTGTGCTTACACTTCTTCCATCCTCAAACTTGTACTTCTTGAGTAAATCCTTTGTATACTTTGTTTGAGCTATGTACACTCCATCTTGAGTTTGCTTGATTTGAAGACCAAGAAAGTAGTTGAGTTCACCCATCATGCTCATCCCCAATTCTCCTTCCATTAATTTAGCAAAATGCTCACAAAGAGAATCATTAGCAGCACCAAATATAATATCATCCACATAAATTTGAACAAGCAATTGATAGTTTCCTTGTACTTTAACAAAAAGAGTAGTGTCGACTTTTCCTCTTGAAAACTCATTTTCAAGTAGGAAGTTACTTAACCTATCATACCAAGCCCTGGGAGCTTGTTTAAATCCATAAAGGGCCTTTTCGAGTTTGAAATCCTTATAGCATGCATATACCAATAGCATCCTAATAGCTTCTGACCTAGCTATGGGGGCCAAGGTCTCATCATAGTCTATGCCTTCCTCTTGCCTATATCTTTGAGCTACTAACCTAGCTTTGTTTCTAGTGATGTTTCCTTTATTATCCATTTTGTTTCTAAATACCCATTTAGTGCCAATTACGGGATGATCACTAGGTTTATATACGAATTCCCAAACATCACTCCTTTCAAATAGATTTAGTTCTTCTTGCATGGCTAATACCCAATCTTCATCATTTATTGCCTCCTTTATATTTTTAGGCTCAACTTGTGAAATGAAGGCATTTTCATTGAATTTCCTTCTAGTCATTACGCCTTGACTTGTTTCACCTAATATTAACTCTTTAGGGTGATCTTTCCTATACTTATATGAATCCGGTAAGTTTGAGGTATCTCCTCCTACTTCTTCATCTTCAACCTTAGGTTCAAGGGGATCAATCCTAAGGTCAATGACAATATTACATTTTGTATTCTCAAATTTCTCTATATGACTTACTTCAATTATTTCATCATCATTATCATTAGTATTTGGTTCATTCTCAATAAGTTCACTAAACTTAACATGAATTGCTCCTTTTATTATATACCCTAAATGCTTTCCTATTTGAGCATATCCCATAAAGATTCCTTCATCCTCTTTGAAATCGAGTTTATCCAAGTTATCTTTGGTGTTAAGTATAAAGCACTTACAACCAAAAACCTTGAAATAACCATATTTGGTACTCTACCTTTCCAAAGCTCATACGGAGTCTTTTTGAGAGACGGTCTCAAATAAACTCTATCGATCACATTACAAGCGGTGTTTACCGCTTCGGCCCAAAAATACTTGGGTAGCTCAAATTTGTTTAGCATAGCTCTACTCATTTCTTGAAGTATTTTATTTTTTCTTTCCGCAACACCATTTTGTTGAGGAGTTTTTGAATCCGAAAACTTGTGTGCATACCCTTTGGATACACAAAATTCTTGAAACTCTACATCAAACTCACCACCTCTATCACTTCTAATTTCCTTAATTGTGTCTTCTCTTTGATTTTCTAGTTTCCTACAAAGCTTTATAAATTCTTGGCATGCATCATTCTTTTTAGTTAAGAACATTACCCAAGTGTACCTAGAGAAGTTATCTACCACCACAAAGGTGTAATGTTTTCCACTTAGACTCGCCGTACCAATATCCCCATACAAATCCATATGAAGTAATTGTAGGGGTTTGGTGGTGGAGATTTCACTTTTGGGCTTGAAGCTTGTTTTAACAAGTTTTGCCTTTTGACAAGTGTCACATAAGCTATGGTTTTCGAAATTCAATTTTGGAAGACCTTGGACTTTTTCATTTTTGCAAATCTCTTTGAAATTTTTAAAACTAATATGTCCAAGTCGTCTATGCCACAGTTGAGTCAAAGTATTTTTGGCAACTAGGCAAGAAGCATTTTGTGATATCAAATCATGTGTGCTAAATTTGTAAACATCATTTCTACGTATAGCCTCAAAAAAAAATCTTATCATTCTTTTTCACAATGCATTTTCTTTCACAAATTCAACTTGAAAATTAGCATCACATAGTTGGCTAACACTTATCAAATTATATTTAAGCCCTTCTACATATAGTACATTATTAATAGTAAAAGAAGAGTTACCAATTTCTCCATGTCCAAGGATTTTGGCTCTCCCATTGCTAAAATGCACCGTTCCACCATCTTGGAGCTTGAGCATGGTGAACAACGTTTTGTCTCCGGTCATGTGTGTTGAACATCCGCTGTCCATAAGCCATTTGATTCCTTCTTCTTTGGCTACTCCATTTATCTTGAGAGCCTACAAAATCAAGAGATTTATGCATTGGTACCCTTTGATGGTTGGGTCCTTTAGGGTTAGTTTGTCGACCCTTAGGCTTCCAAACATACATGCTTCTAAATCTGGCTCTACATGCACTATTCACATGTCCTACTTTGTTACAATGAAAACAAGTAGGTACATGTCTTGGTTTAGAAGATGATGAGTTATGTTTTTTTCTCTTGTTTGCCTTTTTCTTAGGCTTAATGGAAGAATGTGATGAATTAAATCCTAAACCGGATTTATCATTTCCGATTCTTTGATTTCCAAGTAGTTTGTCTAAATTATTTTTACCATTTGTTAGTCTTTTAAATCTAACTTTAGTTTCTCACATTCTTTCCTAATTTCTACATTTTCAAAAGCTACGGCTTTATGCATGGTGAGTATGATGTCATGCTCTTGAAATATCAAAATATTCTTATCATGTAAGCTCTTATTTTCTAAGATGCACTTCTTGAACTCTTTCTTCAAATGCTTATATTTTAAATTTAGTTTCTCAAAATAATTTTGCAAATCTCCTATTTCGTCTTGCAAATAAGAAAGATTAGAATTTACCTCAAGATCATCTTCAATTGCCATGAGACAAGTATGTTGAATCTTTGGATTGTCAACTATTGCAACAAGTCCAACACCTTGATCTTCACTCTCTTCTCTTTCCGATTCGGAAAGGAGATCATCCCACGTGGTTACCTCTGCATTGAGAGCTTTCTCCTTTTGAGGAAAGACCTTCTTTTCTTGTTTTTGCGGCTCCTTGACGTGGCAATCGGCAATGAAGTGACCGGGTCGACCACATCTATAGCAATTTTCACTTGCTTCTTTTTCTTTGGGTGGTATTTTCAAGAACTTTCTTGTTTGAGCTTTATTTCTTGGTGCCATTCTTCTAAATTTTCTTACTAGAAGAGCAACTTCCTCATTCGATTCATCGGAGTCTACCACCAATCCTTTGTGTGATGTTTGTGTGGGCTTGATAGGATTCATCCTATTTTGTTCATCAATAAGAATTTCATGAGTAAGAAGATTACCGGATAGCTCATTAAGAGTAAGAGTTTTTAGATTCTTTTATTCGGTAATGGCGGTGACTTTAGGTGTCCATTCTCTTGGCAAAGAGTTGAGGATTTTTGAGGCAATGTCTTCATTTGAGATTTTCTTGTCCACCATGGAAAGTTGATTCACTATTCGTGTGAATCGGTCGATTATCTCCTCAATCTTCTCACTGCTCTTCATTCCGAACATCTCATAGTCCTTCATGAGCATGAACCTTTTGGCCATTCTCACTTGCTCAATTCCTTCGTGTATCATTTCAAGCCTTTTCCATGCCTCATAAGCTGTTTCAAGACCTTGAAGTCTCATAAGCTTGGTGGTGGTAAGAGCACTTGAGAGAATATCAAATGCTTTGCCATTGATGGCAAATTTTATCTTCTCTTTGTCGGTGTAGTCATCCTCATCTTTGAACATTGATTCTCCTTTTGAGTTGGTAATCATAGGAACTTCAATTCCTTTGACAACGGATCTCCATATATCAAATCCACAGCCTTTCAAATGATTGATCATTTGAAATTTCCACAAAGAATAATTTTGGGCATCAAACATAGGTGCTTTAGTGTTTGATCCTGAAAATAGTGTAGTAGGCTTGGGAGATGAAGTGTGAGATGAAGAGATTGAGGTTGTCATTGCCATGATCTTTAACCTTGCTACTTGCAAAGATAGGCCAAGCAATCAAGGTTATGCTCTGATACCAATTGTTAGGTCCGAAACACACCCTAGAGGAGGGGGTGAATAGAGTGTTTGACACTTTTGCGGAATTTTATTGTTTTGGCTCAACTCAAAAGAAATTCAAAATCAAAGCAAGAATGGGAGATGAGAAGCAATGAACGTGTACACCGGATATCGAGTGGTTCGCATCGTAAATGATTCTACTCCACTACCACTTTGTTGCCAAAGTGGATTTTCAACAACTACTCTTCTTATTAGAGACAATAAGAACAACCGCAGCAACACTTACACTAACACCTTAGGGTAAGAAACAACAACAACAACTTATTGCACAAAACACACTTGTGCAACTACAACAACTACAGCTCTAGCAAGAACAACTTCTTTCTACCTCACAACTTCAACAAAGTTCCCTCAAGAACTTTCTCACAGTAGGTTGAAGAAAATAGTAAGGTTCACACTTTCTTACTTGTCTAAGGACAAGCAAGAGATCAAATGTTTATGGTTCCTCTTGTGCTAGACTCTCTATCGCTCAATATACAACAATCAAGAGCAAAGAAAAGGTTAACAAGCTTTAAGCAATTTTACAAATATGAGAGAACTATACAACAATGGACAATGAAGCTAGATGATGGTAAAAGTGTGTATTTGCCTCATCCAAGCCTCTTCCTTTTATAGATGAAGTTCACCACGTTTTTGAAGCTCCACCAAGTCTTCACAAGGTATCCAAATGTCAAGATAATGTCCAAATAGTCTTGAGCCACCCTATTGAGTGATTTGATCCTCAATAGCCAACCTAGGATTGCTTAGACATGGATACAATAGTCAACGAAGCACGTAAAATGTTGGGTTAAAGTCTACAAGAAGTTTGAGCAAGATTGGATAGATAAAATACCATGAATCTCCCTTGGATTTTGTTCCAACGTTCAAAAATTTGAATTCTGGGGGACATCGATCGATCGAAGTGCCTAGGATGAGAGATCGATGTCCTTCAGAAACTTCGTAGTTTTTGAAACTGCTGACATCGATCGATCAAAGTCCCCCTGGGAGAGAGTGATGTCACTTCGATTGATCGATGTCCCCTAGACTGAGAGATCGATGTTGGACAGAAAGTATTCTACCTGACATTGTGGCACCCCGTATCTCGTCCTAGCCGGAACCGGTGCATCCGCCGTACTTCACTAAGGAGAGTACCAAGCGTTGATCCATACGTATCGTAATCCATGATAAAATGCATGGATTTTCGCGCTTATACGTCATTAAGTAAGTGAAACCGTGGCAGAATAAAAACTTTAAATTAAAAACATCCACAAGATAATTCTTAGTTTTACATCCCAAACCAAAAGTATCCAAATGCTCAAACGTAATTGTTTTCCATCACAATCATAAAACCAGTCATCAATCACCACCAGCATGCCAAGTCACCTAGTCCGTTCGTCTCTCGCTGCACTCACGGGTAGGGAACCTTAGGTTCATCCTCAATCTACTCTACTTTGTTCCCTGCAGCCTCTGGGAGGAAAAATAAGGGGTGAATGACAAAGTCACCAGCAAGTATACTATAATAAATGAGGATTGAATGGAAAGTACATGCAAGAACCGAACCCCAAAGTTTTGGTTTAGACACATACCTGTTCTCCATTCAATACCCGATGGTGATCAACACTTAATGCATCAAGATCATAACTTACACAAAATCGTTACTTAATAAAGAACATAACAACAAAATACTGTGACTTGCATCAATTCGTAACATATCAAGGATCACTACTAATGAGGTCATACTTAGGAACTACAAGTTACAACAACTTAGTCTAAGTATCATGTGTCACTACACGATGACTCATTAAACGTGACATGCATGCATATGTACGTGTGATGCATCATAAAAATGAGAATATGATCTTTCATGCTTTTCTTTCAAAACATCATCGTCAAGAAAACCATAGAGTTTTCAGATCTATCTTCCCGGATCTGAGGTGGTAACGTCTCCCCTTCGAATCTATTATCCTCGGATTTGGAACGGTAACGTCATCACTTTTCGGGTTTATTCTCTCCGGGCCCAAACGGTCATTATCAGGTCTATTCTCTCCGGGCTTGAACGGTCATATCATCAGGTCTATTCTCTCCGGGCCTGAACGGTCATATCATCAGATCAATTAACCCCGGATCTGGGCGGGTCCTTACTGGCCAGGCACATACACACACGATACCGGTGGGAAGCGTTCTTTTAAAACAGGATCATTTCTTTAAAAAATCTTTTCATATTTCTTTCACATAAAACAAATGTCATAAATCATGTAAGTGATGATGATGTAATGCATGACATGTAATATGCAAACCATGACATAATGCGTTACATATATACATATGTACAACTCGTCGCTATGTTGGAAAAATCTCCAGCATGAACACTCCTTGTATTCGGCCCTAATCCCTCGTGGTTAGGCCCACTATCAATAATGCTCGTCATGCGTATGCATAAAAATGCCCCATTTTTTCATAATAAAATCCTCGTGGAGATGCAAAATGCGTATGACACTTAGTTTAATTAGTCCCGAAACAGGACTGCTGAATTTCGACAATTCAGCGCCCCTTTCTTAGGTCTTTCATGTAAGCCCATTAACCTCTTTTAATTTGGGCCAGCTTTGAAAACTTATTATTAACATTCCATTAATAGGTGATTATAAGCCCAAGTCGAATAACTAGCCTAAGTCCATTCGGTTAAGGCCATATAATAAGTTCCTTAATTCTGCCCAAAATCTCAGATTAGTGATGCCTACTTATTTACGGTGTTTACCCTTCAATTAGGCATTCTAAAAATAATTGGTTTACATAGATGGGTTCATCTATGTCTTAAGTAGTTGGTAAATAAAGTTTGCGGGTTTATAATATCGTTAAAGGTATCATTTATCCTTTTGTTCAAAACCGCTACATGCAGATTTCTGGAGTGACTGATTTTACTATAAGTTTTAGTGTGACTACACCGTAATTCCTTTTTCAGAAATTCCAACTCCCAAGCTTTTTAGACACCTTGAACTAGTATCATACCAAAAATTAGCCCAATTGCATATTCCTAATGTCCATTTACAGGTAACTCATCAAGTCATATAAAATCCGTCCAGTCCAGTAAAATTTCCAGCATGACCAGTTTTTGTGAAAATTTCATTAAAAATAATCCGTAATTCCGAAATTCCAACTCTCACATCTAATATACACATAAATCTAGTGTCATACCAAAAATCAACTAAATTGAGAGTCCCTAAGGTCTCTTTTCTGGTGTCACAACACAGCCTAAAATTTGCCCTGCTCCAGTAATTTCAGATTTGGTCATGTTACATTCCTAAATGGCCCTAACTTGCATTGTTTGTCATAAACCCTTTATTAACCTTCAAACTTACCATATTATGGGGAACTTTACAGATTCAACACACTACAACATCATATGCAAAACCCTTACAAAACAGTTTGTACACTACATGCATCATCCTTTGGCCAAGCATACCACATTTCTAATAGTTCAACATTAACAACAAATTTTGGTGCATACGCACCCTAGTCTCCTACAACCCTTTTTGGTACATGCAAGGCAAAATAATACACCCACAAGGAGCATGTTAAACTTAACACAGAAAGGCATAATCTTGTCTCCACTTTACCCCATAATTTACCATTTCATGCAAAACCACCCCTATTCTTCAAACCCCTTTCCACCGTATACCCCATCCATGAAAAAGAAAGAATCTTTAGCATGTTCATCTTAGGTTAACACATAATGGTGCATAAAACCAAAAAAGATTCCACCTTTAAGCAAAAACTCACACCTACACGTGATTTGGCCCCTTAGGCCGAAAGTTTATGCATCAAGCTTAGCATATCACAACTAAGATTGAATCTTAAGGATATCTAGCCATTCATGCAAGCACTCTCACATTCAAGCCACAAAGAGTATAGTGTACTTTCCTTTTTGCTTACTCTTCTTGAAAGGTGTATGGAAAGTTGAAGCCTTTCTTCTCTTCTATGCATGTATTCCACGGTGGTGGAAAGGAAAAGAGATGCAAGGTTAGTTTACACCCTTAACTAAAATATTCACTTAGTAAAAGGGCTAGATGGACTTACCAAAAAGGTGTTGGAGTAGTATTCAAGCTTCTCTAGCCTAGAGCCCTCAAAAGCTTGAGACTTGTTGAACCTAGTGACCTTGAAGGTCACGGTTATGAGCAAGAAGTATAGCACTATAAGTTTCTTCTCATGGAAATGTAAATATCTTCTCAAGAGGCTAAGAACACTTACCTAATGTCTCTTAGTCTTGGAAGAACCTAAACCTTCTTGGTTGCTCCCTTGGCCGTGTGGTTTGGAGAGAAAGGAAGAGAAGGAGCTCTTCTTGCACTTGAAGTTCTTGAGTGTTTAGAGAGGTTTCAACTATGATCTTGGAGGGAATTCTCTTCTTTTGGCTATGTTTAGCCATTGGGGAGGAGTAAAGGGAGGGGGTGAAAATCTTACCATAGTAAGGTTAATGAATTAACCTTAATCACTTAATTTAATTTTTTAACCTTGGTTACTCTTTAGTTAACCCAGGTTACTTTTTAACTAACCTTGGTTACTTTATTCTAATCATAGTTGCTTTTTGAACTAACCTTAGTTACTTTTACTTAATCCTAGTTAGTTGAACCTTGGTTGGATACCAATTAACTATGGTGAAGTAAAACACCTCCTTAATTGGCCTCCCCCCTTAACCATTCGGCGGTTGGGGTCTTTAATGACCCCAACCAAGCCTTATTCAATTTAGCTACTCCTTTTTCTTTATTTAAAATAGTTATTTATTCCATTTGTTTATTTACACAATAGTAATTTAAGGAAATTTTTGAGCCTTTCTTGGGCTATTGGCCGAAATCTTACAAGGCCTTGGGAGGAAATTGGGTCCTTTCCCACTATTCGGCATATGCGCTTGATATCCTAACATAATACTTTTCGTAATATAATCTATAATAATGATCATCGACTCAATAAATTGTAATTGTAATAATATCTTGTCATATATCTTCCTAAATAGACCTTAAGTAAAAAAGGATTCCTTATTTGGTTACAACATCCTCCCCCCTTATTATATGTTTCGTCCTCGAAACTTAAAAGAGCTAATCGAAGAGGTGAGGGTACAAGTTCTTCATGTTCTCTTCTATTTCCTAGGTAGATTCATCCACAAAATGGTTCTTCCACTGCACCTTGACCATTGGTATTGATCGTTTCCTTAGCACCTTTTCCTTACGATCAACTATCTTTTCTGGTTCTTCCTCATACGTCGTGTCGGCTTCCAGCTTCAAAGGTTGTTCCTTTATGATATGGTTAGGGTCATGCACATACCGTCGAAGTTGAGATACATGAAACACATCATGTATTTGAGATAATGTGGGTGGTAGAGCGAGTCGATAAGCAACTTACCCAATCTTTTCAAGAACCTCATATGGCCCAATAAATCTTGGGCTTAACTTCCCTTTAATACCAAATCTTTTAACTCCTTTCGTCGGCGATACTTTTAGAAACACTTTTTCCCCAACTTGAAATTCTAATGGTCGCCGTTTCTCATCTGCCCAAACCTTGCTTCTATCTTGGGTTGCTTGTAACTTTTGCTTTATGGTTTTTACTTTCTCTCGAGTCTGCTCCACTAGATCGGGTCCAGTAAGAATCTTATCTCCTATTTCATCCCAGTAGAGTGGAGATCAGCATTTTCTTCTATAAAGTGCTTTATACGGAGCCATCCCTATGGATCGATGGTAACTATTGTTATAAGAAAATTCTACCAGCCTGAGACTTCGATCCCAGCTTCCCCCAAAGTCAAGTACGCAAGATCGCAACATGTCTTCCAATGTCTGAATGGTTCTTTCCGATTGACCATCAGTTTGGGGATGAAATGCCGAGCTCATGTGGATCTCAGTGTCCATCGCTTTCTGAAAAGCTATCCAAAATCGTGATGTGAAGCGAGGGTCGCGGTCACACACGATACTTAAGGGCACTCCATGAAGACTTACAATTTTTTCAAAATACATTGTAGCCAATTTTTCCATTGGAGCCTTGATTGTCATTGTAGAGAAAAAGGGGTTTGAGTGATTTCAAAATATATGATTTAAATGTGCATAAAAACGAGCATGAGATAAATGTGCATGATATATTGCGTATAACTTGCCTTATATAGTTCATATATAATGTTGCCGTACTAACGAGCCAAGGTCACGGGTTCGATTCCCAGTAGGAGCAATTGCTGAGGGGGAGATTGTTGGGTGCAGCAATTGTCCCGTGGCATAGGCCGTGTGGGCATAGGCCATGTGGGCCAAGTCATAGTCGAATGCCGTGGGCACTTGTGTATGTGGAATGCACTATAAGGCTAGGGTATATGCATCTCCTGTCACCAATTGGTTTTGGGAGAGTTGGTAGCGCCTGAGGTCCTACAAGTGGTATTAGAGCGCACGAACACTCATAACTAAAGGATCCAACGATCTATGTGACATGGCATCCACTAGCTATAACACCGTGCAAGAAGGAATGTCAACCATAAGGCCTCCTCTCTTTGATGGTGAGTCTTTCGTTCAATGGAAGGTAAGAATGAAACTTTTCTTTCTGGTAATAGATATTGATCTTTGGTCGATTATAGAAGATGGTCCTTTTGTTCCATCTAAGATATCCACCGTAGACGGAGTCACACTAGAAGTTGTTAAACCTAAACAAGAATATACAAGTGATGATAAAAAGAAACTTAGCATGAATGCTAGGGCTATGCAATTGCTCTTAAATGGATTAAGTAAGAGTGAGTCTAGTTATGTCTCAGACTGCTCTAGTGCACAAGAATTGTGGAGGATACTCGAAATGAAACACGAAGGCACGAGTCAAGTAAAAGAGTCAACGATAAACATGCTTATGTCAACACT
The DNA here is from genome assembly GCA_036186865.1 of Eustoma russellianum. Classification (NCBI taxonomy): domain Eukaryota; kingdom Viridiplantae; phylum Streptophyta; class Magnoliopsida; order Gentianales; family Gentianaceae; genus Eustoma; species Eustoma russellianum. The sequence goes on along the minus strand of AP025045.1, from coordinate 26,733,592 downwards.
TGAGTCGTTTAAACTATTACCTAATGAATCTATTGTTGATATGGATCTTCGTTTGACTAACATCTACAATTCTCTTGAGTCTCTTGGTAAAGCTTTTACCATGCAGGAAAAGATACAGAAAGTCTTACGAAGCCTTCCATCAAAGTGGGACCCTAAAGTAATCGCAATAGAAGAAAGCAAAGAAACGAACTCAATTAAGATGGAAGAGTTAATTGGATCACTTAAGGTGTATGAAAATAAACTCACCATATGGAAATCGGAATCATCTAAACAAGATAAAGCTATTGCTTTTAAATCAAATGAATACGTCTCTACTTCTTCCGATTACGTAGATGATAGTGATTCTGAATCGGATAACGATTACCTAATTCTATTGGCTAAAGGCTTAAGAAAATTTATGAGAAGGTCATTTAGAAACAAAAATAAGGGTACTACAACTAAAAGAAATAAGAACAAGTCAAATGATAAAGATGTTAAATGTTATGAATGTGGCAAACTTGGACATTTATCATATGACTGCCCCAATAAAGAAAAGCAAACAAATAAATACCCTGACAAGTAGCGGAACAAGAATAGACTCGTCTCAGAACCCAAGCAAAGGAAACGTGCTCTAAAGGCCTCCACCTGGAGTGATACATCGGATTCTGAGACTGAAACCGAAGAAGAGACTGTACAAGTATGCTTTGTGTCCAAAGCATCTAATGAGGTATCATCTAATTCTGATTCTGACTCTGAGCATTCTTATGATGATCTTTTTAGTCAGTATTTAGAATTGCATAAATTCACTAAGACTCTCGCTAAGGAAAAGAAGCGATTAATTGAAGATAAGAAACTGTTATAATCTTCTAACGAGAATCTTGTCGCTCAATTAAATGATTCAAACAAAGAGTCATCATGCATCATTACTGCATTAAAAACAGAAATTTCATCATTAACCACTCAAAATAATGAAATGAAATCCGAGATTTCGAATTTGAAATCAAGGAATATAGACCTAGAGAAAATGATGAAACAGTTTGATACGGGATCGAACATGCTGCATCGTATTATCTTATCACAAAAGCATGACAGCGACAAAACGGGTTTGGGATACGTTGATACTAATGAAGTATCCACCAAACTAACTAAGTTTGTTGTGTCTAAGAAAGTAGACACCCCAAAGCCTCAAATGGCGTCTAAGATGACGCAAAGACCTCTTCCCTCATCACGCCCCATTTTCTCTTCATATCATGCAAAGTACAATTTTGTACCATATAGATATGAAAAGAAAAGAGTGATGCATACACGTCATTCATTTCATCCACGCACTATGCACACACACAAGGATGTATCAAAAATGTCCTTCATACAATGAGTATAAAGGAGTTCTTGGGCAAAGGCCCAAAGTGCATTCACCACATGTCTACTATATCGCACCTTCATCTATATTCTTGCCATTTGCTAGACCGAGAAGGATCACCCAAGAATAGGTACCGAAAGGTACTTTTACCAAGAGGTGATTAACTAACTCGAAATGACCCAAAGTTAAAAGGGTACCTAAATCATTTTTGCACATTGCAGGGAGCCCACACATCAAAAGATACAACTATAAAGTGGTTCCTTGACAGTGGCTGCTCGAGGCACATGACGGGTGACCCGAGCTTGTTCACGAAATTAAAGAAGGTCACAAAAGGCGGATCCGTGACCTTTGGAGACAACAACAAAGGAAAGATCATCGGAAAAGGTACGATAGAAAATCCAAGCACTCTTCAAATCTCAAACGTCTATTTGGTAAGCAACTTATCTTACAATCTTCTTAGCATTTCTCAATTTATTGACAATTGCTTTAATGTGTGTTTTACTCACCCTTACTGCAATATAATAAATAAAAATAGAGAAACCGTTTTAAAAGGAAAACGAGAAGGTAATATTTTTACGCTTTCTATTGATGATATGGTAGACGCTAAAGTTAAGTGCTTTATGTCAAACGAACCTAATGTGAATTTATGGCATAGACGTTTAGGACACATTGGTATTTCCACACTAGAAAAACTCCAATGAAATAACCTAGTACGAGGATTGCCTACACTTGATTTAGACAACTTTTAGTTGTGTGAATCTTGTATAAAAAGCAAACAAACACGTGAGTCACTTAAGCCTTAGAATGAAATAAGCACGACTAGAGTCTTAGAACTACTACACATTGATTTGTTTGGTCCTAGTCGCACTACAAGCCTTGGTGGGCGCCACTATGCATGCGTGATTGTTGATATTTTTCTCGCTATACTTGGACTTTATTTCTTGCACATAAGGATGATAGTGCCATTGAAATGGCGAAATTAATCAAACAACTTGAAAATCAATACGGTGTCAATGTGAAAAAGATAAGAAGCGATAGAGGCGGTGAATTTAAAAACAAAGATATGATTTCATTTTGCGAAGAAAAAAGGAATCAAGCATGAGTTTTCATCACCTAGAACTCCACAATTAAATGGAGTAGTAGAAAGAAAGAATCGAACATTACAAGAAATCGCTAGGACTATGTTATGTGAAAATAAATTGCCTAGACTTCTGTGGACGGAAGCTGTAAATTATGCATGCTACATAGTAAATCGCTTATCTATTAGAAAGAAAATAAACAAGACGCCTTATGAGATATTGAATGATCGCATGCCTAAGATTGACTATTTCTGTGTGTTTGGATGCAAATGTTTTGTTTTGAATACAAAAGATAATTTAGATAAATTTGAATCTAAATCAATTGAATGCATTTTTGTTGGATATTCTATAAATTCAAAAGCATATAGATGTCATGATCCTCTCACTAGATAAATCATAGAATCTATTCATGTGAAGTTTAATGAATTTGGTGAGATTGATAAAGATAAAGAATATGGTGATGACTTTGAATTGAAACCCGTGTTGAATGAAGATGATGGTACATTTGATATGCATGACATAAATGACACACTAGAAATGCATGATCACTTAGAAATGCATGATAACATAGAAAATAATCAACAAAGATGGCATAGAGATCACCCACATGATCTCATCATAGGCGACATCACTCACGGTGTGCGACCACGTAGAAGAATTACTTTGAATGAAATAAATCAATTCCATGCTATGATTTCCGAAATTGAACCCAAAAATGTGCATGATGCTTTGAGTGATTCTTCTTGGATTGATGCTATGCATGATGAGCTAAATCAATTCGTTAGAAATGATGTATGGGATTTAGTGCCACGACCACAAGATAAGAACATAATAGGCACAAAGTGGGTGTTTAGGAATAAAATGAATGAAGAAGGAAAGGTCGTTAGAAATAAAGCTAGACTTGTAGCACAAGGCTATAATCAAGAAGAAGAAATTGACTACAATGAAACTTTTGCACCCGTAGCACGTTTAGAAGCTATACGACTCTTACTTGCCATTGCTTGCATGAAAGATTTCAAATTGTATCAAATGGACGTAAAAAGTGCATTCCTAAAAGGATTTATACAAGAAGAGGTATACGTGAAGCAACCACCCAGTTTTGAAGATTTGAAACATCCTGATCACGTGTACAAACTAAAGAAGGCACTATATGGACTAAAGCAAACACCGAGAGCATGGTATGATCATTTTGCTACTTTCCTTTTAGAAAATGATTTTAAACGAGGTACTATAGATAGTACACTATTTTTTAAACAAAATAAAACGGATTTACTTATTATTCAAATCTACGTTGATTACATTATTTTCGGTTCTACCTCACATAAACTTGTTGAAGATTTTGAAAAATGCATGAAATCCGAATTTGAAATGTCTATGGTTGGAGAACTTAACTATTTTCTTGGCTTGCAGATTAAGCAAACGAGTAAAGGCATTCACATAAGTCAAGCTAAATACATAAATGACATGATTAAAAAGTTCAATTTTGAAAATTTGAAACCATCCCCCACCCCTATGAGTGTCACCACCAAATTTGATAAGGATGAACATGGTAAAGATTTTGACAATGCTTTATATCAGTCTATGATTGGTTCTTTGCTATATTTGACTGCTAGTAGGCCTGATATCATGTTCAGTGTATGCATGTGTGCACATTTTCAGAGTCAACCTAAGGTGTCTCACTATAATGCGGTAAAAAGAATATTCCATTATATTAAGGACACGCCCACCTTATGAATTTGGTATGATAAAGATTCCGAATTTAACTTACATGCTTATACTGATGCAGATTACGGTGGCTGTAAAATAGATAGAAAGAGCACGAGTGGCACTTGCCAATTTATAGGAAACTCACTCATTTCATGGTTTTCCAAAAAGCAAGCAAGCGTTGCTTTGTCCACTACTGAGGCTGAGTACATGGCACTTAGCCTTTGTTGCACACAGTTGTTATAGATAAAACAACAACTTTTGGACTTTGGAATTATCGTAAATAGAATTCCTATATACTGTTATACTCTAAGGCTAAGCATATAGAAGTACGCTATCACTTTCTTCGTGATCACGTAAACAATGGTAATATCGTCATAGATCACATACGCACGGAAGCACAAGTAGTGGATATCTTTACAAAAGCCTTAAATCAAGCCACGTATGAATCTCTTCGTTCTAAATTAGGCATGATTTCAGCTGATATGATTTGACTTGATTTGATTTGATTCTCTTTCCTTATTTACAGGCATCTTTTGATTTACTTTCCAAAATAAAGGGGGAGAGAAAGCATGATTTAAGGGGGAGAGAGATACTGATTGCATAAATCAAGGGGGAGCGGATTCGAAATTTAAATTTGAAGTTTTGAATTTATGCATGATTGAGGGGGAGCGATAGGATTTAAATCATGTGCGTAGGTTATTTTGAAAATCATCAAAAGTGGGAGATTGTAGAGAAAAAGGGGTTTGAGTGATTTCAAAATATATGATTTAAATGTGCATAAAAACGAGCATGAGATAAATGTGCATGATATATTGCGTATAACTTGCCTTATATAGTTCATATATAATGTTGCCGTACTAACGAGCCAAGGTCACGGGTTCGATTCCTAGCAGGAGCAATTGCTGAGGGGGAGATTGTTGGGTGCAGCAATTGTCCCGTGGCGTAGGCCGTGTGGACGTAGGCCATGTGGGCCAAGTCACAGTCGAATGCCGTGGGCGCTTGTGTATGTTGAATGCACTATAAGGCTAAGGTATGCGCATCTCCTGTCACCAATTGGTTTTGGGAGAGTTGGTAGCGCCTGAGGTCCTACAGTCATAGCCATGAAGTGAGCGGATTTCGTTAGATGATCCATGACTACCCAAATGGTATCGTATCCGTTCCTCATTCTGGGTAGATCCGTAACAAAATTCATAGTAATTTGGTCCCATTTCCATTCGAGAACTTCCAGAGGTTGTAGCAACTTAGCGGGTTTCTGATGCTCCGCTTTCACCTTCTGGAAAACGAGGTACTTTTCTACGAATTCCGCAATATGTCTTTTCATGCCACGCCACCAGAATCGTTGTTTCAAAACTTGATACATCTTATTGGCCCCAGGGTGAATAGATAACCGAGAGTTGTGGGCTTCCCGAAGAACTTCATTCAGTATTTCTTTGTCATTGGGTACACACAGTCTTTCTCAAAACCATAAACTGTTGTCGTTTCTGATTGTAAACTCTTCGGAGGATTTCATTCTCACCCGGTCCTTTATCTTCTTTAAGGTTTCATCCTTTTCTTGTTCTTTTTTAATCTTGTCTATCAGCGAAGGAATCAAAACCATCTTTGCCAGCATGCCTTCAATGGAATCAACTTCCTCCAGATCAAATTCTTCCATGTCACGCTGCAAAGGTGGTTGATACGGATGGCTTGTTTTTCTACTTAATACATCAGCTACCTTGTTGGCTTTTCCTGGATGATACTGAATTGATAAGTCGTAGTCTTTCATTAATTATAGCCATCCGCGCTGACGCATGTTTAGCTCTTTTTGGGTGAATAGATACTTGAGGCTCTTGTGGTCTGTGAAAATTTCGCACTTTTCACCGTATAGATAGTGCCTCCATATTTTTAGTGCAAAGACCACAGCAGCTAATTCGAGGTCATGTACCGGGTAGTTTTGTTCAAATGGTTTAAATTGTCGGGATGCGTACGCAATCACTCGATCTTTTTGCATCAGTACACATCCCAGTCCGTTCTTAGAGGCATCACTGTATACTACAAAGTTTTCTCCAGGAATGGGTTGCGCTAAGACTGGGGCAGAGGTCAGTTTCTCTTTTAATTCAGTAAAACTCTTTTCGCAATCTGAGGTCCATTCAAATTTGGTTTTCTTCTGGGTCAAACGGGTAAGAGGCAAAGCGATTCGAGAAAATCCTTCCACAAACTTACGATAGTAACCGGCGAGACTGAGAAAACTTTGTACCTCTGTAACGTTGGTCGGTCTGGGCCACTCTGTGATTGCCTCGATTTTCTTGGGGTCTACGGATATGCCTTCTTCAGATATTACATGTCCCAGAAATGCTACACTTCTAGCCAGAACTCACATTTACTAAATTTCGCGTATAGCTGTTTTCTTCGTAGAATGTCCAGAACGACCCTTAAATGGTTCGCGTGGGTCACTTCATCAGGTGAGTAGATCAAAATGTCATCGATAAAGACTACAACGAACTTGTCTAGTTGGTCTTGAAAGACTCGATTCATTAGATCCATAAACGCTGTGGGGCGTTGGTCAGTCCGAAAGCATTACTAAAAATTCGTAATGTCCATAACGGGTTCTGAATGCAGTTTTATGGACGTCTTCAGCCTTGATCTTCAATTGGAAATATCCCGAGCGAAGATCAATTTTACTGAAAATCCTTGCCCCCTGCATCATGATACCTTTAGGTAGGGTTTATAATAGACTCATTATTAAAATAAAATTTTAGTTTTGCTTACCCGAAGCTGATCGAACAGATCGTCGATCCTCGGCAAAGGGTACTTATTCTTTATAGTGATCTTGTTGAGCTCCCTGTAGTCAATACATAACCGCATACTTCTGTCCATCTTCTTGACGAATAGTACGGGAGCTCCCAAAGGTGAAACACTCGGGCGAAGCAGTTTCTTTTCCAGCAATTCGCGCAGCTATTCCTTCAGCTCCTTTAGTTCCGCAGGTGCCATTCGATAGGGAACCTTTGATATTGGTTCAGCCCTCGAAACCAAGTTGATTTCAAAAGATATCTCCCGGTCCAGGGGAAGACCTGGTAATTCTTCTGGAAAGACTTCTGGGTATTCACGAACTACTGATACTTGAGACGGATCTGAGGGCGCTTGATCGGCATTTATTGCATAGACGAGATATCCTTCATGTCCTTTCTTTAGTGTCTTATTAGCGCGAATCGCATTTACATAAATGTTCTTAGGACACTTCCGTAACTTCGATCCTCCTTGAAAGGTCACTTCTTTACGTGTGGGGTCCTTAAAGGTAACTTGTTTTTCACTACAATCGATGTTGGCATAATTCTTCGAAAGCCAATCCATCCCAAGAATCACATTGAAGTTCATCAGAGGTATGGAAATCAAATCGGTGTCAAACCGATGATTATCAAACTCAAGTTCACAATTTTTGAAAACATGGTGAGCTACAAGCACCTGTTCCCCGGCTGCTTGGATTCTATAAGGTGCATCACTATAGGTTGGGTTTTTCTCAATATTCTTTGCAAATCTCTTGGATATCACGGAGTGGCTATTGCCACTATCAAATAACACGTTGGTAGGTACTGAACATACTAAGATAGCTCCTGAATCATGCAATACTTACTAAGCAACTATAGGACAACAGTACTTATAAGAATTAGCACAATTCTCAGAAATACCTGTCACCACGTCATTGGCCTCTTCAACAGCTGCGTCGGTCATGGCGTGAACTCGTGCATTGGTACGCTGACGCTGAGGTTTGGCTGTTGTTGTTGCTGCTGGGCCCCCTTCTCTGGACATTCCTTGGCCATATGTCCTATTTTCCCGCATCCGAAGTAGGTGGTTTCTTTATTCGGACAGTCCTTAAGGATGTGGCCTGCCTTGCCGCATCCAAAACATTTCCCTGCCTGGAAGTAACATTCTCCCACATGACGTCGACCGCAGTGAGAACAGTCTGGAATGGTAGATTGTTGGCCTTGATTCTTTGATTGGTTCTTTTGGGATCGGCGTTGAAACCGATTCTTCCTTTGACGCCCTGGGCCCTTTGTATTTTGCTTCACGGACTTGCGGGGCCCTCTGCTTCTAGACACTTCTCGTCCTCTCTTTTGGCCAAACTCATCACGGCGGATGATATCTCTTTCAATTCGGTAGCATGCATCTAGAAGGGCACCAAAGTTTGCTGGATTCGCATTGACCAGCCAAGTTCGAATTCTAGGGTTCAGTCCTCTTTTGAATTTCAACATTCTGGTTTCTTCATCGTTCATGGTGGAGGGTTGGAATCTTCCCAGAGCTATAAATTTGTTAGCATAGTCAGCAACTGTCATTCCTGGTTCTTGCATTAGGGATTCAAACTCATGACTTTTCTGTAATTTGACAGAGGGGGTATGTAGAACTTGTTGAATTCCTGAAGAAACCTTTCCCAGGAAATTGGTCTTGGTAGAGCTTGTAAATTGGCCTTCCACCATTGGTTGGCCTCTCCTAACATAAATGGTCTAACTACCTGAGTCTTTACTTCTTCCGGGGCTCTAATTAGTTCGAAGCAGTTTTCTACCTCATCCAGCCACTTCTCAGCGGCATCAGAGTCCGACTTCCCTTCAAACGGCGGAACATTTGTTCTCTTCAGCTTTTCAAAATAGTATTGAGCATCCCTAACTGGTTCATGGGGTTGCGGGATATTCTGTTGCAGCATCACTTGACCAATTTGAGTGACTATCTGGCAAAAGTTTTGAAAGGCATTGATATCCGACATCATTTGGGGAAAAGGTCCTTGGGGTGGAGGAACATTCTGAACTAGCGGTGGATTTTGGTCTTGCGGAGGCGGGGGTGGAGGGACCTGAGCGAGTGGAGGAGGGATAGGCTCCTGCACCTCGGGTCTAGCTCTTACTGGTCTGCCTCTTGGTCGCACCATCTGCATTATGCAGTGTCGGGTTTTATTTAATACGGGGATGTCATAACAAGCAGCAAAGATTTAATTCATTCCAATAACGTATCTAAGGAGCATACACGTACATAAATTAAATTCTGTAATTGGTTGTTAATCAGGGTATTTATCAATGGGCCGTACCCTAATTTTCCAGTCTAAGTCATCCTAGTCTAAGGTCAACTCTCATCTAGGATCATGACTTAGATCTAAGATCAAGCTTACTTGACTACGATCATAACTTAATTCTACATTCTGCCCGGATCTAGAGCCTTCGCTCTGATACTACCTGTGGCGCCTCGCATCCCGGCCTAGCCGGAACCGGTGCACCCACCGTACTTCAATAAGGACAGTACCAGGCGTCGATCCATATGTATCATAATCCATGATAAAATGCATGGATTTTTGCGCTTATACGTCATTAAGTAACCGAAACCGTGGCAGAATAAAAACTTTAAATTAAAAACATCCACAAGATAATTCTTAGTTTTACATCCCAAACCAAAAGTATCCAAATGCTCAAAGGTAATTGTTTTCCATCACAATCATAAAACCAGTCATCAATCACCACCAGCATGCCAAGTCACCTAGTCCGTTCGTCTCTCGCTGCACTCACGGGTAGGGAACCCTAGGTTCATCCTCAATCCATTCTACTTTGTTTCCTACAGCCTCTAGGAGGAAAAATAAGGGGTGAGTGACAAAGTCACATCAAGTATACTATAATAAATGAGGATTGAATGGAAAGTACATACAAGAACCGAACTCCAAAGTTTCAGTTTAGAAACATACTTGTTCTCCATTCAATACCCGATGGTGATCAACACTTAATGCATCAAGATCATAACTTACACAAAATCGTTACTTAATAAAGAACATAACAACAAAATACTGTGACTTGCATCAATTCGTAACATATCAAGGATCACTACTAATGAGGTCATACTTAGGAACTACAACTTATAACAACTTAGTCTAAGTATCATGTGTCACTACACGATGACTCATTAAACGTGACATGCATGCATATGTACGTGTGATGCATCATAAAAATGAGAATATGATCTTTCATGCTTTTCTTTCAAAACATCATCGTCAAGAAAACCATAGAGTGTTCTATCTTCCTGAATCTGAGGCAGTAACGTCTCCCCTTGGAATCTATTATCCCCAGATTCGGAACGGTAACGTCATCACTTTTTGGGTCTATTCTCTCGGGGCCCGAACGGTCATTATCAGGTCTATTCTCTCTGGGCCTGAACGGTCATATGATCAGGTCTATTCTCTCCGGGCCTGAACGGTCATATCATCAGATCAATTAACCCCGGATCTGGACGGGTCCTTACTGGCCAGGCACATACACACACGGTACCGGTGGGAAGCGTTCTTTTAAAATAGGATCATTTCTTTAAAAACGATTTTCATCTTTCTTTCACATAAAAAAATTCCATAAATCATGTAAGTGACGATGATGCAATGCATGACATGTAATATGCAAACCACGACATAATGAGTTACATATATACATATGTACAACTCGTCGCTATGCTGGAAAAATATCCAGCATGAACACTCCTTGTATTCGGCCCTAATCCCTCGTGGTTAGGCCCACTATCAATAATGCTCGTCATGTGTATTCATAAAAATGCCCCATTTGTTCATAATAAAATCCTCGTGGCGATGCAAAATGCGTATGACACTTAGTTTAATTAGTCCCGAAACAGGACTGCTGAATTTTGATAATTCAGCGCCCCTTTCTTAGGTCTTTCATGCAAGCCCATTAACCTCTTTTAATTTGGGCCAGCTTTGAAAACTTATTATTAACATTCCATTAATAGGTGATTATAAGCCCAAGTCGAATAACTAGCCTAAGTCCATTCGGTTAAGGCCATATAATAAGTTCCTTAATTCTGCCCAAAATCTCAGATTAGTGATGCCTATTTATTTACGGTGTTTACCCTTCAATTAGGCATTCTAAAAATAAGTGGTTTACGTAGATGGGTTCAACTATGTCTTAAGTAGTTGGTAAATAAATTCCGCGGGTTAATAATATCGTTAAAGGTATCATTTATCCTTTTCCTTAAAACCGCCACATGCAGATTTCTGGAGTGACCGATTTTACTATAAGTTTTAATGTGACCACACCGTAATTTCTTTTTCAGATTTTCCAACTCCCGAGCTTAGTAGACACCTTGAACTAGTATCATACCGAAAATTAGTCCAATTTCGTATTCCTAAGGTCCATTTTCAGGTAACTCATCAAGTCATATAAAATCCGTCCAGTCCAGTAAAATTTCCAGCATGATCAGTTTTGGTGAAAATTTATTAAAAATAATCCATAACTCCTTTTAATGAAATTCCAACTCTCACATCTAATATGCACATAAAGCTAGTGTCATACCAAAAATCAACTAAATTGAGAGTCCCTAAGGTCTCTTTTCTGGTCTCACAACACAGCCTAAAATTTGCCCTGCTCCAGTAATTTCAGATTTGGTCATGTTACATTCCTAAATGGCCCTAACTTGCATTGTTTGTCATAAACCCTTTATTAACCTTCAAACTTACCATCTTATGGGGAACTTTACAGATTCAACACGCTACAACATCATATGCAAACCCCTTACAAAACAGTTTGTACACTACATGCATCATCCTTTGGCCAAGCATACCACATTTCTAATAGTTCAACATTAACAACAAATTTTGGTGCATACGCACCCTAGTCTCCTACAACCCTTTTCGGTACATGCAAGGCAAAATAATACACCCACAAGGAGCATGTTAAACTTAACACACAAAGGCATAATCTTGTCTCCACTTTACCCCATAATTTACCATTTCATGCAAAACCACCCCTATTCTTCAAACCCCTTTCCACCGTATACCCAATCCATGGAAAAGAAAGAATCTTTAGCATGTTTATCTTAGGGTAACACATAATGGCGCATAAAACCAACAAAGATTCCATCTTTAAGCAAAAACTCACACCTACACGTCATTTGGCCCCTTAGGCCGAAAGTTTATGCATCAAGCTTATAATGTCACAACTAAGATTGAATCTTAAGGATATCTAGCCATTCATGGAAGCACTCTCACATTCAAGCCACAAAGAGTATAGTGTACTTGCCTTTTTGCTTACTCTTCTTGAAAGGTGTATGGAAAGTTGAAGCCTTTCTTCTCTTCTATGCATGTATCCCACGGTGATGGAAAGGAAAAGAGATGCAAGGTTAGTTTACACCCTTTACTAAAATATTCACTTAGTAGAAGAGCTAGATGGACTTACCAAAAAGGAGTTGGAGTAGTATTCAAGCTTCTCTAGCCTAGAGTCCTCAAAAGCTTGAGACTTGTTGAACCTAGTGACCTTGAAGGTCACGGTTATGAGCAAGAAGTATAGAACTATAAGTTTCTTCTCATGGAAATGTAAATATCTTCTTAAGAGGCTAAGAAGACTTACCTAATGTCTCTTAGTCTTGGAAGAACCTAAACCTTCTTGGTTGCTCCCTTGGCCGTGTGGTTTGGAGAGAAAGGAAGAGAAGGAGCTCTTCTTGCACTTGAAGTTATTGAGTGTTTAGAGAGGTTTCAAGTATGATCTTGGAGGGAATTCTCTTCTTTTGGCTATGTTTATCCGTTGGGGAGGGGTAAAGGGAGGGGGTGAAAATCTTACCATAGTAAGGTTAATGAATTAACCTTAATCACTTAATTTAATTTTTTAACCTTGGTTACTTTTTAGTTAACCAAGGTTACTGTTTCACTAACCTTGGTTACTTTATTCTAATCACATTTACTTTTTGAACTAACCTTAGTTACTTTTACTTAATCCTAGTTAGTTGAACCTTGGTTGGATACCAATTAACTATGGTGAAGTAAAACACCTCATTAATTGGCCTCCCCCCCTTAACCATCCGGCGGTTGGGGTCTTTAATGACCCCAACCAAGCCTTATTCAATTTAGCTACTCCTTTTTCTTTATTTAAAATAGTTATTTGTTCCATTTGTTTATTTACACAATAGTGATTTAAGGAAATTTTTGAGCCTTTCTTGGGCTATTGGCCGAAATCTTACAAGGTCTTGGGAGGAAATTGGGTCCTTTCCCACTATTCGGCATATGCACTTGATATCCTAACATAATACTTTTCGTAGTATAATCTATAATAATGATCATCGACTCAATAAATTGTAATTGTAATCATATCTTGTCATATATCTTCTTAAATAGATCTTAAGTACAAAGGGATTCCCTATTTGGTTACAACAGACATCGATCGATCGAAGTCTCCCTGAGGAGAGCCTAAAGTGACATCGATCGATCGATGTCCCTGGGTTGAGAGATCGATGTTGAAGAGAAGGCTTACTGACTGACATCGATCGATCGATGTCAGAGGCTGAAGTGACATCGATCGATCAATGTCCCCAGCCTGAGAGATCGATGTTGGACAGTGATTTCCATTCTCAACCATTTTGACATAGTGTAATTTTCTCATCTTGCATCAAATCTCAAACATAAATTTAACTTATTTAAAACATCTTTTCATCATCAAAACAATTTATAACTTAACAATCTCCCCCTTTTTGATGATTTCAAAACCATGATTCAAAAGATGTTTTTACTTGATACATTTACATCTAAATTTGATACCCCCTTAGTTCATGCTCCCTCATCATATGAACACATCAAAAACTCCTCATTAACATGTAATCTATCAAAAATCAATAAATATGATGTAAATGCTCCCCCTCAACCCATGCACCAAATTTCATCTTTTATTCTTTTCAATATGTAAGATAGCATACCAAGGTAACAAAGATTATTAATCATTTTACACATGCATATCAAGAGACTTCATGCCATGTCATGTTAAATCCAACTTCTCAAACTAAGATATGTTATGCAAAACACCAAGTCTTAAGCTATCAACAAACCATGCCACAATATCATATCAACTTAAGACAATAGAGCAAACTTAAGACAACAGCTATGTCCAACCATGCCATGCTAAAACCATGCCAAACCATACCCAACCAAAACTATACCAACATAGACACCATCAACACCAACATATCAAGACATATGAAGAACATAAACCATCAACATCAATACCAACCTAGACATCATAAACATATCATAAACAAACCAAGAACATAAACCATCAACATCAATACCAACTTAGACATCATAAACACACCATAAACCATCAAGATCAATACCTCAAGATTAATATCAACTTCTCCCCCTTTTTGAAAGCATCAAAATAAGAAACATGAAAATAAAGAAGTAAAATATCATTAAATAAGAAGTTTATGAGATACAAGAGTAATCTCAATTTATAAGATATGCCTATAGCTACGGGGGAAAATGGGAATCAAATAGCAACTACTCTTCATCGGAAGAGAAGCATAAACCAGAGAGAGCCACCTTGAGCTTGGTCTTCAACTTTTGATATTTCGTCTTTTGAACGTGCAGCTCCATTTGCAGTGCCGTGACTTGAGTATCAACCTTTGTTTCTATTGTTTTGACACGGTCCTAAAGGTTCTTAAACTTTTTTTCGAGGTCATCAATGAGTACGGCTTCTGTGGTCAAGTCCTCCATCCATTGACCAAGCGTATGGCGGATGTTGTCAATTTCAGCCTCCGCATTGAATTCTTCTTCTGAGTCACTAGCTTCTTCCATTAGGGCTTTTCCTTTGTCCTTTTGGGAAGTGGAGCTTGGTTGTGGAGGTGGTGGTGGTGAAGGGTGAGAAGAGGGTTCCGTGGGAGGTTCACTGGGGGATGGTGGAGGAATGGGATCGTCAGGTTCGTCCACTTCTTGTTCTTGTTGTCCACCCCACTTTTGTGCCTTTTTTCGGGACTTGTGGATTTGTTGGATATTCGCCTTTGTATAGTAGTCCTTGTGGGTTATCTGATTCATGTATTCGTCATTCAACTCCACATTAGCCTTTTTAAGCAATCTATATACGAGATTGCTGTATGGAAGCACTTTGGATTTCTTTGTGACGGCTTCCATCATATTTGCAAACACAATTTCCCCAAAATTTACACTCTCCTTCATAGCAATACGGTAAGCAATGTCATCTTGACATAGTGATTTCCAATCTCAACCATTTTTGACATAGTGTAATTTTCTCATCTTGCATCAAGTCTCAAACATAGATTTAACTTATTTAAAACATCTTTTCAACATCAACACAATTTATAACTCAATATTTATTTGGTTTTTGGGTTATCAAAGTAGATGGCTGAGGTTTAGATATTTCTGGGGATAATGATGGTTTGACTATATCTGTGGTTTTTGGTATATTGAGTTTTTGAAGTAATTCTTGAAATTCTATACTATTGGATAGGCTTTCAAGAAGGGATATTGGTGTGTTGTTAGGGGATATTTGGGTAATTGAAACTGCGGATATTGGGGTTTTTTTGAAGAAGTTCTTCATCTTCTTTGACTTTATCTGCCCACGTTTTCCGTGTGATAGTATTGTCTTTATTGGCTGGAAGCTTTCCTTTATCTTTTTTCTTCCTCGGCATTATGTCTGTTTTGGAGGAATTCTCTGGTCAGAAAGTCGGGAACAAAATTTGTATCTTCTTTTATATATTCAATATCAAAATCATAAATACTTAATAAAGCTTCCCAGCTAGTAAAAATTTGTTTTGAAGCTAAATTTTTAACATCTTTTTGCAGAATTTCTTTTGCAGATTTGCAATCAATACGTAAAAGAAATTTTTTATTCAATAAATCACTTTGAAATGTATTAATACATAATACTATACTCAAAATTTCTTTTTTAATAGTTGAATAAGATTTTTGGGTATCATTCCAATGACCAGAAGTATATTGAACTATAGACTCTTTATCGTTTTGTAATTGTTTTAATATTCTACCATATCCAATTTCTTATGCATCCGCTTCAACTATTTTAAATAGATTCGGATCTGCTATATGTAAGCAGGGTATATCAGATACTAAACTTTTTATTTTCTTAACGACTGAAGTATGTTCTTCAGTCCATATTGGTGAGTTTTTCTTCAATCTATTATGTAATGGTTTTGCTATTATTATGATATTTGGAATAAAATCAACAGCATAATTTAAAGATCCAAGAAATCTTTGTAATTTATTTTTATCCAATATTTTATCTGAAAATTTTGATGCAAATTCTAAAGATCTTTCTATTGGTAAAATTGTCCCTTGAGATAAATGATGTCCTAAGAATCTTATTTTAGTCTGGAACAAAGACATTTTAGATTTTAGATAATACCAAACCATTTTTCTTTGCTATATAGAAGAAAGTTTTTAAATGTTTAAAATATTCTTCTATTGATTTAGAAAATATTAATACATCATCTATATAGACAATGCAAAAATTAGAATAATCTATAAATATATTATTAATAATTCTTTGATATTCATAAGACGTATTTTTTAGTCCAAAAGGCATTACTTTCCATTCATATTGACCAAATGGAATGCTGTTTTGTATCTATCTTTTTCATATATTTGTATTTGCCAAAATGCTGATTTCATATCGAATTTTGAATATATACATACAGAATGTAACCTTGTTAATAAATCTTTTTTATTAGGTTATGGGTATCTTATCCATTTTAATGCCTTATTTAATGGTTTATAATTTATTACTAATCTAGGTGTTCCTCGTTCTATTTCTGCATTTTTATTTACATAAAAAGCAGCACGATTCCAAGGAGACCTTGATTTTTGTATTAATCCCTTTGATTCTAAATCTTGGATTTCTTTTTTACAATGTTGTTCCAATTCAGCATTCATCTGAATGGTCTTGCTTATGTAGGTATTTCTTCTTCTCTGAATTCTGGAGTATACGGAAGATCAACTATATGTTGGTTCCTCGACCCGAAAGCATTTGGAAGATCTGAACAAAGTTCATTTTCAAATGATAGTTTAAGATTTTGTATTTTAGTTATTATCTTAGGATCTTTCAAGCAATTTTCTATCTTATTGATATTTAGCATGTCATTTAATGATTGCAATTGAAACTTCTTACTTTTGATTATTGCATTTACTTGTTCTTTATGAATCGAGCAAGCTTTAATTAAATCTAAATTTTTTGTTTTAGGTTTTTCTAAAAATTCAAAATGAAGTTTTTTATTTCTTATTTTGAAAGAAATAGAATTAATTCCTACCTTATATGGTGTAATTAAATTCATAAAAGGTGTTCCTAGTATAACTGCATTATGAATATCATTTACAACTAAGAACATTGTTTTTATTTATGTATTTGATTTTATAATGTGATCTTCAGTTTTACATTTGACTTGTAATTTGGTATTATTTGCTGTAGAGAGTCTGGTAGTTGTTGGTTCTCTATAGGATTTTGGAACTAAATTAGTTTTAATACAATTTAAATCTGCTCCTGTATCAAATAAAGCGAATGTATCTAAATGATATTGTTCAGAGAATTTAATTGTTACTCTTATTAAATATTTTCTTGATGTTATTTCTCTCAAAACAAATAAAAAATCTTGTGGTACATTAGAAATATTTTCTATGATATTTGTATCTATATTTACTGGTTCTGTTTCTGAAGATTGATCAGACTCTTCTGTTGTCTGTTTTTGTAAGTATTAATTTCATAACTTCTGAATCTTATTTTTGTTTATTTTTTAATTCTTTTAATTCTATTTTTATTTCTTTTATTTCTTTTATTTCTTTTTGTAAATCTGGAATTGTTGCATTTTTATCCTTTGTGTTTTTATTTTTATTTAATATACTAGTTAAGTCATAATAACTAGTTGAAACATTTGGTAATATAGTTGGTTTATTTGTTTCTTTTGTTTTGAATTTATATCTATTATTTTATCTAGATATTCTTTTTGTAGTTGAGGATTTTCAATATGTTTTAACATTTCTAATATTGTTTCTTGTTCTTATGTCAGAACATAAATATGTTTTTCTTCATCAGATGTTTCTGAAGAAGATGTGTATAATTCTTCAATTTGAAGATCTTCAGCTGACTCGAAAGACGTTTCTTCTGTCTTCGAAGAAGATTCAACAAGTAGATTTGATATTTTTTTCTAGTATGGATTCTTCTAGATTTAATTCTTATAATTTTGTTTCTAATCTATAATAATTTGCAGTATGTCCTTTCTTATGACATTTATAACATTCAATATTTTTGTAATCTTTTGTATTTTTATTTTTCTTGTAATTTGTTTTCTGTAAGGTTTTTTGGTATTTTTATTGTTGTAATTATTTTATAAAATTCATTAGAGGATTTTTGAAATCTTTTATGATATTTATTACCTTTATGATATCTGTTGTTATAACTATTGTTATAAGGTTTTCTAATATTTCTATTATAAGGTTTTCTAGAACATTCTCCTTGGCATTCTTTATTATATGATTTATATGGATCATTATCAAATTGTTTATAGAAAGTTCCTAATTCAGACTTAGTCTGTCTTAATTCTTTCTGTAAACCACTTTATAATCTTATATCTTGGCATAATCTTAGTCCTTCTTTTTGTATAAAACTTATTAATTCTCCATAGGTATAATGTGAATAAGAAATTATTTGTTGTCCTGGATTTTCTCTAATTTTGTTCCGAATTTTTTCTCCTAATAGATTTGGTAATTCTGCAAGGAATTTTTCCTTCCAGAATGGGCGATTGAAATCTTCTTTAATCATAACTCAGGTTAGAAAAGTATTTTTATACCACTGAAAATCACTAAGTTTTCTACGTCTAAATTTGGTAATAACTCAGCATTTTTATCTTTAATATGTGATGGGTCACCTATAAAATGTAAAGATATACATAATATAAGTGTGGCAACAGAATCGGATACTGTTCCCTCATCAATAATTATAGGATTATTTTCTTCATCAGCTTTTATTGCATTTAATATTTCTTGTCTCTGTATGGGAGTTAAATAATGATCCCACCATCCTTTTAGTTGTCCACAGAAACTGGATATAAGATATTCAGCAATTGCTTTATCATCAGGTATTAACTGAGTTCTATAAGCATTTGCTGCCCTTGTCATTTGTTGTAATCCATTAATTATTTGATATTCTGACATTCCATCTATATTCCAAGAATAAATTGATTGTGCATTAAAACAATATTGGGAGATGGGTTTTATTTCTAAATCTGTAGACATTTGTACTGGTACTATAGATTTATCCCATTCTATTTTTTCTACTTTATTATTATTCTGGAATTGTTCATATGCTTTACATAATTCATTATCTGAACTATCAGAATTATCAGAATTATTTGAAGATTCATTTTCTTCTAAATTATTAATTTTAGAAGAAATTACTTCTTTTTCTTTATTTCTAGTTCTGCTTGCTATAGAAGTATTAACATTTGAATCTGCTACTACTTCATTTGTTACAGAATTACTATTTTCCAAACTTTTTTCTATACGACTTAATTGTTGTTTTATAAATTGATTAAAATCATCTTTATTAGATATAGGTTGCATACTAGAAGACGATATTTGAAATGGTTTGAATAATGGTTGTTTAAATTTTTGATTAGGTGATTCTTCACTCATAGATTTTATTGGTTGTGTTTGGTAATATTTTTCTAACTTATCTAATTGTTTTTCTATTGTATGTAGATGTGTATTTGTATAATTATTTTGTTGAATAATATGTTTGGTATTTGTAAGAGAATCTTCTGTCATATTTTTATAAGAAATAGCCTCTATTGGATTCTCTGATACATCTAATTTTATACCTGCTAAAGGTGGATGATTTGACACTATCTTTTTTGGTGATGTGATGGTTATCCACTCTTTATTGGATTTAAAGTTTTAAAAGAAAATTCTATATTATTTTGTGAAGCATATATTCCAAACCAATCAAAGAAAAATATATTTATTTTGTGAATATTTATAAATTCATAATATTTTTCTTGAATTTGTTTTCGAATATTACAATAATGCTTAAAAAACCATTCTCTTGAATTTGTTTTCTATTACATTTAATTCATTTGCAATATTATCTGTTATTGCAGATTGTGTTGGGCTATTAGGTACACTAAAATCTGACTTAGTATAAATATTATTTGATGTACTAGGTGTATGGAAATCTGATTTAGAATAAAACTCTGTTTTAGAATAAACTGGTCTAGGAATTTCTGTAGAATAATCAGCTTTTCTAAATGAAGAGTTAGTATATTCAACATCTGATGTTGAAAATCTTTGTTTTTGATAAGGAACATCTATATCAGATGGTATCTGTGAAAATCTTCCAAGATTTATTGTGCTGGAAATAGAATCGTTATCTTTATCTCTAGTGGAAAAACTTCTAGCAAACCTTAATTTAACTGATCCATCATTTAATTGTTTTATTCTATTGATTTCAGTAATTGGTTCATGTTTTTGATTTGTAGCTTTTACTGCTCCTTCTAAGACCCATTCCTCTGGAAGATTTACATCATTCCATTTTATAGATCTTGAAATTACAGCATTAGATCTGGTCAGATCTGTATGTAGAATCATTGTTTCTCCTCTTTTTAAAGAGTCTTTTGGTTTTGGACCAATAAACATGGAACTCATTACTTTGTAATGAATCCAATAAATTAAAGCCAATGGAATTTGTTGTACCCCAACGATCATGTACGTGAAAACTATGAATATGAGACGGAATGAAAGCGGAAATTTCTTTTAGCCCATGTTACTTAAGTCAATTTAAGCCTTTTTACTTAATCATTATTAAGGTGATACCAAGCCAAATTAAATAAGGGAAACTTCAAGGAAGTAATACATGAAATGTAGAGTAATATGAACTATACATACCCATATATATGTATGTGCGTGTATATGATATATGTATGCATACATATGCTAATCTTAGAATACAATAAAATATAGGAAAGAACATAGTATATGAATTAAAGTTACAAGAAACATCAAATAGCCCAAGAAGCCTAAAAATTTCGGCCTATACATAGAGATGTTCTAGAAATCTCTAGCCAATTTTATTAGTTAAAATAATAAGACAAGAAGTTATTATGCAAAGAATAAATAGAAAATAAAATAGACATGCATTTAAGGAACAAGTTAAGACAACTCATTAAAGAAGGAAGTAGTATGGTTGAGGTCATAAAGACCCCAACCAAAACCGCCCCATTAGTGTCTAGACATGGAGGATTTTTAAATCCTACCATGGTTACTTTTCTCTAATCCAAGGTTAATGTAACCATGATTTAATAAAGTAACTTGGGTTAGCACAAAAGTAACTATAGTTTGAATAAAGTAACCAAGGTTATACTAACCTTGATTAACACTCAAGAAAGCCCTAACCCTCACAAATCTCCCTCCAAAACCGCCCCTAGCATGTTTTAAACCTTTCTAGAAACATCTACCTTCTTGTCATCTTGAGACTCCTCTCAAGACACATTCAAGCAAGAGCAACACTTAGCAAAAGTTCCCTCATCTCCCTCACCAACATTTCGCCCCTTTCATCTTGGAGGATAGAAGTTCAACTTCACTTCCAAGACTCAAGAAGACATCTAGGTAAGTCTTGTTCCAAGTTTCCTTAAGAGAATTCTTATTTTGGTAAAGAATGAAGCTCACATGAACTCTCTTTCTCCATACCCAAAACCGTGGGTTTCATGGTTGAAATAGGTGAAAGCCTTCAACTTTCTTAGGTGGTGACATATTGTGGTGCTTGAATCTCCATTCCAAGCTCATTTTGGTAAGATGCTCTAGCCCTCAAACCTATCCTATTTCCTCTATTGAATAAAGAACTAATCTTTTCATTTCATTCCCTTAAAACCGTATGCTTAAGGTGAAGAAGGTGAAGGATTTCATCACATCTCACTTCATAACCAAGCAAAAACAAAAGCTTTAACTTGAAGAGGCAAGTATACTTTAACCCCTTACAATATATGTGATTATGTGCATACTTGAATGTCTAGAAGCCTAAGACATGATTTTAGTGAAAATATGCCTAAGTTGTAACCTTTTCTTATGTTTTGAAAGGTTGGATGATAGACCTCTCTTATGTTGCAATATAAAGCATGTTTAAACTTGAAATAAGAGCTAAAAGTGATGGATTAGGGACTTCCCTATGTTTGATATTGAATGAGACATGATTGGTATGAAACCTAGCATTTTTAGTGATTTTAATATGTGAAATTGTTGGACTAGAGGACTGTTTTGTTTAGAAGGAATGAACAGCCCATATGAACGACTTTTGCATGCTAAAAGAGAGACTTGAATTAGTATAGGGAAGCCTTATTATGTCTATTGCATGACCATTAACTTGGATTATGGGCTAAAGAACAAAATTAGGAAGGAAAGGATACTTCTATGCATGTTGGTTGAAAACAGAGTTCTGGACAGATTTTATGCCAAATTGATGGACTTAGTTAAGGACCTTCTAAACGTTGGATTGAGCTTATTTTTGGTGTGGTCGTAGCTTATTATGTCTATTTTATTGTGGAGTTGGAATTTCTGGAAAATCAATTGTGGATTGGTCAGAAATGAATTTTTAGTATCAAGGGGTCAAAACAGTTTCTGGTCGTACCACCTTAGGGAGAAAAATTATTTAAGTGCCTTAAACATCTTGGATTGACCTGAAATTTTTACAAAAAGTACTTAAGACATAGAGATAAGTATTCATGTAAAGAAATTGATTTTATCTATTGATCTTGGTGGTAAACCATTGAGGTAAAGTTGGTGTAACATTCTGGAAAACAGGACAGATTGGCCCTTTGTGCTGGTATGACTTGTATTGCATTTATTTTGACTTGTTTTGGTGAATGGGCATTTGGATATTGTTCATGAAAGGAAGAGGAAAGATTTCCAGGTGCTAAGTGAGCCCCATAATAAGTTATGGATGGAGACAAGGTAAGGAATGGAGTTGAGAGTACAACAGAATTTCTGTTGTACCCTTGTTGGGAATTATTTTTATTGAGGTACCTACGCTTGTCGAAATCGCATGAAATTTGTACAGAATGTAGTTAAGATCATGTGGTGCATGTCCATATTTTTAGTTTCTGGAAAATAGGCTCAAAAGGTTGATTTTGAGGCCGGGCACTACAGGACATGCTGCTGGATCGTTTTTCAGCCCATGAAGAAAGTTGTTTATGATGTTATAAGTGCATTTTACCATGTTGCATCACATGCACTTGCATTGACATGCTCATATGTTCCATGCTCATGATTTTATCGATGTTTTATATAAAGTTCTGTTTTGAAAGAATTTCGTCCCTTCTGGCCAGCTTAACCCGCTACAGATCCGGGGTTAATTGATCTGAAGAAGTATAAGAACCGATCCAGGCCCGGTATAATAGGTCTGATGAAAGATAAGAACCGATCCAGGCCCGGTATAATAGGTCTGAAGAGTATAAGAACCGAGCCAGGTCCGGTATAGTAGACCTGAAGGTGATCATGTTATAAGAACCGAGTCATGCCCGGTATAATAGGCTGACACACTCTCTCGTTTTATGATAAGCATGATTTAAAAGAAAGAAAGAAAGTTCAAGCATTTTTATGAGCATGTCTAAATGAAAAGAAAGAATGTTTCCCGTTGCATTTGCATCGCATTCACATTTTCATACACATTATGCATGATATCTTTCCATAGAAGTAAGGTTTGGCTATGGCACGTAGAATCTAACTAAGTGATGACACTTAGATCTTAGCTAAGCATTGATATGACTTTAAGTATGATGCTTCGGAAAGGTAATGGCAGGTATGTTTTAACTTAAGGAATTGGGGTTTGATTCCTGTATGTCGTTTTCTCTTTATTGTATGGTGTTATTGTATACTTGCTGGCGACTTTGTCGCTCACCCATTTATTTTTCCCCCCAGTGCCAGGAAATGAAGTCGAGTGGATTGATGATGAGCCCAAGGTGCCATACCCGTAGGTTATTGAAGTCGCTGTTAAGAGAATGATGATTGAAGCTTTTGATGAACCTTTGGGACATTTTGGGGTTTAGCTATTTTCGGATTCTTCTCGGAAAATGTTTGTGTAACTTTGCGGTGTAGTTTGCTATCGGTTCAGTTTGTATGATTTCGCTATGTATTCGCGATTTGACGCTTTCGGATTAAGGTTCAAATTCTGCCGTATTTTTATCTACCTGTTAAGATCGTGGCTTTGTAATCCATGTTTATCCATGGGTTTTACGAGTTAAGTATCGACGCTTTGTACTTTTTTGAAAGGGAAAGTATGGCGGGTGCACCGTACGAGGGGTAGCCGAGTACGGGGCGCTACAGGTGGTATCAGAGCCCAGGCTCTAGATTCGGGCAGAACGTAGGAACTAAGCTATGATCTTAGAAAACTAAGAATTGATCTTAGACTTAAGTCATGATCTTAGAAGAGAGATGGCCTTAGCTTAGACAACTTAGATTGGAAAGAGGGTCCCCTTGGTTGACCTGCTAGCCTGATATATCGCATATTAACTCTTTTTCCTGCTTTAAATTCCTTTTCCAAGCATGTCTAAATTCAGTCAGTCATCTCGATCCATATATACATATCTATATCTTTTTGCTCCGTATACAGATGGTTCGGACTCGCGGTAGACCTCGCAGAGATGCTACCCATGCACCCGAACCAAACCCTCCACAACCTCAATATCAAGTCCCTCCACCTCCTCCTCAGAATCAGAATCCACCGCCTCCTCCTCCACCGCAGAATGAAAATCCCCCACCAGCTCAAGGAAACCCTCTTCCACAAGTGCCACTTCTTATTCCGGATTTCCAAGCATTCTGTCAGACCGTAACTCAGATTGGCCAGGGAATGATTCAGCAAGTTGCCCCTCCTCCCCCTTATGAACCGATAAGAGATGCGTTGTATTACTTTGAGAAGCTCAAGCGAGCGAATGTGCCGCCTTTTGAAGGCAAGTCTGACCCCGATATGGCTGAAAAATGGCTAGATGAAGTGGAGAACTGTTTTGAACTGAATGGAGCCCCCGATAATATGAAAACCCAAGCTGTGAGGCCTTTCCTCCTTGGTGAGGCAAACCAGTGGTGGAAGGCTAAGCTGTAACCTTTGCCCCGACCTATCCCATGGGAGAGATTCATCCAAGAGTTCAACAAGTTTTATTTTCCCCCGTCAGTAAAGATGCAAAAGAGGTATGATTTTGAAATGTTGAAGCAAGAACCTGGTATGGACTGGTTGTCTAAGAACCATGCCCATATTGACTGCAATCAGAAGAAAGTCACTTTCAGAGCCCCGAAGCAAGAGGAAGTATCATTTCAAGGAGGTCCCAAGTTGAAGAAGTCAAAGAACATTTTTGTGAATACAGCTCGTGCCCGTCGAGCATTGCGAAAGGGATGTCAAGGCTATCTTGTTTATGCTCTAAGTGTCGAGCAGGCAGCAGTAGACATTTCGCAAGTCCCAGTAGTTCAAGAGTTTCTTGATGTCTTTCCAGAGGAACTACCAGGACTTCCCCCTGATCGAGAAATTTCCTTTGAGATAAACCTCATCCCCGGAGCTGAGCCCATTTCTAAAGCTCCTTACCGCATGGCACCCGCTGAGCTGAAGGAACTAAAAGAGCAATTGCATGAGTTATTGGAAAAGAAGTTGATTCGTCCAAGTGTGTCGCCATGGGGTGCCCCAGTTTTATTTGTAAAGAAGAAGGATGGAGGTATGCGGCTGTGTATTGATTATCGGGAACTCAACAAGATCACCATAAAGAATAAGTATCCGTTGCCTCGGATCGACGATCTGTTCGACCAGCTTCGGGTCAGTAATTACCAAGTCTTATTTCAATATAATAATCATGGATAATATCTAAAGTATCCTAATGCAGGGAGCTCGGGTGTTTAGCAAAGTGGACCTAAGATCTGGATATTTTCAATTGAAGATAAGAGCTGAGGATATTCCTAAGACAGTATTCAGGACGAGATATGGACATTATGAATTTCTCGTGATGCCTTTTGGACTGACCAACGCCCCTGCAGCGTTTATGGATCTTATGAATCGGGTGTTTCGGGACCAGTTGGATAAGTATGTGGTCATCTTTATTGACGATATCCTGATTTATTCGCCTGGTGAGGAAACTCATACAGCCCATCTGAGGACAATACTTGGTATTCTAAGAAAGCATCAGCTCTATGCAAAATTCAGTAAATGCGAGTTTTGGTTGCATAGTGTATCATTTCTGGGCCATATTATTACTGAAACTGGGATTTCGGTTGATCCCAGAAAGATTGAGGCAATTACTGAGTGGCCGAGACCGACCAATGTCACTGAAGTAAGGAGTTTTCTCGGACTGGCCGGTTACTACCGCAAGTTTGTTGAAGGATTCTCAAGGATAGATATGCCACTCACTAGATTAACTCAGAAGAAGACAAAATTTGTATGGAATGAGGATTGTGAAAGTAGCTTTTCTGAGCTGAAGGCAAGGTTGACGTCTGCACCAGTTTTGGCTCAACCCATTTCAGGAGAACAGTTTGTGATCTACAGTGATGCTTCCAAGAATGGATTGGGTTGTGTTCTTATGCAGAATGGGCGTGTGATCGCGTATGCGTCTCGCCAGCTTAAGCCGTTTGAGCAGAATTATCTAGTACATGACCTTGAGCTTGCAGCAGTTGTATTTGCTCTAAAGATTTGGCGTCATTATCTGTATGGAGAGAAGTGTGAGATCTTCATAGATCATAAGAGTTTGAAATACCTCTTCACTCAAAAGGAGCTGAATATGCGCCAAAGGCGATGGCTTGAGTTGATCAAGGATTATGACATCTCTATTCAGTATCTTCCAGGTAAAGCTAATAGAGTTGCTGATGCTTTGAGTCGTAAGACGAGTCATCCCCGTCAACCACCTCTACAACGTGATATGGAAGAGTTTGGTCTGGAAGAAGTGAATTCGATTTCCGACGTGCTTGCAAAGTTAGTAGTGGTTCCTTCTTTGATCGATAGGATTAAGGAGACTCAAGATAAGGATGATGCATTGATGAAAGTTAAGAACAAGTTGAAGGAGAAGCCATCCGACGATTTTGAAGTCCGTAGTGACGGCAGTTTATGGTTTAGAGGTCGATTGTGTGTTCCTAATGATGACGCGATACGAAGTGAAGTACTTCAGGAAGCCCATAATTCTCGATTGTCTATTCACCCAGGAGCAAATAAGATGTATCATGACTTGAAGCAAAAGTTTTGGTGGCCAGGAATGAAGAATCAGGTAGCAGAGTTTGTTGAGAAATGTCTTGTATGTCAGAAAGTCAAAGCAGAACATCAGAGACCAGCTGGATTATTGCAACCACTCGAGGTGCCTGAGTGGAAGTGGGATCACATCGCTATGGATTTTGTGACCGATTTACCTAAGACAAGAAGTGGATATGACACTATTTGGGTTGTTGTGGATCGTCTGACGAAGAGTGCACATTTCATAACGATGTCGATTAAAGCATCCATGGAAAAGTTGGCTTCTATGTATGTTGATCAGATTGTATGTTTGCATGGAGTTCCTGTGAGCATAGTTTGTGACCGAGACCCCCGCTTCACATCAAGGTTTTGGATGGCATTTCAGAAAGCAATGGGTACGGAAGTTCGCATGAGTTCAGCTTTTCATCCCCAGACGGACGGTCAATCAGAGAGAACAATTCAAACATTGGAGGACATGTTGCGAGCTTGTGTGTTGGACTTTGGAGGTAGCTGGGATAAGAGTTTGAAGTTGGTTGAGTTTTCATACAATAACAGTTATCACAGATCCATTGGAATGACTCCTTATGAAGCTCTTTATGGAAGAAGATGTCGATTGCCATTGTATTGGGATGAGATTGGAGATAAGATTTTCACAGGACCTGACTTAGTGGAGCAAACCAAGGAAAAGGTTATGATTGTAAGACAAAGATTGAAGGCTGCTCAGGATAGAAGCAAGGCGTGGGCCGACGTGAGGCGTCGACCACTTGTGTTTCAAGAAGGAGATAAGGTATTCTTGAAGGTATCCCCATCGAAAGGAGTAAAGCGGTTCGGAATTAAAGTAAAACTTAGTCCTAGATTCATTGGACCATTCGAGATCTTGGAAAGGATTGGAGAAGTTGCTTATAGACTTGCACTACCACCATCGTTGTCTCAATTACACAATGTGTTTCATATATCTCAGTTGCGTAAGTATGTGCATGATTCGAGCCATATTATGGATGAACAACCTTTGAAGATT
This sequence comes from Eustoma russellianum, assembly GCA_036186865.1. Classification (NCBI taxonomy): domain Eukaryota; kingdom Viridiplantae; phylum Streptophyta; class Magnoliopsida; order Gentianales; family Gentianaceae; genus Eustoma; species Eustoma russellianum. The sequence continues at coordinate 26,705,479 of AP025045.1, read as the reverse complement.
GAAGCTGATGTATCATATGTTGAGGAACCCGAAAGGATAATTGATAGGAAAGTGAAAGCATTGAGAAATAAGTCTATTCCTCAGGTCAAGGTGCAATGGAAGAACCATTCAGTTGATGAGGCCACTTGGGAGTTAGAGGAAGGCATGAAGCAAAAGTACCCCTATCTCTTTGACAGTTCATAAGTTTCGGGGACGAAACTTTATTGAAGGGGGGAAGGATGTTGTACCCCAACGATCATGTACGTGAAAACTATGAATATGAGACGGAATGAAAGCGGAAATTCCTTTTAGCCCATGTTACTTAAGTCAATTTAAGACTTTTTACTTAATCATTATTAAGGTGATACCAAGCCAAATTAAATAAGGGAAACTTCAAGGAAGTAATACATGAAATGTAGAGTAATATGAACTATACATACCCATATATATGTATGTGTGTGTATATGATATATGTATGCATACATATGCTAATCTTAGAATACAATAAAATATAGTAAAGAACATAGTATATGAATTAAAGTTACAAGAAATATCAAATAGCCCAAGAAGCCTAAAAATTTCGGCCTATACATAGAGATGTTCTAGAAATCTCTAGCCAATTTTATTAGTTAAAATAATAAGACAAGAAGTTATTATGCAAAGAATAAATAGAAAATAAAATAGACATGCATTTAAGGAACAAGTTAAGACAACTCATTAAAGAAGGAAGTAGTATGGTTGAGGTCATAAAGACCCCAACCAAAACCGCCCCATTAGTGTCTAGACATGGAGGATTTTTAAATCCTACCATGGTTACTTTTCTCTAATCCAAGGTTAATGTAACCATGATTTAATAAAGTAACTTGGGTTAGCACAAAAGTAACTATAGTTTGAATAAAGTAACCAAGGTTATACTAACTTAACCTTGATTAACACTCAAGAAATCCCTAACCCTCACAAATCTCCCTCCAAAACCGCCCCCTAGCATGTTTTAAACCTTTCTAGAAACATCTACCTTCTTGTCATCTTGAGACTCCTCTCAAGACACATTCAAGCAAGAGCAACACTTAGCAAAAGTTCCCTCATCTCCCTCACCAACATTTCGCCCCTTTCATCTTGGAGGATAGAAGTTCAACTTCACTTCCAAGACTCAAGAAGACATCTAGGTAAGTCTTGTTCCAAGTTTCCTTAAGAGAATTCTCATTTTGGTAAAGAATGAAGCTCACATGAACTCTCTTTCTCCATACCCAAAACCGTGGGTTTCATGGTTGAAATAGGTGAAAGCCTTCAACTTTCTTAGGTGGTGATATATTGTGGTGCTTGAATCTCCATTCCAAGCTCATTTTGGTAAGATGCTCTAGCCCTCAAACCTATCCTATTTCCTCTATTGAATAATGAACTAATCTTTTCATTTCATTCAATTAAAACCGTATGCTTAAGGTGAAGAAGGTGAAGGATTTCATCACATCTCACTTCATAACCAAGCAAAGACAAAAGCTTTAGCTTGAAGAGGCAAGTATACTTTAACCCCTTACAATATATGTGATTATGTGCATACTTGAATGTCTAGAAGCCTAAGACATGATTTTAGTGAAAATATGCCTAAGTTGTTACCTTTTCTTATGTTTTGAAAGGTTGGATGATAGACCTCTCTTATGTTGCAATATAAAGCATGTTTAAACTTGAAATAAGAGCTAAAAGTGATGGATTAGGGACTGCCCTATGTTTGATATTGAATGAGACATGATTGGTATGAAACCTAGCATTTTTAGTGATTTTAATATGTGAAGTTGTTGGACTAGAGGACTGTTTTGTTTAGAAGGAATGAACAGCCCATATGAACGACTTTTGCATGCTAAAAGAGAGACTTGAATTAGTATAGGGAAGCCTTATTATGTCTATTGCATGACCATTAACTTGGATTATGGGCTAAAGAACAAAATTAGGAAGGAAAGGATACTTCTATGCATGTTGGTTGAAAACAGAGTTCTGGACAGATTTTATGCCAAATTGATGGACTTAGTTAAGAACCTTCCAGACGTTGGATTGAGCTTATTTTTGGTGCGGTCGTAGCTTATTATGTCTATTTTATTGTGGAGTTGGAATTTCTGGAAAATCAATTGTGGATTGGTCAGAAATGAATTTTTAGTATCAAGGGGTCAAAACAGTTTCTGGTCGTACCACCTTAGGGAGAAAAATTATTTAAGTGCCTTAAACATCTTGGATTGACCTGAAATGTTTACAAGAAGTACTTAAGACATAGAGCTAAGTATCCATGTAAAGAAATTGATTTTATCTATTGATCTTGGTGGTAAACCATTGAGGTAAAGTTGGTGTAACATTCTAGAAAACAGGACAGATTGGCCCTTTGTGCTTGTATGACTTGTATTGTATTTATTTTGACTTGTTTTGGTGAATGGGCATTTGGATATTGTTCATGAAAGGAAGAGGAAAGATTTCCAGGTGCTAAGTGAGCCCCATAATAAGTTATGGATGGAGACAAGGTAAGGAATGGAGTTGAGAGTACAACAGAATTTCTGTTGTACCCTTGTTGGGAATTATTTTTATTGAGGTACCTACGCTTGTCGAAATCGCATGAAATTTGTACAGAATGTAGTTAAGATCATTTGATGCATGTCCATATTTTTAGTTTCTGGAAAATAGGCTCAAAAGGTTGATTTTGAGGTCGGGCACTACAGGACATGCTGCTGGATCATTTTTCAGCCCATGAAGAAAGTTGTTTATGATGTTATAAGTGCATTTTACCATGTTGCATCCCATGCACTTGCATTGACATGCTCATATGTTCCATGCTCATGATTTTATCGATGTTTTATATAAAGTTCTGTTTTGAAAGAATTTCGTCCCTTCTGGCCAGCTTAACCCGCTACAGATCCGGGGTTAATTGATCTGAAGAAGTATAAGAACCGATCCAGGCCCGGTATAATAGGTCTGATGAAAGATAAGAACCGATCCAGGCCCCGTATAATAGGTCTGAAGAGTATAAGAACCGAGCCAGGTCCGGTATAGTAGACCTGAAGGTGATCATGTTATAAGAACCGAGTCATGCCCGGTATAATAGGCTGACACACTCTCTCGTTTTATGATAAGCATGATTTAAAAGAAAGAAAGAAAGTTCAAGCATTTTTATGAGCATGTCTAAATGAAAAGAAAGAATGTTTCCCGTTGCATTTGCATCGCATTCACATTTTCATACACATTATGCATGATATCTTTCCATAGAAGTAAGGTTTGGCTATGGCACGTAGAATCTAACTAAGTGATGACACTTAGATCTTAGCTAAGCATTGATATGACTTTAAGTATGATGCTTCGGAAAGGTAATGGCAGGTATGTTTTAACTTAAGGAATTGGGGTTTGATTCCTGTATGCCGTTTTCCCTTTATTGTATGGTGTTATTGTATACTTGCTGGCGACTTTGTCGCTCACCCATTTATTTTTCCCCCCAGTGCCAGGAAATGAAGTCGAGTGGATTGATGATGAGCCCAAGGTGCCATACCCGTAGGTTATTGAAGTCGTTGTTAAGAGAATGATGATGGAAGCTTTTGATGAACCTTTGGGACATTTTGGGGTTTAGCTATTTTCGGATTCTTCTCGGAAAATGTTTGTGTAACTTTGCGGTGTAGTTTGCTATCGGTTCAGTTTGTATGATTTCGCTATGTATTCGCGATTTGACGCTTTCGGATTAAGGTTCAAATTCTGCCGTATTTTTATCTACCTGTTAAGATCGTGGCTTTGTAATCCATGTTTATCCATGGGTTTTACGAGTTAAGTATCAACGCTTTGTACTTTTCTGAAAGGGAAAGTACGGCGGGTGCACCGTACGAGGGGTAGGCGAGTACGGGGCGCTACAGGTGGTATCAGAGCCCAGGCTCTAGATTCGGGCAGAACGTAGGAACTAAGCTATGATCTTAGAAAACTAAGAATTGATCTTAGACTTAAGTCATGATCTTAGAAGAGAGATGGCCTTAGCTTAGACAACTTAGATTGGAAATAGGGTCCCCTTGGTTGACCTGCTAGCCTGATATATCGCATATTAACTCTTTTTCCTGCTTTAAATTCCTTTTCCAAGCATGTCTAAATTCAGTGAGTCATCTCAATCCATATATACATATCTATATCTTTTTGCTCCGTATACAGATGGTTCGGACTCGCGGTAGACCTCGCAGAGATGCTGCCCATGCACCCGAACCAAACCCTCCACAACCTCAAGATCAAGTCCCTCCACCTCCTCCTCAGAATCAGAATCCACCGCCTCCTCCTCCACCGCAGAATGAAAATCCCCCACCAGCTCAAGGAAACCCTCTTCCACAAGTGCCACTTCTTATTCCGGATTTCCAAGCATTCTGTCAGACCGTAACTCAGATTGGCCAGGGAATGATTCAGCAAGTTGCCCCTCCTCCCCCTTATGAACCGATAAGAGATGCGCAGTATTACTTTGAGAAGCTCAAGCGAGCGAATGTGCCGCCTTTTGAAGGCAAGTCTGACCCCGATATGGCTGAAAAATGGCTAGATGAAGTGGAGAGCTGTTTTGAACTGAATGGAGCCCCTGATAATATGAAAACCCAAGCTGTGAGGCCTTTCCTCCTTGGTGAGGCAAACCAGTGTTGGAAGGCTAAGCTGTAACCTTTGCCCCGACCTATCCCATGGGAGAGATTCATCCAAGAGTTCAACAAGTTTTATTTTCCCCCGTCAGTAAAGATGCAAAAGAGGCATGATTTTGAAATGTTGAAGCAAGAACCTGGTATGGACTGGTTGTCTAAGAACCATGATTTAAATAAAGTGTTACAAAGAAATGCATAACACGACACGTTCTTGCATAAAACTTGCCTTATATAGTTCATATATAATGTTGTCGTACTAATGAGCCATGAAGCTTTAAATCTTACATCAAATGGCAAACATTTGTTGTGTCTGAACCATTTTCAGGTGCCATCATTAATGAACTAAACTAGTTCATTAAGTGAAGTACTTTGTTAATTAAACTAAGTAGTTCATAAAAGGAAGCTATATTTGGAAAAGGCACAAAGGCAACAAGTTGAAGAAAGGAAAGCTTCTCCACCCCCCTTTCACGCCATTTTCAACATATATATATATATATATATATATATATATATTCAGATTTTTTGAAAAAGGCACATACACATATATTCCAACGTACTACCGATACGTTACATATTTTACGTACGTACGTTAACGTCACACCACTATACTTAACTCATATTTATGAGTATATTCAGGTCTTATATCATATGATATAAGTCTTGGTGATGACAAATTTATTACGACACGTTAAAAGGTTTTAAACCAAAAATTGTCGTATCGGGCGAATACCGAAACTTTGTCAACGTGTCACGTACTTGCCATAAATAGATGGCCAGTCCCTGCACTTCAAAAATAGCCACAAATTTCGCGGCTTACATGGTATGTGCAGCCATAAAATCATTCCATGTTGGCACACAAATCACCCTCAATTAAGGCCAAATTGTGGAAATTCCAAATTCAATTTTGAAACATGTTTGGGCGCCACCTTAATCAGCCTTGTGAGCTGAATATTAAAGTTTAATTTATTTATATTATGTGTAACATAATATATATAACATGTGTGAAAAGTTAGAATTTAATTAAAGAAAAATAGGGTAATCGATAAACGTCGAAAATTCGGTTTTCTACGTACACGAGACATGGAACATTTTTGGCATGGCATATAACATGTATCTAGACACTTTTTACATACTTCATACATTCTAAAGTGTTCTAGAAAAATCAATCAAGGGCTGATTGGAATATATCATGTGTGTATAATTAAATGTGCACTATTTTACAAAGTTTGCAAAAATAGATTTCAGCATATGCACAATCCTTGTCACACGCCTAAACCAACAATGTTGAAGCATATGTGGAGCTTTGTTGGCAACTTGATTGGTAAAGAATGAAGCATGCAATAATGGTGACATAAAGAAAGGAGCTACACAAGGTAACATTTCAAACTTATGTCACATTTGTAACACATGCTAAAAATTTCAGCATGTGTGCATATAGCTGGCCAAATTTCTCAAGTAAATGAGCCATATTTTACTATATTGAATCATGTGGATTAATTGAAAGATGTTGTGGCAATATTTTTAACATATTATGGAATTAATTTGGTGATATCTTTGAACATCACACATGCTGACATTTCAGCATGTGTGTAATGTATGTCGGCCAAAATCTAGTCACTATTGGTGATCAAATTTTATTTCAAAATTGATAAGAATGTCTTGTACTAAATGTTGATTGATTTCTTGGATTAAATCAAAGTAAACTTGGCAGTATTTTGAATGAAATGCAAATGTTACGCATGCTGAAATTTCAGCATGTGCATGAGGAGTAATGGCTGAACTTTTCATGGTATATTGGAGTTATTTTGTCATACCCCATAATTTTTAAGTCTGAATTTAGTAATTAGAAAACAATTTAAAATATGAATTCATTAAATGTCTAGGGTATGAAGTGTAATTAAAACAAAATATAGGGAGGAAAGTAAACAAAAGTGGAAATTGAGGGAATTTGGACAAAATGCCAAACTTTGCCAACTACATGTGGGGGGAAGTTACACAACATTTGTATAACTTCCCACCCATCAGCCGCAGGTTAGGAGGCCAACAAAGGAGAAGGAAAATTCTGAGGGAAAAGAGAGAGAAGAGAAAGAGAAAAAGGAAGAAGAAGAGAAAGAAGAACTTGCAGTCAACCTAGGTGCCATCCTTACCGAAATTCTGCAGTAGATTCATAATCTTAACTAGAAACAAAGGCAAGTAATCTTTCTATACGCTTTATGCAAATTTTGTTACCTTAGGCCCTATGTTCTTACAAAGAGAAAACTTGGATCACACATTAGTAGTTTTGACTTGTCTATGCTAAATGCTTTATTATATGTGTAATTGTTGTTGTTGTTGAGTAAAGTTATGTTCTTTGGGCCAATATTTGAAAATAATTATGTTGTGATCTTTGTTGTTAAATATGCCCACAAGAGTATTATACGTGATGCATTCATTGTCCTTGTGTAAGTTCTTAAGTTTGGTGATTACACCTTAGATGCTTTGAGTGTGTTTGCAGGGAGTGGAAGGATGAATGTTGACATTGTTGTAAGACTTGTTGCGTTGAAAGGTGGACCTTGAAGGGTTGAACATGAAAGGGTTGAAGAAGAAAGGTGTGTGGGTGGAAGTTACTGCAGAAAAACTGCAGTTTAGAACCGTCAGAACACTTCGAACACCTACATTAGGCGCTTCAAGTCACATTAGGCGCCTAATGTAGCGTTCAATGTGTCTTGAAGCATTCCCGTACAGAAAAACTGCAGTTTAGAACCGTCAGAACACTTCGAACACCTACATTAGGCACTTCAAGTCACATTAGGCGCCTAATGTAGCGTTCAATGTGTCCTGAATCATCCCCGTACACTTCGAACACTTACATTAGGCGCTCTATGTCACATTAGGCGCTTCATGTAGGCGTTCAATGTCTACAGCACATCCCCGAACACTTCGAACGTTTAGTATAGGCACTTTATGTCACTTTAGGCGCCTCATGTGGCGTTCCAAGTATACTTGAAGTCTTTTTGACCCTTTAGGCGCCCTTTGTATGTGTAGTAACTTTATACACTTCTTCTGAACATAAAATGCAGAGGTATTTGAGGTGAAATTGAGGTGTAGATGGTAAGTTTGATCAAGTAAGAATAAGATTGAATCCTGAGTGAATTAGTAAGACGAACGGACTTGGAAAGATACGAACATGGAGTGTTTGAGGTGCAAGACCATATACTTGATATGTAAGAAGTATGTGTGTGTGTGTTACATGTTTGATACGAAGTTACATGTGCATCCTGCATCATGACATGGGCACTTGCATTTGATTTGAGATTTTCTTTGCGAAAGAACATGTGTTTACAAGAAAAGTTTAAAGTTTTCGAAAGACAAAATGGCTGCTGGTTGATCGCAGGGTATAAAAGTCACGCCTGTGAAAGCAGGGTATAAAAGCGTGACCTGTGAGTCAACAGCAGGGTATAAAATATGTTATGGGGCCGTGGACCTATCAGCACGGAAAATAAAGTATTTTATGGGGTTGTGGACCTATCAGCACGAATATATGATGTATGTAATAGGTCCGTGGACCTTTCAGCACGGGGTATAAAGTTATATGTTATGGGGCCGTGGACCTTTCAGCACGGGGTATAAAGTTCTATTTGCTGTGGACTGATCACCCACAGGGTATAAAGTTCTGCTACGCGAAGAATATGATAAGAAGAGTTATGAAAAGTTTTGTGAAGTGACACGCATGACATGTTTATGAAAGAAGACATATGCATGGGTGTTGTGTGTGATTTTAAAGAAGTACATGCATCATGATACACGAAGCATAAGATTAGATATGCAAGAGATGTGACTAGTTTATGACTTGCTTATGATGATATGTTTTTTTAGTACAGGTTTATGCTCATATCCGTGTATCCTTTATGTGCTTTATCTGTTTTGAAGAATTCTTAATAAGATGCTACTTGCTAACCCGAGCACCTTATTTTGGGCAATGATTTATAAACTGGTGACTCGTCGTATGTGATCCCGTAAGGTGTATAGACGGGTTACTTGCTGGCGATAATTTCGCTAAGAACAGATACTCTATTCCTTTTTAGGTGAGCCGGAATATGAGATGATATTTATCGAAGACGATGGCGAGTGGGCTCAATGGGATGACGGACATGGGAATAGATAGATGCTGGACTACTTTCTTTAAGTTTTGGAAACTCAATGTTATTATGTGTTCTGGAACTTATGTTAGCTAGATGAACAAACATCTTTTATTTCCGCTGTATTTTCTGTTTGTATTATTGACGATGAAGGTTTAGATTTTATGACGTTTCCGCTGATTTATCTTACGTCATGAATGATGTACGCTTGATCTGCTTGACGCTTCGTAGTTCTCATTGTAGGCTACGGCGGGTGCACTGGTTCCGATGACAGTATCGGGCCGGGGCGCTACAGGTGGTATCAGAGCCTAGGCTTCAGATCTATCTCGGAAACTTAGGTTCATGATCTTGTAGCAAATTAAGATGTGATTTTCCCTTAAGTTTGATCCTTAGGTATAAGTGATGATTTTCTAGAGTCTAAGTATGATCTGGGTTGGGTGTGTGCGAGCGCGTTTAGCATATAATTTCGAATTAATAGTTGTATTGCATACCCTTCCCGTCCTTATTCATTCAAGCTTTTAGTAACATCTTGTATCTACTGAATGCTAATGGAACGTTAACCTTTCAGAGAAAAATGCCTCCAAGAAGAGATAACACAGGAAACTCTGGTAATGGACAGGAGAACCAGCCACCACAGGTTGTTTTACCCCAGGTGCTCACTGACGCGCTAATGGTGATCGCACAAGGGTTTGCTCAACAGCATCAGCCTCCACCTCCTCCACCACCCCAGCATAACATCAGGTTCTTTTATGGAGAGATGCGAAAGATGAGGGTGCCGGAGTTTGGAGGATGTACTGATCCTGAGGAAGCTCAGCACTGGTTGGCTGAGGTAGAGAAATGCTTTTGGCTAGTGCAAGTGCCGGAGGAGATAAAGGTTGATGTGGCCACACCCCTTCTAAGTGGCAAGGCTGGTGAATGGTGGGACGGAATGGTGTTGAGAATGACCCCACCTATCTCGTGGGCGCAGTTCTGTGGTGTGTTCTTGAAGTATTATGTGCCAGAGACGGCTATACTGGACAAGATTAGGGCATTCGACCGACTTGAGCAGGGTCGGATGACCATACCAGAATATGCTGATCGTTTCCACGCTTTGGGAAAGTTTACCCCGGCGATTATGTCTGATAATCGCCTTAAGATGACGAAGTTCGAGAGGGGTTTGGACTCGAGGATACAGTCGGCAATAGTGAATGCAGGAATGAAAACCTACGAGGACATGTTGGATGCATGTTTTCGGGTTGAGAGCGATTTCCGCAGAGTAGCGGCAAGAGCAGCTAGTGCTGGAGGGTCTGATAGAGGCAAGAGGCCAAGAGATGATGTGAGAGTTGGTGGAAGACCCGGACGTTGGGTCAAGATTCCGAAGAGAGGACCAGTTGGAAATTTTCAGAGACTTCCACCTCAGAATCCAATAGTTCAGCAGGGTATAGGAGTTTGCCCTCATTGCAACAAGAACCACGTCGGAGAGTGTAGGAAAGTGGCTGGAGCATGCTTCCGATGCGGTCAAGTGGGTCACATGATTAGGGACTGCCCGGAGATGAAGAAAAATAATCCTGGAGAGGCGGCTAAGCAGCCGAGAGCAAAGCCACGAGCAAATGCCCGTGTACATCTCATGACGGACGCAGATGTGCAGGAGGTTACCGATGTAGTAGCAGGTACCATTTGAATTAAGTTTAAATCATTAATGAATTAAGTGTTTACGTGTGTAACTTTTTGTGTAAAACTTTATATGGCCTTAGGTGCGGTTTTAGTAAATAAGATGCCTGCCAATGTACTTTTCGATAGCGGCGCAAGCCACTCCTTTGTAGCGAAGAGATTCGCCAAGCACCTTGGTAGTTTGTCTGAATGGTTAGAAACTCCGTATCATGTTCAAGCGGCCAGAGATTAGGTTATGGTTTCGTATCAGCAATATCGAGATTGCGAGTTAGAGTTTGAAGGCCAAACGTTCTCCGCCACACTGATCCCTATTCAGATGTACGACTTTGATGTTATATTGGGAATGGACTGGATGGCCAAGCATCACGCCAATATTGATTGTCGATTGAAACAAGTGACAATCAAGAACGCTAAGATGGAAGAGGTAACGTTTCAAGGGGAACCAGAACGAAAGAAAGTTCCCAAAAAGGTGTACGTGTCGGTTGCACAAGCGTGCAAAGCCTTAAGGAAAGGTTCTGAGGGATTCCTAGTGTATGCAATGGATGTTACTCGGGAGGTACCGTCCATTGAGCAAATTCCAGTGGTCAATGAATTTCTCGATGTGTTTCCAGAAGATTTACCAGGAGTACCACCCCCGAGAGAAGTTGAGTTCGAGATTAATTTGATTCCCGGAACAGAACCTATTTCTAAAGCTCCTTATAGAATGGCTCCGGCAGAGTTGAGAGAGTTGAAGGAACAACTGCAGGAGTTATTAGACAAGAAGTTCATCCGCCCTAGTGTATCGCCCTGGGGAGCACCTGTTTTATTTGTAAAGAAGAAAGATGGTAGCATGAGACTTTGTATCGATTATAGAGAGTTGAATAAAGTTACCATCAAGAATAAGTATCCCCTTCCACGAATTGAGGATTTATTTGACCAGCTCAAAGGTGCTAAAATCTTCTCTAAAATTGATCTCCGATCAGGGTATCATCAGTTGCGAGTGAAGGCCAAGGACATCGCAAAGACAGCCTTCCGCACAAGATATGGTCATTATGAGTTTTTGGTGATGCCGTTTGGATTAACAAATGCCCCTGCAGCTTTTATGGACCTTATGAATACCGTCTTTCGAGAACAGTTGGACAAGTTTGTAGTGGTATTCATAGATGATATTCTGGTGTATTCTCCTGACGAACAAACTCACGCTGAGCATTTGAGAACCGTACTAGGTATTTTGAGACGGAAACAACTGTACGCTAAGTTTAGCAAGTGTGAGTTTTGGTTAAGAAGTGTGGCTTTTCTGGGTCACGTGATATCGGAAGAGGGGATTGCTGTTGACCCGAAGAAGGTGGAAGCTATAACTGAATGGCCTAGACCCACCAACGTCACCAAAGTGCGGAGTTTCTTGGGTCTAGCGGGCTATTACAGAAAATTTGTTGAGGGATTTTCAAGAATAGCCGTACCTCTCAGTCGCCTTACTCAAACGAAGTCCAAGTTCGAGTAGACGGCGGGATGCGAACAAAGCTTCACGGAGCTTAAGAAGAGGTTAACGACAGCTCCAGTATTGGCTCAACCCTCCAGAACTAATGGGTTTGTGATTTATAGTGATGCGTCGAAGAACGGTTTAGGTTGTGTTTTGATGCAAAACGAACGAGTCATCGCATATGCCTCAAGACAGCTTAAGCCTTATGAGCAAAATTATCCAACACACGATCTTGAGCTTGCCGCAGTGGTGTTCGCTTTAAAAATCTGGCGGCATTATTTGTACAGAGAGAAGTGCGCGGTATTCACGGATCATAAGAGTTTAAAGTATTTGTTCTCACAGAAGGAGTTAAATATGAGGCAGCGGAGGTGGTTGGAGTTGCTAAAAGATTATGATTTGACAATCCATTACCACCCAGGAAAGGCTAATAAAGTGGCAGATGCGTTAAGTAGGAAGTCTAGCCATGCCCGACAATCACTATTGGAAAGGGAGATAGAGGAATTTGGGTTAGACTTGGTTGACTCCATAGTGAATGTTTTGACAATATTGACTATCACACCAAGTTTGGTTGATCCGATAAAGGAGGCTCAGAAGAATGATAAGACCCTCAGTGAAATAATGGAAAGGGTAAAACATAGCCAAGTTGAAGGATTTCGGACCAAAGAGGATGGGAGCTTATGGTTTAGAGAAAGATTATGTGTACCTGATGTTGACAAACTTAGAAGGGAAATTTTGCAAGAAGCTCACAGTTCAAGGCTATCAATACACCCTGGTAGCACCAAGATGTATAGAGATCTCAAGCAATACTATTGGTGGTCTGGGATGAAAAGACATATTGCGGAGTTTATAGAGAGGTGTTTAGTTTGTCAACAATTCAAGGCGGAACACCAACGGCCTGGTGGATTGTTGATACCATTAAAAATTCCGAAATGGAAATGAAAACATGTCACGATGGATTTCGTAGCTGGTTTACCAAAGACAAGAAGTGGATATGACATGATTTGGGTCATCGTGGATCATTTAACAAAGTCTGCCCATTTCCTACCCGTTTCATGTGAAACACCTCTTGACAAGCTAGTGAATATATATATGGAGAATATTGTTAGCTTGCATGGAGTCCTGGTAAGTATAGTGTCCGATCGGGATTCACGATTTACCTCTAAGTTTTGGACAGCATTCCAGAAAGCCATGGGTACGGAATTAAGGTTGAGTACGGCGTATCATCCCCAAACTGATGGACAGTCCGAGCGGACTATTCAAACCTTGGAAGATATGCTAAGGGCTTGCGTGCTGGATTTTAAAGGGAGTTGGGATGGAATGGTAAAGCGGATGGAGTTTTCTTATAACAATAGTTACCACAGTGCAATTGACATGGCTCCTTTTGAAGCTTTGTATGGAAGAAAATGTAGGTCTCCGGTTTATTGGGACGAAGTAGGCGTGAAGACCATCACCGGACCTGAGCTATTGGAGAAGACGCTAGAGAAGGTGAAAGTCATCCGGGAAAGACTCAAGACGGCTCAGGATCGCAATAAGAGTTGGGCAGATTCCAAACGACGACCATTGGAATTTGATGTGGGTGAAAAAGTTTATTTGAGAGTATCACCCACGAAAGGCGTTATGAGGTTTGGAGTCAAAGGCAAGCTAAGTCCTCGCTTTATTGGTCCCTTTGAAATACTGGAGAAAGTGGGAGCCTTGGCATATAGGTTAGCGTTACCTCCCGTGTTGGCGCAAGTTCACAATGTCTTTCACGTGTCACAACTAAGGAAGTACGTGACGGATCCAAGTCATGTACTTGAAGCTCAACCTTTGGAACTTAAGGACGATGTTACATATGAAGAGATACCCGTGAAAATTGTTGACCGGAAGGATCAAGTGTTGAGGAAGCGAGTAATCCCTTATGTGAAGGTTCAGTGGAGCAATCACACGGAACGTGAGGACACTTGGGAACTCAAAGAACAAATGCGGGAGAAGTATCCTCAACTCTTCAGCTAAGGTATGTAAGTTTCGAGGACGAAACTTATTGTAAGGGGGTGGAATGTCATACCCCGTAATTTTTAAGTCTGGCTTTAGTAATTAGAAAACAATTTAAAATATGAATTCATTAAATGTCTAGGGTATGAAGTGTAATTAAAACAAAATATAGGGAGGAAAGTAAACAAAAAAGGAAATTGAGGGAATTTGGCCAAAATGCCAAACTTTGCCAACTACATGTGGGGGGAAGTTACACAACATTTGTATAACTTCCACCCATCAGCCGCAGGTTAGGAGGCCAACAAAGGAGAAGGAAAATTCTGAGGGAAAAGAGAGAGAAGAGAAAGAGAAAAAGGAAGAAGAAGAGAAAGAAGAACTTGCAGTCAACCTAGATGCCATCCTTACCGAAATTCTGCAGTAGATTCATAATCTTAACTAAAAACAAAGTCAAGTAATCTTTCTATACGCTTTATGCAAATTTTGTTACCTTAGGCCCTATGTTCTTACAAAGAGAAAACTTGGATCACACATTAGTAGTTTTGACTTGTCTATGCTAAATGCTTTATTATATGTGTAATTGTTGTTGTTGTTGAGTAAAGTTATGTTCTTTGGCCCAATATCTGAAAATAATTATGTTGTGATCTTTGTTGTTAAATATGCCCACAAGAGTATTATACGTGATGCATTCATTGTCCTTGTGTAAGTTCTTAAGTTTGGTGATTACACCTTAGATGCTTTGAGTGTGTTTGCAGGGAGTGGAAGGATGAATGTTGACATTGTTGTAAGACTTGTTGCGTTGAAAGGTTTGAAGATATCTATTGAAGGTTGTGGGTGACAGAAGGTTTAGGGTGGATACTAGTTTACTTGTTTAAGAATCAAATCATGTTAGTTGTGTGTTAAGCATGATGAATCCAGGAGCTAAGATGGACCTTGAAGGGTTGAACATGAAAGGGTTGAAGAAGAAAGGTGTTGGGTGGAAGTTACTGCAGAAAAACTGCAGTTTAGAACCGTCAGAACACTTCGAACACCTACATTAGGCGCTTCAAGTCACATTAGGCGCCTAATGTAGCGTTCAATGTGTCCTGAAGCATTCCCGTACAGAAAAACTGCAATTTAGAACCGTCAGAACACTTCAAACACCTATATTAGGCGCTTCAAGTCACATTAGGCGCCTAATGTAGCGTTCAATGTGTCCTGAAGCATCCCCGTACACTTCGAACACCTACATTAGGCGCTCTATGTCACATTAGGCGCTTCATGTAGGCGTTCAATGTCTACGGCACATCCCCGAACACTTCGAACGCCTAGTATAGGCGCTTTATGTCACTTTAGGCGCCTCATGTGGCGTTCCAAGTATACTAGAAGTCTTTTTGACCCTTTAGGCGCCCTTTGTATGTGTAGTAACTTTATACACTTCTTCTGAACATAAAATGCAAAGGTATTTGAGGTGCAATTGAGGTGTAGATGGTAAGTTTGATCAAGTAAGAATAAGATTGAATCCTGAGTGAATTAGTAAGACGAACGGACTTGGAAAGATACGAACATGGAGTGTTTGAGGTGCAAGACCGTATACTTGATATGTAAGAAGTATGTGTGTGTGTGTTACATGTTTGATACGAAGTTACATGTGCATCCTGCATCATGATATGGGCACTTGCATTTGATTTGAGATTTGCTTTGCGAAAGAACATGTGTTTACAAGAAAAGTTTAAAGTTTTCGAAAGACAAAATGGCTGCTGGTTGATCGCAGGGTATAAAAGTCACGCCTGCGAAAGCAAGGTATAAAAGCATGATCTGTGAGTCAACAGCAGGGTATAAAATATGTTATGGGGCCGTGGACCTATCAGCACGGAAAATAAAGTATTTTATGGGGCCGTGGACCTATCAGCACGGATATATGATGTATGTAATGGGGCCGTGGACCTTTCAGCATGGGGTATAATGTTATATGTTATGGGGCTGTGGACCTTTCAGCACGGGGTATAAAGTTCTGTTTGCTGTGGACTGATCACCCACAGGGTATAAAGTTCTGCTACGCGAAGAATATGATAAGAAGAGTTATGAAAAGTTTTGTGAAGTGACACGCATGACATGTTTATGAAAGAAGACATATGCATGGGTGTTGTGTGTGATTTTAAAGAAGTACATGCATCATGATACACGAAGCATAAGATTAGATATGCAAGAGATGTGATAAGTTTATGACTTGCTTATGATGATATGTTGTTTTAGTACAGGTTTATGCTCATATCCGTGTATCCTTTATGTGCTTTATCTGTTTTGAAGAATTCTTAATAAGATGCTACTTGCTAACCCGAGCACCTTATTTTGGGCAATGATTTATAAACTGGTGACTCGTCGTATGTGATCCCGTAAGGTGTATAGACGGGTTACTTGCTGGCGATAATTTCGCTAAGAACAGATACTCTATTCCTTTTTAGGTGAGCCGGAATATGAGATGATATTTATCGAAGACGATGGCGAGTGGGCTCAATGGGATGACGGACATGGGAATAGATAGATGCTGGACTACTTTCTTTAAGTTTTAGAAACTCAATGTTATTATGTGTTCTGGAACTTATGTTAGCTAGATGAACAAACACCTTTTATTTCCGCTGTATTTTCTGTTTGTATTATTGACGATGAAGGTTTAGATTTTATGACGTTTCCGCTGATTTATCTTACGTCATGAATGATGTACGCTTGATCTGCTTGACGCTTCGTAGTTCTCATAGTACGCTACGGCGAGTGCACTGGTTCCGATGACAGTATCGGGCCGGGGCGCTACATATTTGTCTTGCTAATTATGTGGGATGATTTTGTGACTTATGGTAATAAGTTTATGGCTAATTGGCACATGCTTTTTGAGTTTTAATTTCAGATTTATCTAGTCATCAAGTGATGACAACATCTATCCAATCAATGAGTTCCAAGTAAGCAAGAGCTTAATGATCATCCAATGAGGAGGTGCCAAGTAAGCAAGACAATGTGAAAATGATGCAATACACTCTTCCAAGGACTTAGAAGATAATTTTCAAGAGGAGAAGAGCATCATAGGAGGGCGGCCACCAATGTTAAAAGGAAAGAAGAGAGCAAGACAGAAACAAGACAAGTCTTACAATTCAAAGAGCCAAAAACGTGGTCTTCCATCTTCTCTTCTACACTCTCTTTCTTTCTTCTCTCTAAAAGCCTATTGTACTCATATTCATATATTTGAATAGGCTTCATATATACCACCACATACTCTCTTTATTGTTGTAAAAGATTGATCAAGGTGTGATCAATCTTGCACTTGCAAGGTGGTGGTGTTCGTGATCATTGTATTCACATACAAAGTTTGTAAAGGGTTGGAGTTGGTGTGTAGCTCCATCAACCCTGTAGTAAGATGCTATTTTATATTGTGTGATTAGTGCCAACCAAGGAAGGTGTCCTCGAAGACTGGAGTAGGTTGTTTATAACCGAACCAATATAAAATTCCTGGTGCTATTTACTTTCAGCACTTACTTTCAGTTTCAGCACTGTTTGTCGTTTTTTGATCACGTTGGTAAAAATAGTAAAAGAATTTCAAAAATCACGAAACTTTTCAGAGTTATAGCCACACGTTTTAAGGTTCTTTTGGCGCAATTTTCAACCCTTTTGGACAAGTATAAGTCATCCAAATGCCCAAAGTTCTGAGACTAGTGCAGTCTGATTTTCAGGCTTGCAAAGGTTGAGACTTTGATCGTATTTGACTAACTTCCCAAAAGAATTTTTCAAAACTGTTTCAACCCATTTAAATAAAACTAATAAGGGGTTAGTCATTAAATTTTCAGAGCATTTGGAGTTAATGACAAGTAGGAATAACTTTTTCAAATAAGACTACCGGTTCTGGCAGATTTGCGCAATCTGACCACCAACAATTTTTCAAGGGGTTAGAGGTTGAATTTTAATCTGAAAACTTTAGGAGATACTCAGAACATCTGAGACTAAGTCATCTCCAAATTTCAGAATTTTTGAAGACCTGCAACCTAGTTTTCAAAACGTTTTAAAACTAGTCCTAGAAACAGAAACTGTTTTCAGAAGTTGGGTTTTTGGTTTAAAACTATTTTAAAAACCACATTTTCCGCACCCACTATTCAACACCCCCTTCTAGTGATGCCTTGCAGATCCTAAAAACTAGGCCTTTCCGTTTTTAGAGAAATTTAGCTCATTGAGTGTATAAAATAACCATACAAAGTTCTTTGCATTCGCCCCAACCATTGAGGAGATACATCCAAATTATTAAAGGCATGTCACAGAATTTAGTATAAATAATACTTCAATTTGCATGCCGTTGTTGGTTATCATGACGACCGATTGCAAAAAATACAAAATGAAAGTTGTAGATCATTGTCTTAGATTTCCAACGCAACTTGAATATCCTAATTTGGCATTGTGGTTGGAGAGATACGTCAATCCTACCAAAACTGGTCGTGCAGAAACTCACGATCCGAGATGGGCCTAAACTAATACAAGATAAACATTTAAAAAGCAAAATAAAGAACACATTCTAACTTAATGATATTTTAGAATGGTTCTAAAAACTCTTATAAATCATGTTACAGGTTCAATAAGGCGAACCTAATGTATAAATTCTTTCAATTTATTTTACACATGTTTAAATAGGAAAGCCCCTACTTCATACATTAGTTTCTTAGTTTTACTTCTTGTTAAGGGTCCTTGATCTTGCATGTTTGTAACATTATGTGCATTGTCATTATCTTGTCATGGATGAGTGTTGCGCCTCACCCAGGAATAGGGTCTCGGCACAGTGCTCCTTCCGTACTCTGCTACTAGAAGTATAAGGCGTCGACATTATCTATACGCACATTATCATAAACATGTATCGAATAGTAGAAGCCTCACAACATAGAAATATAACATCGACATAAGTATGAACTACTACATCCGATATAGTATCATGAGTACACCATCAGTACAAATATCATAAGTACAGAGCTGAAATTTCCAAAATACAAAAGCTGATACAGCGGTCTACTAGGCAGCTCTCTGAACCTATTCCCTGGGCTAATCCTCTATAAATCCTACTCGAGGTCCTGTGGGTCTGCATGGTAAAATAAAGGGGTGAACGATAATGAATCGTTCAGCAAGTATTTCTGCCTAGATTCGTCAAGTGGATCATACATGCTGACGGGGTAGTGGAAATAATACAGTAATCACAGAACACGCATCATATGAACAACAAGTATGAAAGTAATACTCAATGCCATTAACATAAATAAACGGTACAGTAAATCCGACAATTATATTCTTTCATCAGCTTTACCTTGGACTTAGCTAACTTTCATAGAGTCTGTATCATTCTTGATTACAATCTTTTAAGTTCAGTTTCATGTGCTTGCTTGACCTTCATACATGGGTAACGTACAAAAGTAATCATGACTTAAGGGTACTAGGAGCTCGTGGGACATGTTCGTGATGCATGCATTTCTAAACTTTTAGAAAACATATTATTTCATACATTCGTAAACATGACAGAACATGAATTGGCTATAGCACTTTTCGTAACATAAGAATAGTACCCACGACATGCCAAATGATTCTCCGAGTAGCCTTCAGTGTCGTCTATAAATCTCGATAGTCCAACCACAGTGTTACATCATATGTACCTAGGACTAACGGTAATGTGTTATGGCTGAGATCCTGAGTCTCGGACGCAGCATTGCAATCAATCATAACGTCTTTTGCCCATGATATCCTCTCCCAGAACCAGACACCAGGCAGCTCTCCATACAGAACGTCGTAGACGTAACAGAAAGGTAGTGATCCCTTGTCTCGGACAAGGTGTTACACTCAGCCAACAGAACATTCATATACAGAAAGGCAGATATCCGTTGTCCCCGACAAGGTGTTACACTCAGCCAACAGAAAATGCATAAGTCGTGTGGAATTATTCGTCTCGCGGTAAAATTCTTTAACCATAAATTACTTTAAAACGTCTTTTGCAATAATCCTTTGTAAACATGATCGTAAGTAAAACTTGTTTGCTTTGAAAATCATGCTGACATATGCATATGAAAATACTCGGTTTCTGGACTGGTTCCAAGGTCTTATAACAAATCAGCTCCTAAATCTCTTACTTGCTTAATGGTTATATCATGTGTTGGTGTAAATTGGCTGGTTTGCCATTTTTGCCCTTACTTATTGGTACCTTCAGTTTTGGGGACCAAAACAGCCCCTTTTTGGTGTTTTGATTATTAACCTTATTTTCTTAATATGTTCAATAATTATTTACCTTTAAAAACCTCCAAAACAGACCGCTTATCATAATTCTTAAAATTTAAAAATTTCCAATTAGCCCTTATAGGGTGGTTTCGGCCAAATTGTCCAAAACAGCCCTCCTTTAGCGATTGTATCTTTTTCCAATCTATTAACTTGTTTATTCCTTGTTTTACCACATATAACTTGTACTTTTATGCATATGTTTACTAGATATACTCATCTAAATGTGACCATCACATAGGTACTAAGGAGGCCTCATGGCCGAGAGTCATCACACACATCAACCTTGATTTTTCCAGCTTTTACATACATGCAAGATGCAATAATCATATCATTCATTTGTACTCTAAGTTACCATGAATATATGTTATAATGATGCTTAACTTTCATGGTCTTAACATATTAATATTGAAATAAAGTCACATCCCATAATCATGGTCATAAGAACCATAGGTATGAGGATGATCATGTTATTAGTAACATGCAAGTACATAAGAGAACAACACCCATGCAATTACACCTCCTTAGGCTATGGTCATCAAAATACACATCATGATGATTGTGATGAATTCATGGTCTTTGATGGAGGCTCAAACAGCCCCATCTTAGATGGATAACAGTGCAGATGTGGTGATGATCATCAAAGATGGTAACTTTTATGTCATGCATAGTATAGGTTATATTACATCGTAAACATTCTATATCATAACCATAATCATGTAAATACACTCTCACACATAGTAAAACAAAGGAGACGATGGTCATCAAACATGCAGATATGAAGATGATGTTTAATGAGGTTCTTAGTACACTTTTCAATAAAGTGTACTCATTTGACTACATTTTACATAGAAGATGATGCATGCATGTTTGCTCTTCATTTCTTAGGCCATGCACGTCCTCAAGGGGCTGTTCATGCTAGGATTTTTCCATGCATGTCTTATTTAGATATCATCCTAACAATATTTATAAACTATGCAAGAATAACACACATGCATACATAGTTTAAGCATACAAGTACACTTTTTATAACTTGACGATAAGAGCTTCATTTTAATATATTCATGCATGATCCATCCTTTGATATGAACATAGGAGAATCATTTTTAACATTCCTGAAGAAGCTAAGAAGAATACTTGCCTTGATACTTGAATATTTTGCTTAGAAGAACAAGATTTCTTGTTTATTTGGCCTTGGAATATACACGGTCTTGAAGCCATGTAAGGAGGAAAGTTAGTCTCTTTTGTAAAATAACAAGATTGTAGATGTTCTAAGACTCAATCCAAGTATTTCTTACCTTGAAGCCTTGAGGTCTCTTACTTTCCTCAACTTAGGAGATGTCTCCTTCACTCTTGAGGAACCTTTGGTTTGGGCTAGAATAGAAAGGAATTTGAGTAATTTTGGAAGAGTAGAAGAAGAGGAAATTGCTAACATGAATGTTATAACAACTTACCTTAAATATTCCTACTCTTGGAAGCTTGTTTCCTCACTTGAAGATGAAAGAAATTGGTTCTCTTCTTGATGGCGACTCACGGTTGTGATGAGGAAAAGAAGAGAGGATTTGATCTTTGTGAGGGGGTGGAGAGTGTAGAGAAAATGTTTCAAGAGAGAGAGTGAGTTAAGGAAAATGAAATAGAGTGAAATGAAGAGTTTCCTTACAAAATGGAATTCTTATCACTCTTGTCCAAGCCTTGGCCGAAATTGTTAGTGGGGAGGTAATGATGAAGGTTTCTTGGATTATGAAGATAGTGGAAAGAAAAAGAATTTGCATGAAAAAGGAGTGGAAGGTTGTCTTACATTGTGTAAGACTTGAAATGATGGAGGAAAATGTTGAGAAAAAGGGTTTGAGTGATTTACAAATACATGATTTAAATGTTACGTGCTTATGAAATGTATGAATAAACTTTATTTGACATATTTATGTGATAGAAATGCTTTACATGTTTATATATAATGTTACCATACAAAAAATCCATAAAGCTCTAATGCTTACACCATATGGAAAACATTTGTTGTCTTTATACTATTTTCAGATGACATAATTAATGAACTAAACTAGTTCATTAAGTGAATGAACTAACTAGCTCATTAAATGAAGACATATTTGGAGAGAGCTATATGACAACAAACTTGAAATGGAAAGTCTCCTCATCTCATTCAATTTACACGCCAATTACATATATATTATTTATTCATATTTTTTTAAAAAGGTACTATATACTTATATTCCGACGTACCACCGACACATCACATATTTTATAAATGTACGTGAATGTCACACCACTATATACACCTCATATTTATGAGTATATCCAGGTCTTATATTATATACTACACACGTCAAAATTATAACGACATGTTACAAGGTCATAAACCAGAAATTGTCATATCGGGTGACTATCGAAACTTCACCAACATGTCACGTACTTACCATATAAAGATGACCAGCCTATATACATAAAAAATATTCAAAAATTTTGTGATCCACATTTTATATTCAGCCACTGGGTCATACCATGTTTGCACACAGAAATCACTCACAATTTAGCCTAGATTTATGGAGAATTCAGACTCAATTCTATTTTGGAACATTATACTAAGCTATTGGAGCTGAATTCACACCTCATTTTATGTATATTATGTGTGACATAATATATATTACATGTGTAGGAAGTTTGAAATTAATCGGAGAAAAATCGCGTAATCGACAAAAGTCGAAACTTCGGTTTTCTACAAACCTACACACATGGAACATTTATGACATTGGTGCAACATGTATATACAAACTTTTTACACATTCAAGACATGTTAAAGTGTTCTAGAAAATTCAAAATAGGTCTGATTTCAATTTACCATATGTCTGTGAATATTGTGCATCATTTGCCAAAGTTGACATAAAAGGAATTTCAGCACATGCAGCCAATTCACATGCCATTTTCAGCATTCTTGGAGCCTAGGTGGAGCTTATTTAGCAATTCAATTGGTGAAGGACATGCCACTCAAGATTGGTAACATTGAAGAGGGCAACACATAAGGAAAGAATTCAAATAAACCACATGCTGAAAATTTCAGCACATGGAAAAGAGAGCTGGCCGATTTTGGCTATCTTTTGGCTTCAATTGTCTTCCAAAATTTAAGGAGATTGAATTATGATTATATGGTAGTTATTCACCTTGATTGTGAGTGCATGATTTCAGATTTTTTGAACAAATTCCAACTCATTTAAAGTGTGCCAAGGTGGATTAAAGATGGTCTGTCAAAAGGTGACAACTAGGCAAAGACAAGTCATCCCTCCAATCATATTGCACCAAGTAAGCAAGGTTGTGTCATCATTTACACAAGGAATCTTACAAGGGCATTCAAGACGATTATCAAGGAAGAAATAAACCCTGGGGAGGCGGGCGCACCCACAATGTTATAAAAAGAAGAAGAGGTGCAAGACAAGGCTAAGCAAAATTGATATTCTTACAAGTTCAAAAAGCAAGACTACTCTCTTCTTCTTCCTTTCTTTCTCTTGCTGTTAGCCTCAAGACTATCATTCTTATATTTCACATATTATATTCGCTTTGATTATACCACCTACACTTGTTAATTTCTTGTAAAAAGCTGATCAAGATATGATCAAACCTTCATTCGATTGATGGTGGTGTTCATGATTGGTTTGTTTGTTTGTTTTGATTGTAAAAGGGTGGAGTTGGTGTTTAACTCCAGTCACCCTTATGGTAAGGTGTTCTTGTGTTTAGTGAAAACCGAGGAAGGTGTCCTCGAAGACTGGAGTAGGTTGTTTTAATCAAACCAGTATAAAAATCTTGGTGTTCTTACTTTTCAGCACTTTACTTTCATTTTTTGTTTTCTGCACCGTTTTCATTAGCATGGTAAAAATAGCAAACGATTTTCAAAAATCACAAAATTTTGTAGAAACATAGCCACACATCTTTGCTTTCATTTGGCATAAGTTTCACCTCATTTGGATAAGTATAAGTTAGTCAAACATTAATAGTTCTCAAACTACTGTAATCTGATTCTCAGATTTGCAAAGGTTGAGAACATTAACGTGATTGACATACTTACCAATGGATTTTTTAAAAGATGTTTTAACCCAATAAAATACACATATTGAGGGCCAAACTATAAAATTTACAAGTCTTTTAGTGTTCCCAATTAATAGAAATAAAATTTTCATTTCGGAGTATAGTTTCTGACAGATTGATGCAATCTGTACAAAAACGTGTTTTCAAGGGGTTAGGCTTGGAATTTTAATTTGCAATTTTTGTGAGACACTCATAACATCTGAGAGCACATCCTCAACAAAAGTTTATAATTTTTGGAGGTCTACAACTAGGCCATCTAGATTAATCAAATCAGGATTTGAAAACAGAAACTGTCTTCAAAAGTCAGTTTTTGGTCCAAAAAGTTTTAAAAACCAATTTTTTCACACTCACTATTCAACCCCCCTTCTAGTGGTGCTATAAAGGTCCTGCAAGTGGTAGCGGAGAGCAGCACACTCACTATAAGAAGATCCAACGATCTTTGTGAGATGGCATCTACTAATTATAAAACCGAGCAAGAAGGAATGTCAAGCGTAAGGTCTGCTCTTTTCGACGGTGAGCCTTTTATACAATAGAAACTTAGAATGGAACTTTTATTTATGGCTATTGATGTAGACTTATGGTCCTTCATAGAAGACGGTCCTTTTATTCCGTCTAAAATAACTACGATTCATGGTGTTACATTAGAAGTCGTAAAACCTAAGCAAGAGTATACCGTAGAAGATAAAAAGAGATTGAGTATGAATGCTAACGCTATGCAACTCTTTTAAATGGCCTAAGTAAAAGTGAATCAAGTTATGTGTCAAATTGTTCTAGTGCCCAAGAGATGTGGAGAATTCTTAAAATGAAACATGAAGGTACTAGTCAAGTTAAAGAGTCCAAGATAAACTTGCTTATGTCTACTCTTGAATCCTTTAAGTTATTACCGAACGAATCTATTGTTGATATGGATTTACGCTTGACTAACATTTACAACTCCCTTGAGTCTCTTGGAAAAGTATTTTCTTCACAGGAAAAGGTACAAAAGGTACTAAGAAGCCTCCAATCCGAATGGGATCCCAAAGTCACTGCAATCGAAGAAAGTAAGGAAACCAAATCGATAAAGATGGAGGAATTAATCGGATCATTAAACGTATATGAAAGCAAACTCACTCTAAGAAATTTCTAAACAAGATATGCTTATAGCGTTTAAATCAAATGAATACGTCTCTACCTCTTATGATCGCGTAGATGATAGTGACACGGATCCCAATTATGAAGATCTAATCACGTTGGCTAAAAGATTAAGAAAGATCATGCGAAAATCGCTTAAAAAAACCTAAGCCTACTTCATCTAAGAATCATAGAAATAAAAATAATGTGGATATTAAGTGTTATACTTGTGGAAGACTTGGGCATATCTCTTATGACTGTCCAAACAACGACAAAACAATGAACAAAAACCATGACAAGGATCGGACAAAACTAGACCTGTCTCAGAACCTAAACACAGGAGAAGAGCCCTTAAAGAATCCACATGGAGTGATTCATCCGATTCCAAAATTGAAGAAGCCGAAGAGGAAATGACTCAAGTATGCTTTACATCCAAAGCATCCAGTGAGGTAAATTCTGTTTCTGATTCTGATTTTGAGCCTTCTTATGATGATTTATTTTGTCAATATCCTGAGTTGTATAAGTTTTCTAAGGCTCTTGCAAAAGAAAAGAAACGCTTAATTGAAGAGAATAAATTATTAGAAACTTCTAACACAAATCTTATATCTCAATTAAACGATTTAAAAAAAGAGTCGTCTTGCATAATAAATTCATTAAAATCAGAGATTTCCTCCTTAAAATCTTAGAACACTGAGATGAAAGCCGTGTTTTCAAATTTGAAATCAAGAAATGCAGACTTAGAAAAGACAGTAAAATAATTCGATGCGGGTACTTGCATGTTATTATCGCATTATTTCTTCTCAAAAGCATGAAAATTATAAAACCGGATTGGGGTACGTTGAAGAAAATAAGGTACAAAACAAGTCTAAAAACTTTGTTCTATCGTCTAAACAAACGCATGCAATTATACAACCTAAGAAGATATCTAGTACACCATCCATTATATCCCATCGTACTCCTTCTTTTTCATCACATACAAAATACAATTATGTACCGTATAGATATGAAAGGAAACTATTGATGCATATGCGACATTCATATCACACTAATACATATAGATCACCAACTACTCATACAAACTGAAATGCATATCAAAATTGAAAATCACATTATGCTTATTATGACAATGTCGGCTATAGGCCAAATAGAAATGCCACTAACATTTATTATATTGCTTCTTCATCTCTCTTTTCACCTTTTGAAAGACCAAGAAAGGTCACCCAAGTTTGGGTACCAAAAGGTACATTTGCAAAGGGTTGAATCAATAACTCTTAAGGACGCACTAAAAATGTATGATTTCTGTTGATATAAATTACTATTTCTTTCCATTCTTACATGTACTTTTGATGACATTTGCAAAATAAAGGGGGAGAGAAAAACATGATTTAAGAGCGAGAGAGAAACATGATTTAAGGGGGAGCACGATATGAAATTCGAATTTTTAAATTTGTGCAAAATTGTAGGGGGAGCGATCACATTTAAATCATTGACCAATGTTATTTTGCAAATCATCAAAATGGGGAGATTATTGAGAAAAATGGTTTGAGGGATTTACAAATGCATGATTTAAATGTTACGTGCTTATGAAATGCATGAATAAACTTTACTTCACATATTTATGTGATAAAAATGCTTTACATGTTTATATATAATGTTGCCATACTAACAAGCCATGAAGTGTTAATGCTTACACTATATGGCAAACATTTGCTGTCTTTATACTATTTTCAGATGCCACAATTAATGAACTAAACTAGTTCATTAAGTGAAGTGTTTAAGTTAATGAACTAACTAGTTCATTATATGAAGACATATTTGAAGAGAGCTATATGGCAACAAGCTTGAATGGAAAGTCTTCTCATCTCGTTTAATTTACACGCTAATTACATATATATTATGTTGTACCCAACAAAAATCGTAATGTACTTGAGATTCGTATGAAGTAGTTTAATGAAATGTTGGATCTTCCAAGTGCATTTTATTAAGTTTTATTACCTCTTCTTAATTACTTTTCCTTAAAGCAAATACTATAAGGAATAATATAATATTCCAAATATGTCTTATGAAGCATGTGAAATGACAATTTTTCCCTCCAAAGATTTTAGAAAACTTCGGCCATAAAGGGGCTTAAAGGATTCTAGAATACTCTCCTCTTACAAGACAATTAGCTTTTAATAGCCTTCTTAAAAGTAAGCATAAAAGCTTACACATGGAATTAAGTATCCCACTAAATGTGTCTCAAGAGTTTAAGGAGAAAGTTTCTCTCCTTTTTCCTTTCCAACCGCCCTATAATTGCAATAATAAGGCACCCATGAGATCACTTTTGACTTAATGCTCCAACTAATTACGTTATTTGTCTCTTAAAGAAATTCTAAAAGGCCTTAAACATGTTGTAATAGCTTTATGATGGTGAATTCTCTCTTTCTACCCTTAAGGCCGTTGGATGCAAAGCAATGGGAGATTATATGATCACCTTTACCATTAACACCTCAACTAACAACTTTAGTGATTTTTTTACCTTAATTTATCCTCAAAAGCAAATAAAGAATAAGGAAGCCTAAGAGACCCTCATGCCGCCGGGTAGTAGATCATGGTTAAGCCATGAAAACCTTTATCAACAACCCTAGTTGCTTTTTCTTAACCCAATCTCAAAAGTAACTCAAGGAGTAAATGTTGCAAGACCTCATGATGGTGTTACATGCAAGTGAAAGGTCTCTTCTCGTCCTCTATGGAAGACGGCGGGTACCCCCTTCTTGGTACTCCATGAGAACTTTATCAACAACCCTAATTACTTTTCCTTAACCCAACCTCAAAAGTAACCCTAGTAGTAATTGATTTAAGACACTAATTATGGTGCTCCATGCAAATGAAAGGTTTCTTCCCCTCCTTCTTTAAGAAACCAACGGCTAACCCTCTTGGTATTGCAAGAAACCATTTTCAAGAGGTCCTAGAAGCTTCCTTTCACAACACTCTCAAAGGTTCTTCCCAAGACAACCACTAAAGACTCATTGAATACTTAGGCTACTTCTCCATCCCCCCTACGGCAAGCTTAGCTAAGGAAGTCTCAAGATCCATTCCATCTTCAAGCTCCAAGTTTCATCTAGGTGAGTTACATCTTAGCTTCTAAAGTGGATTCCACTTTCTTTAAAATGTAAAGCTCACATCTTTCTTATTTTCCTTTGCAAAACCATGATCCCTACATGGTCACTAGGTGAAGATTCTTCAAGCTACTAGGTGGTACTAAGCATTTTGGTGGGTTGAACCTCTTGTAATCCCCATTTGAACACTATTTTGGTAAGACAACCTAACCTTCAACTAGCCCTTTTATACATTTAAAATGATAGCAAACATCTACTTCCACTTCCCCTCCAAAACCGTATGCTATAGGGAGAAGTTGGAGGAAACTTCACTCTATTTCAACCAAGGCTCAAGCTAGAGAGAGCTCTAAGCTCAAAGAGGCAAGTATACTCTAAGAAATCTTGACTTATTTGTGAAGTGTATTCTTGAATGACTAGCCTTTTCTAAGATATGAATCCTAGTTGAAGATTCTAAGTACCAAACATGAGAACTTAGTGTTTATAAAGACAAGTGTTGGCATGATTCTATGATTTACTACATGGATATGTTTGTGCACAAACTTAAACATGACATGAGACCTACTATGAACAAGATATCGGCTGTTGTGGGGATTATTTGATAAATGAATTAGTCTTGTTGAGAATAGACTTTATGTGATGTGAAATGTATGAAATGGCGTGTGCTATGTGTAAAATGGCAAGGCTGTTGTGGCAGTTCATGGGTAGCCTAAAGAGTATTATGAAACTTGGAATGATTATGTTAAAATATGTATTTAGTGGTCTGTAAGTTATTTTAGAGAAATGAAGTTAGTTGGAAAGTCTTGACCAAGAAAAAGTGATAAAAGGTAGATTTACTGGAGCTGGACAGTTTTGGAGTAGCGTATTGTTTGACCTAAAAACGAACCTTAGAAACATGAAATTTAGCTAAATTTTGGTATGATGGTATCCTTATATGTGTAGTAAAATTCTGAGGTAGAATTTTGGTAAAAGGACTTGTGGTTTGACCTTAATGAAATTTTTAGTGGGAATAGGTCACTGCAGTTCCTGTTAGTACCTTGACTGAGAAAGAAAATTAAATGACCCCCTTAAGCATATTGGATTACCTTGAAATTTTTATAGTACTTACCTAAGACATAGATAAACACGTCCATGTAAAGAATTTTCTTGAAATTACTGTTTTATGGGGTAACAATTAAGGTGAATGTCACGGTGCAAAACTGGAAAACAGGGCCGCATGGTGTTGTGTATGTTGAGGCCTTGATCTTGCTTAATTGGACTTGTATGTAATGTTTGGGCCTTTGAATATTACTCCTTAGTATATTGGCCATGTTTCCAGGTAATAGTCTTAATTGGATAAGGCTTTATGGCCCATGAGACTAAGGTAAGGGCGGGTACTGCATTGCTGGATTCAGCAATACCCCTTTTCAGTAATTTAATGATTTGAGGTATTAATCCCCTCGAAATGTTACGAAAATTTTATGGCATGTAGATAAGACTCTATTATGCATATGTGTGGCATAAGTTTGTAAAAATAGGCCCTCAATTGATGATTTTGAGGCTGCATGAACAGAGCATTAATGCTGGATTTTTTCCAGCTTAAGGGACAAATCCGTAAATGAGTTGTATGATGTATGTAGTCATGAATTGCATGTTGCACATCACACATTACATTGTCCATGTTCATATTATTTATGAGACTGATTTTATTCCAAAGAAATTTAATAAAAGCTCTTTTGAAGAAAAGATTTCAGTTTTGAAAGAAAGACTCATATTGGTACCATTAATTCCTGGCCAGCGTAACCCGCTCCAGATCCGGGGTTAATTGATCTGACGATGAGTATGGCCGTCCAGGTCAGGAGAGAATAGACCTGATGATGATGATTTATGACCGTTCAGGTCCGGAGGGAATAGACTTGATGATGATGATGATTTATGACCGTTCAGGTCCGGAGAGAATAGACCTGATGATGATGATTGATTGTATGACCGTTTTCGAATCCGGAAATAATAGATCCGAAGGGAATGGTATGACCGCCTCAGATCCAAAAATAATAGATCTGAACACTCTCTATTCTTGTTTTATGACGATGGTGTTTTGAAGAAAGAATGATTGAATTAATTCTCATGCCATCCTGTTGCATCACATTTGCATATTCATACATATTGCATTTAATGGCTAGTCGAATGCTAGATGTACTGTTACTTAGGTTACGATCTTATTATTTTCTATCACCTAAGTTATGACCTTAGTATCTTTCGTTACATAAGTTATGATCTTATTTCCTTTGCGGCTAATGGATTGAAGGTCAGGTATGTTGGGAATCCAAATTCTTGGGATTTAGTTCTTGTGTATACTTTCCATTTAATTCTCGATTGTTTATGATGTACTTACTGGTGACTTTGTCACTCACCCTCTTATTTCTCCCCCAGAGCCTGCAGGAAACGGGGTAGAGTGGATTGACGATGAGCCTAGAGTTCCATATCCATAGACGTAGAGTGGATGGCATCTTAAGGATTTCTATCATGATGGGTTTATGTTTTGATGGACTTATGTTGGAACATTAATTTTCGGATTTCTCTTTATTTTGCGGACATGGTTGTAAACCTTATGTCGGATATTTGGAATGTTTTGTTTAAAAGTTTTTATTCTGCCTAAGTTTTGCTTGCCTGTTATGATGTAGGCTTGAAAGTCCATAAATTTTGTTATGGACTATGACATGTTATGTATTGACGCCTGGTACTCTCCGTAACGAAGTACGGCAGGTACACCGTACGGGGGCAGGCCGGGTACGGGGCGCTACATATTATATATTCATATTCTTTTAAAAAGGCACTATATACTTATATTCCAACATACCACCGACACGTCACATATATTATAAACGTACATCGACGCCACACCACTATATACACCTCATATTTATGAGTATATTCAGGTCTTATATCATATATTGCAAGTCATGGCGACGTCAAAATTATAGCGACATGTTACAAGGTCATAAACCGAAATTTGTTGTGTCGGGTGACTACCGAAACTTAACCAACATGTCACGTACTTGCCATATAAAGATGTCCAGCCTATATACATCAAAAATATTCAAATATTTCGTGATCCACATGTTACATTCAGCCACAAGGTCATACCATGTTTGCACACACAAAGATTTATGGAGAATTCAAACTCAACTCTATTTTGGCACATGGGGCGTTTATGCTCAGCTATTTGAGCTGAATACACACCTCATTTTATGTATATTACGTGTGACCCTACCAGATACAAGCTTAGACCCTTAGCAGACAAAGGATGATGGTACAACATAGGGCTAAGCATAGCCAGAGAAAAAGAAATGGACTTCGAAGCATAAGTGAAAGACTGAACCACTACGTAAGAAATAAAGAAATATGAAAGTTGAATAAATGATTTAATCTGTGATTTACTATATGCAATTTGTCTGTTTCTATGTATCGGTGTCAGTTTACTTTATCTGTTAGTACATGATATGTTATGTCACTGTTCAGGTTGCATTTACTGTTCACCATGCATGATTCACATGACGAACCTAGGCAGAAATACTTGCTGAGCGATTTGATATCACTCACCCCATCATTTACCACATCGCAGGGCCAGGAGCCATTTCAGACACAGTTGAGTATAAGCCAGGGATAGATCATCACTGATGGATGTATGGACCAGATTATGTAGTCCCTTATGTTGTTTCAGATTTGTATTTTGATTTTCTACTGGTGGCACTTTAGATGTATTCAGATGTAGTTATTCTGTTTTATGCATGTCGTTTATGCTTTGTACATTTTGTGTTGCTTCTGCGATTTTGATAAACGTTTGTGTCGACGTGCAAATTAACATTGTCGACGCCTTATACTTCTCGTAGTAGAGTATGGTGGGCGAACCATGCCAAGACCCTAGTCCCAGGCAGGGCACTACACTTTCCCTCACCTTTCCTTCGGCCAAGAGTTCTTCTACATGGCATTGAATTTCCTTCGTTTCAGCAGGGTTTGCTCTGTAGGCTGGTCTATTAGGCAGGATAGAACCAAGTATGAAGTCTATTTGGTGCTCAATTTCTCTTAAGGACGGCAAACCAGAAGGTTCTTCTTCAGGAAATAACCTTGAAAACTCATCAAGCAAAGATACAACTCAACTGGGCAAAGTCGAGGGTAAGTCACTCATAGAAAACAGAGACTCCTTAAACATCAAAACATAGACAGTTTTCTTTGTGTTTATGGTATGTGACACTTCACTTGGTTTGGCAAAGAAAGAAAATTTGTTTTGAGATTTGCCTTCATCAGTGTTTACTATCTCTTTGCTTTTAGACTCATTTTTCTTTCTTTCACTCTTAATACACTCTAGAAATTTCTTTTCGGTCTCTTTCTCCTTAGGATCATTCCTGTTCTTACACATTCTCTTTTGGTCTTCAAATACCTTATGTGTGGGTAAATGAATACCTATTCAAGTATCCATCATAAGTAACTTTCTTATCAAACTGTCATGGTCTACCTAAAAGGATATGACTTGCCATAGGAGCTACATCACATAAGATATCATTTTTATATCCACCAATAGACAATGAGATCAAAACTTGTTCGCTAACACTCATTTCTCCATAATCATTCAACCAAGATAGTTTATAATGGTGTGGGTGGTTAAGTAATGACAAATCAGGTTTTTTAACAAGTTCAACACTTGCCACATGAGTACAGGATCCAGAGTCAGTAATCAAAGTATAAACTTTCCCTTTAATCATGCAATGGATATGAAAAATGTTGTCTCTGTGTTGATCTTGTTCATCAATCTTAACATGTGCATTAAGAGCTCTTCTAAAAACCAAGAATTCTTTTGATGCAAGTTCTTCATCCTCACTCACACTTTCCTCATTTTCATCATGATTTTCCTCAACATTAACATGTTCATCTTCCTCATCATCAGAATAATATTCATTAGACTCTTCAATGAACATGATACGTTTATGGTTGAGACATTGATTTGCAAAATGACCTTTACCTAAACATTTAAAGCATTGAATGTCTCTAAATCTGGTAGTGGAATTAGAAATGTGACCTTCAACCTTGTTTTTCCCTTTGTCCAAGTTTTGTTGAGGTGGTCTTTGATTTGGTTGAGTCTTGCCTTGGAACCCACGACCTTGAGGTGCAGTTGGCCTAAAACTTGTGCCTTGATTTGTCCTAGACGACATTCTTCAATAGGATGAAGAATTAGCTTAAAAAGATAAACTAGATGTAAAGGATTTTACCTTGAGTTGTCTCACCATCTTTTCAGCTTTATGAACCATAGAAGTCATATTAATATATGTGGTAAGTACAACCCTGTTTGCAATTTCCTTGTTCAATCCAACTAGGAACCTAGCTATGGTAGCTTCCCCTGGTTCTTCAATGTTAGCTCTTATCAATAAGATCTCTAACTCTTTGACGTACTCATCTACACTTCGGCTTCCTTGAGTGAGTTTTTGCAAGTTTTGGTATATGGTTCTTTCATAGCCTGAAGGAATGAATTTATTTCTCATCTCAGTTTTCATTTCTTCCTAGGTAGGGATTGGTGTTTGTCTGGTTCTTCTCCTTACGTTGTGTAGTTGATCCCATACAATTAAGACATAATCTGCAAACTCTATAGCTGCATAGCGCACTTTAGTCAAATCAGTATAATTTGTACAAGAGTATATGAGATCTGCCTTTTTCTCTCATTCAAAATATGCCTCAACATCACTCTTTCCATGGAATGTGGGGATGTTCACTTTTGTTTTGAGGAATTCATCTTCTTGTGGGTTATTCTTTTGATTCCCACGGTTTCAGAACTGGTTGTACTCTTCTTCAATGTTATAGTCATCAAACCTTTGGTTAGGTTCTTCTCTTTCATCAAAATGTCCTCATAGGTACGAAATCCATATTAAGCCCTCTTCCTCTGCCTCTGCCTCTTCCTCTTTCCGGAGCAAAAGACCCATGGCTTTCAAGCCTATATTCCGGTACATGTGATGTTTCCCACAACATCTTTTGCATTAGTTTTACTAAATCGTCCACGTTTGTGTGTAATCTTTCTCCTTCTTTGTTAAGGCCCATGGTACTCTCAGGTGTCTTATCAATGGTACAATTACCTGAAATTGAACAAGAAAAACAAAGAAAAAGGAAAACTAACACAAAGACAAAAGAAACTTGATTATGTTAGTGGAAAACAAAAAAACAAGTGTTTGTTCCTCTCTCTCTTTTTGTAGTTCACACAATCTTGTGTCTCCTTGAAGAATCTGAGGCTAGAACAGTTCAAAGCAAACTTACCAAGTGAGTATCAATTCTGATAACTACAATCATGAAAAGTAAACTTTCTTCACAAGTCTCTCACCAATCCA
Source organism: Eustoma russellianum (assembly GCA_036186865.1). Classification (NCBI taxonomy): domain Eukaryota; kingdom Viridiplantae; phylum Streptophyta; class Magnoliopsida; order Gentianales; family Gentianaceae; genus Eustoma; species Eustoma russellianum. The sequence goes on along the minus strand of AP025045.1, from coordinate 26,670,769 downwards.
TTCACATTTCCAATGTTATAAACAAAAAACTTGGACTGTACTAAGATTCAAAGTGAAATGAAACCAAATTTGATGTAATAGGCTGAGCCAAAAAAATGCTAAGGAGTTGCCCCAGGCAATGCTTAACTTAATCTTAGGCTTTATGCAAGCTAGATGCAAGTATGAATGAACTAAAAGCACTCAAGTGTTCAAAAGTGAAAACAAATAGGCACTTCGGGGTTATGAAGGAAACAAGACCGTGTCTTTTGCTCTTTGCGCTGTCAATTGTTTTGTGCAAAATTTTCTTTGAAATAAGCTTCTCTTTCTTTCTTTTTCTTTTTTCCTTGTTCAAAGCTAAAAGAGGTGTATATATCTTGGTAAAATTGATTGATAAGCTTTTTGTGTTTGTTTTGGATGGATATGTTGACGTTTTTGTGTGTAGTAGGCTGTCAAGATGTTCAAGATGAACAAATTGATTTTCTTTCTTGTCGAGGCTGCCAAATCAGATATTGAACACAAGAAAATGCAACTAAACTCATCACACAATACAACTAGGCAAAGACAAAGTCTAAAACAAGTTAAGAGCTTCTATAACAACAAGAATATTGGAAAGACCAAGGTAGATATATAAGCTACAGACTGAATATAGTACCGCAGAAAAGTTTCTAAACAAAGAACTCAAAGTCCAAGAAAGTGTCTAAACACAAAAAAATTAAAATCCAACCGAATGAAATAAACAAATCACAGATTATCATAAAGAAATAATCATTAAGTGTTTTATGAGATGTTTGTCCTTAATCATTTCCACTTTCATATAGGTCCATTATTACGGTAATTTTTCAGAGTCCAATCCAACCTTACCAAATTTCATATAGGTCCAGCATTACGGTAATTTTCCAGAGTCTAACCCAACCTTATATCACTAAATGATACGATAACCTTTTATATTGATTTGTTTGAGTTTTTTTGTTTGCTTGTTGAACTGGAGGAAACAAAGAAACTTGATAAACAAGAAGGTGACAATTTTTTTTTGAATGATGGACAACAAAGAAAACAAGATGTAACATAAAGAGAAGTGGATATCAAACTTTTTTGTTTTTGAATAGACAAAAACGGACTAGAAACACACGGATAAAATGTTTTGGTTGTGGTTTTTTGTTTCTGAATTATACAATTCAAAACAAGAAGAAGACACTAAACCAAATAGAATTCAACCTTCTAAGAAGATGGTTGAATGGTAGATGAAGAGAAGAACAAAAGAAAAGAAAAATTGACACAAAATCATGATAAGTTGAGTTAACGAAAAACTTTCGCTCTGATACCATTTTAATACGTGCAATAATGGACATTTATTTAACTCTAAAGCTTCTTCTCCAAATATGGTTTAGGCACAATGAAGATAGCTTCACCTTGCTTCCAAATATGTTGAAGAAAACCTTTTGAATGTAAGTCCTCCAATGAGTTCTACATAACCTAAGCAGGATACCTCCCTCTTGGATGTGTCCCTCCCCGGAATCAGACAACTCTCACAAGGATGCTCAAGCCTTGAAGGATTCTACCCTTGATTTTGAATATGAAGCAAGAGAACACACAAGAATTACTCTTGAAGAAGAAGACGAAATTTTTATTGAAGGTGTGTCCTTACAAGCCTTCTCTTATGTGCCTTTTATAGGCGAAAAATAACACAAGACAACAAACTATCTTACAAATTGAAATGATGACTAAAAAGACTACACACTTCTAAAAACTATTCATGCAGGTTCCATACAAACTAGTCTTGCAAGTCTTGAATGATGATTGAAAAGACTACACACTTTCAAATACTATTCATGTAGGCTCCATAAAAACTAGTCTTGCAAGTCTCGAATGATGATTTTCAAAGTAGGTCCCTCAAGTACTATTCATGAAAGACTTTAAGGATTTGTCTTCAACTTGAAATCTTTCCTAGTTTGTGACTGGTTTTTTGTACACCTTCCAATCCTAGTTTGAAAAGTACTTCAAATTGCATGCTGTTTTTGACTATCATGACAACCTACTTTTGAAAAAGTACAAGAAATGAAAGTTTTATATCTTTGTCTTAGCTTCACAACTCATCTTGAAACTCCTAATTTGGCGCTGTGGTTGGAGAGATACATCAATTCTACCAAAGCGGGTCCTGTAGAAACTCACAATCCGAGATGGGTCTAAACTAATACAACATAAGCATTTAAAAAGCAAAATAAAGAACACATTCTAACTTAATGATGTTTTACAATGGTTCTAAAAACTATTATAAATCATATTATAGGTTCAATAAGGTGAACCCAATGTATAAATTCTTCTGGTTCATCTTGCACATGTTTAAATAGGAAGACCCCTACTTCACGCGTTATTTTCTTAGTTTTACTTCTTGTTAAGGGTCCTCGATCTTGCATTTTTGTAACATTATGTGCATTCTTATTATCTTGACATGGATGAAGGTTATGATCTCATCACATTTGCTATTCTTTGAGTGCTCTAACCACGGCCAAACTTATTAAACTTCAAGGTCTTGAAACAGCTTATGAAGCAGACAAAAGACTAGAGATTATCCATGAATGAACATGGTAAGTGTGAATGGCCAAATAGCTAATGCTCATAAAGGAATATGAAATGTTTGGTATGAAAGATTAAGGAAATTATCGATCGATTCACTCAAATCATAAATCAACTCTTTATGCTTGACAAGAAAATACGAAATAAAGATCTTATCTCAAAATTACTTACCTCGTTACCAAGAGAGTGGACGCCCAAACTGATGGCCATCGCCGAGTCTAAGAATCTCAAGACCTTGCTCTTGATGAACTGTCTGACAATCTTTTGACATATGAAATCTTAATTGATGAGCAAAATAGGTTAGATCCTAAAGCCTCTACAAGTTTCACACAAGGGGTAGGTTGTAGAGTGCAAAGATTCGGATGAAGAAGTTGCACACATAGTTCAGAAGTTTAAAAGAGTTGCAACTAGAAATAAATATCAAGCAAGGAAGTGTTTTCAAAAGTTCACCCAAAGACAAAGAAAAGAGTGAAAATATTACAGGTGTGGCTGAGCGGATCACTTTATTATGGATTGCCATATCTAGGAGCTACTAAAGAAAAGTAAGAAAATCTTATCTCAAAAGAAAAAAGCTTTCAATGAAAAAGTGACAACTTGGAATGATCTTCTTTTCGAATTGAAAGGTGACGATGACGAAGGCAAGGATGTTGGACTTGTTGCTGTAATAGATGATCAAAAAATGCCACACTTACCTTATGGAAATTGAAGATAATCTTCATGTATATTCTACATCTTCAAACTTTGAATTACATGATGAACTAGGAGATTTACAAGATGATTTTGGAAAACTAAATTTGAAATATAAGAATATTAGGAAAGAATTTAGGAAATGCATAATAGAAAACAAAAGCTTGCATGAAAATAACATTTTAATTTTTTAAGGTCATGATATTATACTCACCATGCACAAGGTCATATCACTAGAGAATATGGAAACTAAGATGGAATGTGAAAGACTAAGATTAGATCTACAAAAGCTAAGCAATGGTAAAAAAAATCTTGGAAAATTACTTGGAAAACAAAAGGTCGGAAATAATAAAGGTTGCTTAAGATTTGAGGCTTTACATTCCAAGGTTGAAGAAATAAAGAATGTTTCAATTGTTGAACCTAGTTGATTACCATCAAAGGAAAATGTCGTGAAGAGCTCAAAGGTTGAAAAAACCCCTTTAATATCTTGTAAGCTCAAAAACACTCAAACAAAATATGGACCTACTTGTTTCTATTATACAATAAGGGACATGTAATAAGTATGTATAGAGCAAAACATGTTGGTACGTACTATTGGAAGCCTAAGAATCGAAGAATTAAACCCAATTATCAAAGAGTATCAAAGTATAAACTAGTTGGTATTGTAGGTAATGAAGCTAAATGGAATAGACAAAGAAGTAGCGACCAAATGGCTTACAGATAGCGGTTGTTCCATTCTAGGAGAAAAAACCTATTCACCAAGCTTAAGATCTAAGATGGTAGAATGGTTTACTTTAGGAATGGAAGATCTAAAATCATGAGGCATAGAGAAATCAGTGACTCTTTTGTTACTATTAGTAATGTATTATATGTACAAGGGCTCAAGTATGATTTTATAAGTGAACCAACTATGTGATGCTAATTTTCAAGTTGAATTTGTGAAAAAAAAATGTATTGTGAAAAAGAATGGTGAAGTGACTTTAAGGCTTTGATGAAAAATGATGTTTTTAAATTTAGCTGACATGATTTAATTTCTCAAAACATTTCATGCTTAGCTGCAAAAAATGATTTGACTCAACTATGACATAGACGACTTGGACATAATAGTTTCAATAATTTCAAGGAGTTTTGCAAAAATAAAAAAGTGCAAGGTCTTCTAAAATTGAATTTCAAAAATCATGGCTTATGTGACACTTGTCAAAAGGTAAAGCTTGTTAAGTTTTAATCTCAAAAGTGAAATCTCGATTATTAAACCTCTACAATTGCTTCACATGGATTTGTATGAGGATATTGGCATGGCAAGTGTATGCGGAAAACATTACACCTTTGGTAAATGACTTCTGTAGATTTACTTGTGCTATGTTTGTAGCTAAAAAAATGATGCTTGCCACGAATTTATTAAGATTGTTAAATGATTAGAAAATTTGAAAGAAGATACTATCAAGGAAATTAGTAATAGAAGAGGTGGAGAGTTTGATGGTGAACTCTAAGAATTTTGTGTACGAATGGGTACGAACACACTTTCTCGACTTCTAGAACTCTCAACGAAATGGTGAAGCTGAAAGAAAGAATAGAACATTTCAAGAAATAAGTAGATTCATGCTAAACGAATTTGATTTGACTAAGTATTTTTAGGTCGAAGCAGTTAATGCCGCTTGTTATGTGATCAATAGAGTTTACTTGTGGCCATTTCTCAAAACGACTCCTTATGGACTGTGGAAAGGAAGAGTATTAATATTGGATATTTCAAGACTTTCGGTTGTAATTATTTATACTTAACACCAAACACAAACTGGATAAACACGACTTCAAGGCGGATGAAGGAATCTTTGCGGGATATGAAAGCAATAGAAAGGCTTTTAGAGCCTGAATAAAAGGCGTATGAAAGTTGAAGAGTCCATTAGTGTTAAGTTTAGTGAATTACTTGATGATGAACCAAAGCTTAATGATGATGAGGAAAATGAAGTAGTTGAAATAAGTCATATAGAAAATATTGGTAATATCCATAAAGGTTTTTTTTATGTTGATCTTAGAACTGAATGAATTGAAAGCACACCTCCCTCTAAGGTAAAATAGGACGTAGAAGTTAAAAGTGATACTTCAATTTTACGGAATTATTTAAATATAGAAAATCATCCTAATGAGTTAATATTAAGTGAAATTAGTCAAGGTATGTTAACAAAAAGAAAATTTAATAAAAATGCATCCATTTAACATAATAGATGAAGATTGGATCATAGCTATGCAAGAAGAGTTAAATCAAATTGAAATAAGCGATGTATGGAAGTTAGTTTCTAAGCCTAACGATCATCTTACTATTGCAGCAAAATGCATGACCAAGGAAATATAAAAAGAAATAAAGCTAGATTGGTAGCACAAAGATGTAAAAAAAAGAAAGAATTTATTACGATGAGACATTTGGCCCCATAGCAAGGTTAGAGGTTATTATAATGCTTTTAGCCTATGCTACTTTAGAGACTTTAAGTTATATGAAATGAATGTAAAATTTGCCTTCTTAAATGAGATTATTTAAGAAGAGGTGTATATAGCCCAACCACCAGTTTTTTTTGAAGATCATGATTATCCAAAGCATGTCTTCAAACTTAAAAATGATCGCTATTGACTTAAACAAGCTCCTAGAGCTTGTTATGAGATATTTAGCAACTTCCTTCTCGAAAATGATTTCTCAAGAGGAAAAATTGCTGCTACATTGTTCATTGAAGAACAAGAATGTGATCATTTGCTTATTCAATATATCTTGACAATACTATACTTGGTGCTACTAATGATTTTTAATGTGATCACTTTGCTAAGCTAATGGAAGGAGAATTTGAGATGAAAATAATGGAAGAAATCAACTACTTTTTTGGGCTTTAAATCAAGCAAACTAAGGAGGAATTGTACATTTCTCAAACAAAGTACAACAAAGATCTTCTCAAGAAAAACAAATTTGAAGATGGAAGGAGAGTAATCATATCAATGAGCACAAGTGCAAAACTCGATAAAGATGAAAAAGAAAAGGCGGTTGAGGTAACAAAGTATAGGATATGATTCATAGGTGATGCGGACCAAGGATCCTATCAAGAGGCCTTGGCCCCTCAAGGCCCTATAACAAGAAACAAGGCTAGACAACTTGGGTTTAAAGTTGGAAACTTCTTGTTTAAGCATATGCAAGAGGAACCTAAAATTCATTGGATTCATTTCATTGAACCAGCTTAATAAATTCTTTTCTTACTTTGTGTTTCTTGAATTTTTGTTTATTATCCTTTTTTTACTTGTTTGATGCTTGTTATGTCTTTGTTTGCTTTTTCGGGGCTGTTGGAGTTGCCAAACCCTTGTGGAAGTGTTAGACCAAGAATACTGAAAAGAGCTGAAAATTGCTTGAACTTTGAAGACGCGTAACTCAGTCATGCAAACTTTAAATTGTGTCACTTAAAATCCAAAATTCAAGTTCAGGATGTGAACTAAACTTCTCAAGAAGGACTATTCTTCAAATTCGACTTGCATCTACAGGGAAAAGGCCAGTCAACTGAGGACGCCATTTCAGCCAAAAATCCAGCCTTTTTTGTGTAACTCTTGGAATTTGAATTGTTTAACCAACCTTAAAGATTTCAGGCGTTGTAATCAGGTTATGAGGCCAGAATTGATATTTTTATTGAACCCTTTGACTAGGATAGATGTTAGAATCAAGTTTTAAGCTTCTAAAATTGTTGGACAAAAATTCAGCTTTGTTGTTTTTGAATGAAACCTTTCTTGCTTTTCCATTGAGAAGCTGCCTTTGTTTTCTTGGTTTTTGTACTAAAAATCAAGCTTAAGATCTCTCAAAGATTGAGCTATTTGAGGGTGATTTCCATTGCTAAAAGAATACCGTCTAGGAAGGTTGAATCAACTTGCCTAAGCAACGACAATTCCAATGAAGGAGAGCTCATCTAGGCCGATTTTGACACAAGGGAAGCAAGCGGGAGTTCAACTCCTTTTTGCCTAAATCGTTGTGACGCAGGAGGCTTGAGGTGGAGAGTGGATCACGCACCATGCACGCAACGATTTGGCATCAGAGGCAATGTCACTCAATCCACCATATCTTCCTAATTTTGTTTTGGTCTGTTCCTACTATAATCTGTCCATATCTTTTTTTTATTTGTTGTCCAAATTTTTCTTCATATTTTATCACTTCATTCTGCCCAAATTCAAAAAAAAATATTTCGGCCTTACTACAAAAAAACCAGAGGTAAAAATTTTTGTCCAAAGGCTGAAGTTCTTAGTTCAAACCTATCCTTAGCCGTGGATACTATTTGATCTTGTTCATCTATCATTTTATGTGTCTTATAAGCATCAAGGATTGAATTTTTCTTTGCCAAACTTGAACAAAATAGGCCTTGCATCTAAAAAAACAAATTCAGCTTCGCAAACATTGGAATACTTAGCCTATAAAGCCATCTAGTTTATATCTACTATTGTTGCTATGGAAATTTATGTTGATTAAAGAATTTGTGCATCTCATTTCTTACTTTGTGAATGAATTTATGTAGCAACTTGGTTGTTCTGTGGCCTCTTTTCATTTCACTAAATTCAGCAAGCCTAAAGTAGCCAAAAAACCCTAAACTTTCCAACATATACCCCACGACCAAACGCCCCTCAAAACCCACCACACTATACATATAACTATAAATCAAATTCATTCCTAAAGTTAGACTCACAAACCAAATTGGACTGAACCCGTCCCTTACAAACCGAAACACAAGAGCACAAAAGACCAAAACTCGCAATTTTTAGCCCACATCAATTCCAACCAAAACCAAGCCCGTAGCCACGGCCTTTACCCATCAAATAACAGGCTAAGTAAGCAAAAAAAGGGTTCAAAAAGTTTTGTACAAGTCTTGACAAAATAGCTTGTGAAATTACTATTTTACCCCTAGTCAAAACAATTCAGAATCTAAGGCTTGCTCACAACATTTAAAACAATAAAATAAAGAAAAGTGAAAGGAAATTCAAAAGAATGAGTGAAAAAAAGAAAGGGGCAAAGGTGCGAAGTTGTTTGAGCTCCTTTTGTGCGATTTTGAGAAGTTTACTTGTCTACGCCCTTTGCCGTTCTTAACCTACCATTTCCTACTATTTTTATACCACCAACTGAGGCTCACATATTATCCAAAATACTTGAACACCTGATTGTTGCATGCTTTGAGCCATATAGTGAGTTTGAGTGCAAAAGGACCAAAGTTAACTAAAGATTGCCTAAGCAACCCTTAGTTCTTCTTTGGTTCAGCTTCACACATCATCTTTGGTCTCATTTTGTCCTTGAATCTTAGTTCAAAATTTCAAGTTTGTGTGGTGTGACCTGATTCTTTTTGACATCTTTTTGGTGCATTTTGTGTCCAAAAGGGGGCTTTTTTGGGTCATCTCGGATTCCATCATTTTGTGGCTATTTTAGCACTGTGTAGGGACAGTTTTGAAGTCATTTGAGGTGTGTAAAAAGTGTTTTGGTCCAGCAATGAAATCAGATTCATTTGAGGCAATTTTGAAGGAATTGTGCGTGAAAGTGGAAGGTTAAGATTGTTTGGTTGAAGATTGGCATTCACCTTTCTTATTTTCTCTCTTTGGGTGTTATTAACCTCAGATTGCCTAAGAAACAAAATGGTAAGAGAGTTGAAAGAAAAGTAAGGAAATAGTGCAAACATTTGGTTTTCACTAACCCACTTACCTGGCTTTGCTTGGTGCAAACAAGTGGTAGACATGCTCTACGAAATCATGAATGAAAACGCCACGCTAAGGAGTAATTTGGATGACATGAACCACAGGTTTCAAAGGACCGAGGAGCAAAGTGCCTCAAGGGATGAACAGTCCATTCCATCAAGGAGAGGAACCCAAGAAGAATTTGAAGATAAAAGACAAAGCCATTCACCGAGGAGGCCTAGGAGGATTCCAGTCGTACACTTTCAAGGCCCAAGGAGATAATACTAAGTAAGGAGGTATGTCGATGGATACAATCCCATTCCACCAGAAGAAGATCACTATGATGGGTACCATCCCCGTGCCTATCAAAGAGGGCACAACCAGCCTTACCCACAAGAAGATAATTTCTTAAAAACCAAAGTAAGTATTCCTACGTTTCATGGTAAAAGTAATGCGGAAGAATACTTGGAGTGGGAGACAAAGGTAGATCTTATCTTCTTGTACAAACTATGCTGAATTGCAAAAGGCTTAGTACTAATCTATTAAGTTTTCTAGATATGATTTAAATTGGCGGACTAACCTTTATAGAAATAGGAGAAAAACAGGCCAACCCGAAGTTCTTACTTGGGAAGAGATGAAAGTGGAACTTAGACAAAGATTTATCCCAGATGACTATGAAAGATCCGTGTTCAAAAACTTGTGTAACTTAAGCGAGGGCTCCAAGAGATTGGCTGAATACTTTAAGGAGTTGGAGATCTTGTTGGAGAGGTCAAACTTGGAAGAACCTCAAGAGTCGACCATGGCGCATTTCTTGCATGGCCTGAATAAGGAGATTGCACAAAAGGTTGAACTTTATCCCTACGCTAATCTAGGATCCATGGTACCCATGGCCGAGAACGTGGAATAGCAATTAAGGTACATAGCTCAAACTATTTCACTTCAGGTTTTTGTACTAATAATTCTTCCTCTTCTAGATTGCAAAGTAGGTTTGCACAGGTTGGGAGCTTATGCCCTAGCCATGACTCAAGCCATAGCACTTCACACATGAAAGACGAAGGCAGTATATCAAATCCACAAAAAATAGGATGAAAGGGCAAAAACAAAAGCCTATTCAGGGAGTTCTTCTAATCCTTCCTCTGGATTTTGAGACATTAAGTGTTTTAAATGTCAAGGATGTGGTCACACAAATAGAGACTGCCCAAATGCTAAAAGAGTAATGTTAATTGAGGAAAAAATGAATATGTGATTGAAGATGAAAATGAGCATGCAACCAAACATGAAAATGACTTGAAATTGAAGAAAACTTAGGAGAAGAAGAAGATTATGAAAACAAAGAATTTCTTGTTGTTAGGAGAGCCTTGACTGCATTCCAAAAAGTGTAGGACCTGCATAGCACCACTAGAAGGAGGGCGGGGGGTTGAATAGTAGGTGCATAAATTCTTGCTTTTAAAAACGTTTGGCCCAAAAACCTAACTTCTGAAAACAGTTTCTGTTTTCAGATCTTAATTTGAAACGTTTGAAAGACTAGGTTACAGACATTCAAAAATTCAGAAATTCGGATAGATTCTACTCTCAGATGTTCTGAGTATCTCCTAAAAATTTCAGATTACAATTCAACCTCTAACCCTTTAAAAAAATGTTTGTGGTCAGATTGCACAAATCTGCCAGAAACAGCAGTCTGATTTGAAAATTTTATTCCGATTAATTCGTAACTCCAAATGATCTAAAAATTTAATTAAGAACCCCTTAATATATTTATTTTAATGGGTTGAAACAGTTTTGAAAAATTCCTTTGGAAAGTATGCCAAATATGTTGATGTTCTCAACCTTTACAAATCTGAAAATCAGATTGCACTAGTCTCAGAACTATTAACGTTTGATTAACTTATACTGGTCCAAATGGGTCAAAAATTGCGCCAAATGAAACTTAAGAGTGTGGATATGTTTCTGCCAAATTTTACAATTTTTGAAATTCCTTTGCTATTTTTAAGATTGCGACGAAATAGATGCAGAATGCTGGAAACTGAAAGTACTGTGAAGTAAAGTAAAAAATACAAAGGATTTCATACTAGTTCGGTTAAATCAACCTACTCCAGTCTTCGAGGGCACGTTCCTCAGTTATCACTAGACATAATTAACACCTTACCACAAGGGTTGCTGGAGTTACACACCAACTCCACCCTTAAACAAACGATACAAGCAATCACAATGATCACGAACACTACCACCGAACGGATGAAGGTTTGATCACACCTTGATCAACCTTTTACAATTTAAAACGTGTATGGTGGTCTAATCAAAGCCTATTAAATATATTGAATATAAGAACAATAGGCTTGAGAGAAGAAAAAGAAATAAATGTAGAAGAAGAGAGTAGAGAGTCTTTTTGCACTTTAGAGATTATGAGAGTTGTCTTGCTTTTGTTTGCTCTCTTCTCTTCTTTTTAATCCAAGTTGGCCGCCTCCATAGGGTCTTCCATCACCTTGAGAATTCTCTTTAATGCCATTAGAAGATTGTCTTGTATAGATGTGACACCATCTTGCTTACTTGTCACAACTTGATTGGATGAATGTCTTGGCTTTGCTTACTTGGTACTCTATGATTGGGTGAGTCTAGTCACCAATTAATAGCTGTAAAAATCTGAAATTAACATGTAAAAACATGTGCCAAATAAGGTTTAAAACATTGCCAAATAATCAACAATTAATCCCTACAAATTCGGGAAGCAAATTTGTCTCCAATCAAGACCAAAATGCGGCCAGCTCTAGATTGTCACATGCTGGATTTTCAGCATGTGTTATATTCTCAAAGTTTTGAAATGTTACCTTGTGTAGCTTTCTCCATTATGTCACTAACCTTATGTGGCTTATTCTCCCCAATTGAGATGCCAACTAAGCTCCACACAAGCTCCACCAAGGATGAGAATGGCGTGTATGATGTCTTGAATATGTGCTGAATTTTTCTTTTGTAAACTTGATCAAATATTGCACAATAATTATACACATATGGTATATTCCAATCAGCCCTAATTTGAATATTCTAGTACACTTTAATATGTCTTGAATATATAAAAAGTGTCTAGATACATGTTACATGTCATGCCAAAAACGTTCCATGTGTTGTGTTCGTAGAAAACCGAATTTTCGACTTTTGTCGAATTATGCGATTTTTCTCCAATTAAATTCAAACTTTTTGCACATGTTATATTTATTATGTCACACATAATATACATAAAATAATTTAAATATTCAGCTTATAATGTAGCACCTCGGCCCGGCCAGCGGACCCGCACCGGTGTATCTGTCGTAGCCTACTAAGAGGACTACCAGACTTTAATACTCTCATATACACGTCAACACCGATGTAGGAGAAATAAACAACGGAAACACATGAAAATTAAAATCTGAATTAATTGAATCTATACTCCCAAAAGCATAAGAAAATAAAACTATTTGTGGACGCAGCCATCTAATCCCCAACTGAATAAGATAAAGTTAAATTAATAATAAGCAGTCTATAACAATCCGAAGAAAGGCTCTAAGCACCCCACTCAGCCCACTCGCCGTCGTCCTCAATGAAAATCATGTCATACTCGGGCTCATCTGCAAAAACAACGGGGTAGAACCCTTAGCGAAAAATGCTAGCAAGTAACTTGCTTATAAGACGTAGAGGATCATCACATGACAAGGCATGAGTGAATATCAATATCACGGGGGAATAGGGCACATGTCCTGAGTTGTTCAAAAGTTTTGATCTCTTTGCATAATAAAAGAAAAGAAACAAGTAATGCACAAGTAAACAACGAGTCACATACATAGCAATTATATAACAATCATACCAGAACGGAACATATGATGCATGCCATTTCAAATCATGCTCTACACTACACAGTCACAAATGCTCGTGCAATACTTTTCAAAATAGTGCAATGCATGTCATAATGTCCGGTGATATAACTTGATACCCTGTGATGGGCCACAGCTTGTCTTTATGCCGTGTGACACATCACAACTTAACTTTATACCCTGTAATGATCCACAGCTTTCTTTTATACCTTGTGTCACATTACAGCTCACTTTATACCCTGTGATGGCTGCAGCTTGTCTTTATACCCTGTAACACATCACAACTCATTTCGCAAAGAACTTTATACCCTGTGCCAAGGCACAGCTCTTATCAAAACATAGTGCAAATGCAAGTGCCATGATGCAAAGACGCACACTCAAACATGCCATTCAATCACTTGAGCCTCGTCTCATTCTCATATTCCAACGTGCCCCTACATGCTCCTGCCTACCTCGATATTAACACTCATCTTAGGAACACAAAGGACGAATTAGACAACCTCACACAATCCATTTGAACCTTATCGAAGCCTCAAGCATTCATCCTTAGCCTCTTAGACCATTCACACTGAAGTCTAGTTCAAATACCTCTTGAAATCTTCACCGTTGATTCACCATCTTAAGACACATTCCCAAGACTTAAACTGACCTCAATCACGTCCTAAGAAGCCTCTAATGTCACCTAATTGGTCCTCTAAGTTCCCTTTTCTTTCTTCTATTTTTCCAAGAAAATTGTTGACATCATACCCTGACATCGATCGATCGATCTGACTTCATACCCTGATATCGATCGATCGAAGTCCGTCAGAAACTTTCTGTCTCACATCAGTCGATCCATCTGCCTACATCGATCGATCGAAGTAACTTCATACCCTTACATCGATCGATCGAAGTCCGTTAGAAACTTTCTGCCTCACATCAGTCGCTCAGACTGCTTACATTGATCGATCGATGTACATCATCCGATGACATCGATCGATCGATGTCCCCGTTTCCCAGAAAAACTACGCGATTTCTGCAGAAAATCTGCAGAACCAAACATTCAACCGTCCCCAAACTTCATTCCAGCCATTCCAAGCCTAAACACTGCTATTATTTCGTGATTAAACTACTAATTGAACACTACACACATATATACCAAAGATTCAAGCCTAAAACTCAAGGATTTCAATCCTGAACTCAAAGACTCCATTTTTCTCCCTCAAACCCTAGCACAGTAGAACAATTACAGCAAAGGGGATTCAAGGGATAAGGATTTGCAAGAATTCATATATTCACCTACATCAAACCAGATTTTGAATAAACAATGGCCAAACGTCAAATTCAATACACAGAAATTTTACAGAATTCACATATAGATAAACAAAGGTATAATAATGCATGGTGATCCAATTTTGATACAAAAGTAGGGCCTTTTCCTTCACAATTTGTAAGAACTTGTAAGAAAGTTACTTGCCTTTGATTACTGATAATCAGATTGAAAAACAGACGGGATTTGGATCGATTCTTGAAGACTATCTCCTTCACCTCTAGGCTATGGAGGTCGACCAGGGCTTGGGAGGGAAAGAGTCGACATTTTTTTTCTTGAAAGGAATGGGGAGAATGACGCTCTTTTTCAATTTTTTTACGGGGAAGGGAAAAACTGAAACTTCGAAATTGTATTTTACTTAAATCCTTTTTCTTTAATTCTTAAATTCTAATATTTAATCCAAAATTAAGTGGTTATTAATTTCTTATAATTTCTTTCCTCATTTAATTAGGTTCCGGCAGATGCGGGGTATAACATTCCACCCCCTTACAAAAAGTTTCATCCTCGAAACTGATGTACCTTATTGGAAGAGGTATGGATACAACTCCTTCATCTGCTCCTCAAGTTCCCATGTGGCCTCACGTTTAGTATGATTACTCCCCTGAATCTTGACATACAGAATCACACGGTTGCGTATAACTTGATCCTTTCTGTCTACAATCTTCATAGGGTACTCTTCGTATGAGACATCATCCTTAATCTCCAACGGTTGAGCTTCAAGAGTATGACTCGGATCTGTCACGTACTTCCTTAATTGCGAAGCATGAAACACATTGTGGACTTGCGATAAAATTGGAGGCAATGCTAATTGATATGCTCTTTCTCCGACTCTGCTAAGCACCTCGTATGGGCCAATATACCGAGGGCTTAACTTGCCTTTCATCCCAAATCTCGCAACTCCCTTAGTTGGTGAAACTCGCAGATAGACATTTTCACCTTTCTCGAACTCCAAGGGCCGTCTTTTAGAATCTGCCCAGCTCTTACTACGATCTTGTGCCACTTTGAGTCTATCTCTTATAATCTTCACTTTCCCAACAGTTTCCTCAATCAATTCTGGTGCGGTGATTGTCCTATCCCCAACTTCGTCCCAACAAACCAGGGATCTGCACTTTCGTCCATATAAGGCCTCGAATGGTGCCATACTAATCGCACTGTGGTGACTATTATTGTATAAGAATTCCATCAGCTTCAACATATTGTCCCAATTCCTTTTAAAATCCAACGCACATGCTCTCATCATATCCTCTAGAGTCTGAATAGTCCTATCAGACTGTTCGTCTGTCTGAGGGTGATAAGCTGTGCTCATCCTCAGATTAGTGCTCATAGCTTTCTGGAAAGCCGTCCAAAACTTAGAAGTGAACCTAGGGTCATGGTCTGACACAATACTGACGGGGACTCCGTGCAAACTCACGATATTATCCACGTACATGCTTGCCAATTTCTCATAAGAGGTACCATTCGGCATAGCTAGAAAATGCGCTGTCTGCGTCAGGCGATCCACAATCACCCAAATCATCTCATTCCCACTCTGAGTTCTGGGTAATCCCATCACAAAGTCCATGGTCACATGCTCCCACTTCCATTATGGAATCTCCAATGGCATCATCAAATCGCCGGGTCGTTGATGCTCCGCTTTGACCTGCTGACATACCATACACCTCCCAACATACTTTGCAATACTTCTCTTCATCCCCATCCACCAATAATTCTTTTTGAGGTCGTTATACATTTTTGTGCTTCCAGGGTGGATAGACAACCTTGAGTTATGAGCTTCACTCAACAATTCTCTCTGAAGCTCTTCATTGTCTGGTACACATAGCCGATTATGAAACCATAAACTTCTATCTTCTCTCGACAGAAAATCTTTTACTGGTTCCATTTTCAATTTGTCACGGATTTCCTTCAGTGATACATCATCATACTGAGCTTCTTTAATTCTTTTTACCAAGCCAGGGGTTATAGACAGGGCTGTAAGGACATTCACCACTGAGTCCACAACATCCAGACCAAACTCTTCAATCTCTCGCTCCAAAGGGGATTGTCTTGCATGACTCGAATTTCTGCTCAATGCGTCTGCCACTCTGTTAGCTTTACCAGGATGATAGTTGATGGTTAAGTCATAATCCTTAAGTAACTCCAACCATCTCCTCTTTCTCATATTCATCTCTTTCTACGAGAATAAGTATTTCAGACTCTTGTGATCAGTGAACATGGCACACTTTTCTCCATATAAGTAGTGTCTCCAAATCTTAAGGGCAAACACTACTGATCCAAGCTCCAAGTCATGAGTCGTGTAATTCTGCTCATAAGGTTTCAGCTGTCTCGAAGCATAAGAAATAACTCGTCCATTTTGCATCAGAACACAGCCTACAAACAGAAAGTTAATTCACGTCCGGTATATACACAATACAACATTTGTAATTATATACATACCTAGTCCTTTCTTGGACACGTCACTATAAATCACGAAGCCATCGGTGCCGGAGGGTTGTGCTAACACCGGGGCCGTGGTCAATCTCTTTTTGAGTTCAGAAAAGCTCTGCTCGCATTCTGTAGTCCACTCAAACTTAGTCTTCTTCTGAGTAAGTCGGCTCAACGGAACTGCAATTTTTGAAAATCCTTCAATAAAATTCCGGTAGTAGCCTGCCAGACCTAAGAAACTTCTGACTTTTGTCACATTCGTAGGTCTCGGCCATTCAGTGATTGCTTCCACTTTCTTAGGGTCCACTGAAATTCCATCCTCAGATATCACGTGACCAAAAAAGGTCACACTCCTTAGCCAAAATTCACACTTGCTGAATTTGGCATACAGTTTCTGCTGTCTCAGAATCTCCAACACCACTCTCAAATGCTCTGCATGGGACCGCTCATCAGGGGAGTATACCAAAATGGCATCAATGAACACCACCACAAACCGATCTAGTTGCTCTCAGAACACGGTGTTCATTAAATCCATAAAAGCTGCAGGGGCATTGGTCAGTCCAAAAGGCATCACAAAAACTCATAATGTCCATATCGAGTACGGAAAGCTGTTTTAGGGACATCACTTGCTTTCAGAAGCAACTGATGGTATCCCTGTCGAAGATCAATTTTTGGAAACCACCTGACGCCCTTCAACTGATCAAATAAATCCTCAATTCTTGGCAGTGGATATTTATTCTTGATGGTTATCTTGTTCAGCTCTCTGTAGTCGATACATAATCTCAAAATACCATCCTTCTTCTTGACGAATAAGACATGGGCTCCTCAGGGTGATACACTGGGACGGATCAGTTTCTTGTCCAAAAACTCCTGCAGTTGTCCCTTTAACTCCTTAAGTTCGGCTGGGGCCATCCTGTAAGGTGCCTTAGATATAGGCTCAGCTCCTGGAATCAAGTTAATTTTGAACTCCAGTTCTCTTGATGGCGGTAGTCCAGACAAATCATCTGGAAATATGTCCTTAAATTCATTAATCACCGGGATATAATCCATAGAGGGAATCTCTTGCTTAGAATCCATAGCATAAACCATAAATCCATGTGCTCCCTTCTGCAAAGCCTTGCAAGCTTGAACTGCAGTCAAATAGATTTTCTTGGGGGTCTTTGTCAGCTTAACATTTCCTTGAACTGTTACTTCATTCATCTTAGGATCCTTAACTGTTACTTGTTTAAGTCTACAATCAATGTTGGCATGATACTTAGTCAACTAATACATGCCCAAAATCACATCAAAATCCTGCATCGCGATCGGAACCAAGGTGGCAGAAAACACCTTCTCATCCAACTCCAACTCACAGTCGTTGTACTGATGATGTGAGACCAACATTTGATCACCAACTTCCTATACTCTGAAGGGGGTCTCAAGCCACTCGGGCAGACAATCAAGTCCTTTGGCAAATTTCTTAGATATGAATGAGTGACTCACACCACTATCAAATAACACATTTGCAGGTACTTTATTTACTAGAATAGCACCTAATCACAGAGAACATAGCACAGAAGATTTCACGTAATGCAAAATTTTTTTTCCAACTGATCCAACCGAAAATTTAACTCAATCATACCTATCACGAAATCATTGTTCTCTTGCACCTCAGCATCCGTCATGACGTGAACTCTGGCATTGGCTCTGGGCGTACCTCTCTGCTGTTGCTGTGGCCTTGCATCTCCCTGAGGCCTCTGCTTCCACTCGGGACAGTCCTTGATTCTGTGGTCAGCCTTGCCACTCTTGAAACAGGCCCCAATCTTTTTCCAGTACTCCCTAACATGATTTTTCTGATTGTGGGGACACACACCTGCCGCCTGTCGATTAGGCTGACTCTGTTGCGGTGCTCTCTGGAACTGTCCGGTCTGTCCTCTTCTGGAAATCTTGACCCAACGTCTGGGTCTACCTCCACTCCGATCATCTCTCGACCTCTTGCCATTGTCATCACGAGCCTCTCTAGACTTAGATCTACGCAAATCACACTTTACTCGATAACAGGCATCCAGCATTTCAGCAAAAGTCTTTAAACTGGATCCTGCTATAGCTGACCAAATGTGAGGGTTCAGACCCTACTCGAACTTGAGCATCTTCATTTTGTTATTTTCCAACACCATGGGCGTGAATTTTCTCAAGGCATGGAACCTGTCGGCGTAATCAGAAACGGACATCCTGTCTTGCTCCAACTTGTCAAACTGTCTCATTTTCTCCAATATAGCAGTCTCAGGCACGTAGTACTCCTTATAAGCCTCAACAAATTGTCTCCACAAGATAGGAGAAGTCATCTTCGGAAGGATACCATTCCACCAAGCATTGGCTCTGCCACTTAGTAAGGGCGTGGCCACATCCACCTTGTTTTCTTCAGGCACCTGCACTAGCCTGAAGCGCTTTTCCACTTCCTCTAACTAAAACTCTGCCACCTCTGGGTCTGTGGTACCTTCAAAGGTGGGGGCATGCATCTTTCGCATTTCCCAAATGTAGTACCAAATACTATGCTGAGGCGGTGGAGGAGGAGGAGGAGGCTGCTGCTGCTGAGCAACTGCCTGTGCAATCGCCGTCAAGCCATCCATCAAAGCCTAGGGCATTACCATCTGCGGTGGCTGAGGATTTTCATTCCCGTTTCCACCATTTCAAGGGTTTTCTCTTCTGGGAGGCATCTTTCTGCAAGGTCAGCACTTATTACCATTCAGCAATTCAAAAGATAGTACCGAAGGCTACTATGCGTTGCACGAAACGGAACTTGTATACATTCGCACTCGCACACACCCAACCCAATCCATCTTATATCTAAGATCAAATACTTAGACCTATGAATCAACTTAAGGTCAAAATCATAACTTAGGACTTTATATGACATAAACCTAGGTCTCTGAGGTAGATCTGAAGCCTAGACTCTGATACCACCTGTAGCGCCCCGGCCGGCCAGTGGACCCGCACCGGTACACCCGTCGTAGCCTACTAAGTGGACTACCGGACTTCAATACTCTCACATACACGTCAACACCGATTTAGGAGAAATAAATGAGGAAACACATAAAAATTAAAATCTGAATTAATTGAATCTATACTCCCAAAAGCACAAGAAAATAAAACAGTTTGTGGACGCAGCCATCTAATCCCCAACTAAATGAAATAAAGTTAAATTAATAATAAGTAGTCCATAACAATCCCAAGATAGTCTCTAAGCACCCCACTCAGCCCACTCGCTGTCGTCCTCAATGAAAATCATGTCATACTCGGGCTTATCTGCAAAAACAATGGGGTAGAACCCTTAGTGAAAAATGCTAGCAAGTAACCCGCTTATAAGACGTATGGGACCATCACATGGCAAGACATGAGTGAATATGAATATCACGGGGTAATAAGGCATATGTCCGGAGTTGTTCAAAAGTTCTGATCTCTTTGCATAATAAAAGAAAAGAAACAAGTAATACACAGGTAAACACCGAGTCACTTATATAGCAATTATATAACAATCATACAAGAACGAAACATATGATGCATGCCATTTCAAATCATGCTCCACACTACACAGTCACAAATGCTCGTGCAATACTTTTCAAAACAGTGTAATGCATGTCATAATGCCCGGTCATATAACTTGATACCCTGTGATGGGCCATAGCTTGTCTTTATGCCCTGTGACACATCACATATTAACTTTATACCTTGTAATGATCCACAGCTTGCCTTTATACCCTGTGTCACATTAGAGCTCACTTTATACCCTGTGATGGCTACATCTTGTCTTTATACCCTGTAACACATTAAAGCTCATTTCACAAAGAACTTTATACCCTGTGCCAAGGCACAGCTCTTATCAAAACATAGTGCAAATGCAAGTGCCATGATGCAAAGACGCACACTGAAACATGTCATTCAATCACTTGAGCCTCTTCTCATTCTCATATTCCAACGTGCCCCTACATGCTCCTGCCAACCTCAACGTTAACACTCATCTTAGGAACACAAAGGACGAAGACAACCTCACACACTCCATTTGAACCTTATCAAAGCCTCAAGCATTCATCCTTAGCCTCTTAGACCATTCACACTGAAGTCTAGTTCAAATACCTCTTGAAATCTTCACCGTTGATTCACCATCTTAAGACACATTCCCAAGACTTAAACTGACCTCCATCACGTCCTAAGAAGCCTCTAATGTCACCCAATTGGTCCTCTAAGTTCCCTTTTCTTTCTTCTATTTTCCCAAGAAAAATGTTGACATCAAACCTTGACATCGATCGATCGATGTGACTCATACCCTGACATCGATCGATCGAAGTCCGTCAGAAACTTTCTGTCTCACATCAGTCGATCCATCTGCCTACATCGATCGATCGAAGTAACTTCATACCCTTACATCGATCAATCAATGTCTGTTAGAAACTTTCTACCTCACATCAGTCGCTCAGACTGCTTACATTGATCGATCGATGTACATCATCCGATGACATCGATCGATCGATGTCTCCGTTTCCCAGAGAAACTACGCGATTTCTGTAGAACCAAACATTCAACCATCCCCAAACTTCATCCCAGCCATTCCACGCCTAAACCCTGCTATCATTTTGTTTCTTAAACTACAAGTTGAACACTACACTCATATATACCAAAGATTCAAGCCTAAAACTCAAGGATTTCAATCTACAACTCAAAGACTCCATTTTTCTCCTGCAAACCCTAGCACAGCAGAAAAATTACAGCAAAGGGGATTCAAGGGATAAGGATTTGCAGGAATTCATATATTCACCTATATCAAACCGGATTTTGAATATACAATGGCCAAACGTCAAATTTAATACACAGAAATTTCACAGAATTCACATATAGATAAACAAGGGTATAATACTGCATGGTAATCCAATTTTGATGCAAAAGTAGGGTCTTTTCCTTCACAAATCGTAAGAACTTGTAAGAAAGTTACTTTCCTTTGATTATTGATAATCGGATTGAAAAACACACGAGATTTGGATCGATTCTTGAAGACTATCTCCTTCACCTCTAGGCTATGAAGGTCGACTAGGGCTTGGGGGGGGAAAGATTCGACGTTTTTTTCTTCTAAAAGGAATGGGGAGAATGACGCTCTTTTTTAATTTTATTATTGGGAAGGACAAAACTAGAACTTCTAAATTGTATTTTACTTAAATCCTTTTTATTTAATTCTTAAATCCTAATATTTAATCCAAAATTAAGTGGTTATTAATTTCTTATGATTCTTTTCCTCATTTAATTAGGTTCCACCGGATGCGGGGTATAACACATAAGCTGTTTAAACTTGGCGCCCGCATGTGCTTAAAAAGGTGAATTTGGAATCTCCACAATTTGGCCTTAATTGGGGGTGATTTGTGTGTGCCAACATGGAATGATTTTATGGCTGAATATACCATGTGAGCCACGAAATTTTTGGCTCTTTTTAATGTATATGGGCTAGCTATCTATTTATGGCAAGTCGTGACACGTTGGCAAAGTTTTGGTAGTCACCCGATACGACAATTTTTTGGTTTACAACCTTGTAACGTGTCGTAATAATTTTCTCATCACCATGACTTATATCATATGATATAAGACTTGAATGTGTCATAAATATGAGGTAAGTATAGTGGTGTGACATTGACGTACGTTCGTAATATATGTAACGTGTCGGTAGTATGTCGGAATGTATATGTCTTGTGCCTTTTTATAAAAAATCTGAATATGTATATATAATATATATATATATATATATATATATATATATATAATGTGTGAATGAGATGGAGAGTAGACTTTCCATGTTTCAATTTGTTGCCATCATGCCTTCTCCAAATATATGTCCATTTAATGAACTACTTAGTTCAATTAACTAAGTACTTCACTTAATGAACTAGTTTAGTTCATTAATGGTGGCATCTGAAAATAGTTCAAACACAACAAATGTTTGCCATTTGATGTAAGTTTTAAAGCTTCATGGCTTGTTAGTACGGAAACATTATATATAAAGCATATAAGGCATGTTTGTCGCAAAAACGTGTCAAGTAATAAATTGTGTAATGCATTTTCAAACACACGTTATTTAAATCATGTATTTTGTGAATCACTCAAACTCTTTTTCTCAACAATCTCCCCTTTTTGATAATTTACAAAATAACCTTAGTTCGTGATTTAAATTTAACCGCTCCCTCTCCAATCGTGCACAAATTCAAATTTCAAATTTTGAATTCTCTTCCCATTGATTTTTGCAATCAATCACTCTCGCTCCCCTTTAAATCATGCACTCTCTCCCCTTTTATTTTGGAAATAAAATCAAAAGTGCATGTAAAGATGGAAAGACATATCAAGCTATATAAAATCTGCAGACATCATGCCTAATTTTGAGCGTAGATTTTCGTACGTGGCTTGATTTAGTGCCTTAGTGAATATGTCGGCTACTTGTGCTTCAGTGCGTACATGTTCTATAACAATATCACCATTATTCACGTGATCACGAAGAAAGTGATATCGTACTTCTATGTGCTTTGTCTTAGAGTGTAGTACAGGGTTCTTACACAGATATATAGCACTCATACTATCACAATAAATGGAAATGCGATTTACCGTGATACCAAAATCAGAAAGTTGCTGTTTTAACCATAAGAGTTGTGTGCAACAAAGACTAAGTGCCATGTATTCAGCTTCAGTAGTAGATAATGCCACACTTGCTTGCTTTTTTAAAGACCATGATATTAATGAATTTCCTATAAAATGACACGTGCCACTTGTGCTTTTTCTATCTATTTTGCATCCGCCATAATACGCATCAGTATATGCATGCAAATCAAATTCATAATTTTTATCATACAAAATTCTTAAGGCGGGAGTGTGCTTAATGTATCGAAAAATCCGTTTTATATCATTATAATGAGACACTTTAGGTTGGCTTTGAAAATGTCCACACATACAAACACTAAACAAGATATCGGGTCTACTTGCGGTAAGATAAAGCAAAGAGCCAATCATAGACCTATACAAACCATTATCAAAAGTCTTTTCCATTTTCATCTTTATCTAGTTTAGTGGTGACACTCATAGGGGTGGAGGATGGTTTCAAGTTTTCAAAATGGAACTTTTTAATCATGTCGTTCACATATTTGACTTGACTTATATGGATGCCTTTACTAGTTTGTTTAATTTGCAAGCCAAGAAAGTAATTCAATTCACCAACCATAGACAATTCAAACTCAAATTTCATGCAAATTTCAAATTCTTCAACAAGTTTATGAGATGTAGATCCAAAAATGATGTCATCAACATAAATTTGAATGATGAGTAAATCCAATTTATCTTGTTTAAAGAATAAGGTTCTATCTATGGTGCCTCTTTTAAATCCATTTTCTAGAAGAAAAGTAGCAAAACGATCATACCAAGCCCTAGGTGCTTGTTTTAATCCATATAGTGCATTCTTTAATTTGTACACGTGATTAGGATATTTCAAATCTTCAAAACCGGGTGGTTGCTTCACGTATACTTCTTCTTGTATAAAACCATTTAAAAATGCACTTTTTACGTCCATTTGATAGAGTTTAAAATCATTCATTCAAGCAATAGCAAGTAATAATCGTATGGCTTCTAAACATGCTACGGGTGCAAATGTTTCATCGTAGTCTATTCCTTCTTCTTGATTATATCCTTGTGCTACAAGTCTCGCCTTGTTTCTAACAACTTTACCTTCTTCATTCATTTTATTTCTAAACTTTGTGCTTATTATTGTCTTATCTTGTGGTCGTGCCACTAAATCCCATACATCATTTCTTGTGAATTGATTTAATTCATCATGCATAGAATCAATCCAAGAAGAATCACTCAAAGCATCAAAAAACGTTCTTAGGTTCAATTTCGGATATCGTAGCATGAAATTGGTTTATTTTATCCGGATTTATTCTTCTACGTGGTCGAACACCTTGAGTCATATCGCCTATAATGAGATCGTGTGGGTGATCCC
>AP025045.1:26393130-26646275 GCA_036186865.1 Eustoma russellianum | reverse complement strand
TACAAGTCTCGCCTTGTTTCTAACAACTTTACCTTCTTCATTCATTTTATTTCTAAACTTTGTGCTTATTATTGTCTTATCTTGTGGTCGTGCCACTAAATCCCATACATCATTTCTTGTGAATTGATTTAATTCATCATGCATAGAATCAATCCAAGAAGAATCACTCAAAGCATCAAAAAACGTTCTTAGGTTCAATTTCGGATATCGTAGCATGAAATTGGTTTATTTTATCCGGATTTATTCTTCTACGTGGTCGAACACCTTGAGTCATATCGCCTATAATGAGATCGTGTGGGTGATCCATATGCTATCTTGGTTGATTATTCTCTAAATTTTCATGCATTTCTAAGTGATCATGCATTTCTAGGGTGTTCGATTTATCATGCACGACACTCTCTTCTATATCATCTAACACTGGCTTTAGTTCAAAATCATCGTCATATTCTTTATCTTTTTCAAACTCGCGAAATTTATTAAACTTCACATGAATAGATTCTAAAATTTGTCTAGTGATAGGATCATAACATCTATATGCTTTAGAATTCACAAAATATTCAACAAAGATGCATTCAATCGATTTAGATTCAAATTTATCTAGATTATCTTTTGTATTCAACACAAAACATTTGCAACCAAACACATAAAAGTAATCAATTTTAGGCATGCGATCATTTACTATTTCATATGGAGTTTTATTTATTTTCTTTCTAATTGACAAACGATTAACTATATAGCATGCACAATTTACGGCTTCCACCCACGAAAATCTAGGCAACTTGTTTTCACATAACATTGTTCTAGCGATTTCTTGTAGTGTCCTATTCTTTCTTTGTACTAATCCATTTAATTGTGGTGTTCTAGGCGGCGAAAACTCGTGTTTAATTCATTTTTATTCGCAAAACACAATCATGCCCTTGTTTTTAAATTCACCGCCTCTATCGCTTCTAATCTTTTTCACATTCAAACAATATTCATTTTCAAGTTGTCTTATTAGTTTCACAATTTCAATGGCACTATCATCTTTATTTGCAAGAAATAAAGTTCATATATAGCGAGAAAAATCATCAATGATAACACATGCATAATGGCGTCCACCAAGACTCTTAGTACGACTAGGACCAAACAAATCAATGTGTAGTAATTCTAAAACTCTAGACGTGCTAATTTCATTTTTGGGTTTAAGTGACTCACGCGTTTGTTTGCCTTTAATACAAGATTCACACAACTAAAAGTTGTCTAAATCAAGTTTAGGAAATCCTCGTATTAGGTTCTTTCGTTGAAGTTTTTCAAGCGTTGAGATGCCAATGTGTCCTAATCGTCTATGCCACAAATTTACGTTAGGTTCATTTGACATAAAACATTTAAATTTAGCGTCAAAAACATGTCATCCATGGAAAGTGTAAAAATATTTCCTTTTTTTCCTTTTAATACTGTTTCTCTGTTTTTATTTATTATGTTGCAATATGGATGAGTGAAACACACATCAAAACCGTTGTCAATTAACTGTGAGATGCTAAGTAGATTATAGGATAGATTACTTACCAAGAAGATGTTGGACATTTGAAGAGTACTTGGGCTTCTGAATGTACCTTTTCCAATGATTCTTTCTTCATTGTTGTCTACAAAGGTCATCGATCCACCTTTTGTAACCTTCTTTAACTTTGAAAACAAGCTCGGGTCACTTGTCATGTGCCTCGAGCAGCCACTGTCAAGGAACCACTTGATTGATGTGCCTTTAGATGTATGGATTCCCTGCAATGTACGATAACGATTTAGGTACCCTTTTATTTTAGGTCCTTACGAGTTAGTTCTTCACCTCTTTGTAAGATTGTCTTTCGGTACCCATACTTGGGTGACCTTTCTCGGTCTAACAAATGGTGAGAATGTAGATGAAGAAGCAATATAGTAGACATGAGGTGAGAATATATTTGGCCTTTGGCCGAGAATTCCCTTATGAATATTGTATGGTTGTCGTATTTGATATGTTCTTTTGTTTGTGTGCATAGTGTGTGATCTAGATGCATGGAATGAATGTCGTGTATGCATTAATGGTTTTTTCTCATATATATACGGCACATAATTATATCTTGTATGATATGAAGAAGAAGCATGATGATATGAAGGGAGAGGGGGTCTAGGCGTCTTCTTAAGTGCCACATACATCTTGGGTGTTTCTATTTTCTTAGACGGAATGAATTTGGTTGATTTATTTAATGTCTCGTTTTTCTCAACGTATCCTAATCCGGTTTTATCACTATCATGTTTTTTGAAGAAATAACGCGATCTTGCATGTTTGTTCCTGTGTCAAATTGTTTCACCATTTTCTCTAAATCCGCATTCCTTGATTTCAAATTTGAAATCTCGGATTTCATTTCATTATTTTGTGTCGTTAATGATGAGATCTCTAATTTTAATGCATTGATTATGCAAGATAACTCTTCTTTTGAATCGTTTAATTGCGAAACAAGGTTTGTGTTAGACGATTCTAACAACTTCTTTTCTTCAGTTAACCGTTTCTTTTCATTTGCGAGAGTCTTTGTGAATTTATGCAATTCTAAATATTGACTAAATAGATCATCATATGAAGGTTCAGAATCAGAGTCAAAATCAGAAGATACCTCGTTTGATTCTTTGGACACAAAGCATACTTGTGCCGTCTCTTCTTCGGTATCAGTCTCAGAGTCGGATGTGTCACTCCAAGTGGAGGCCTTGAGAGCTCTTCTCCTTTTTTTAGGTTCTGAGACGAGTCTAGTTTTGGTCCGATTCTTGTCAAGGTGTTTGTTTGTATGTTTGTCCTTATTAGGGCAGTCATATGACAAGTGTCTAAGTTTCCTGCATTCATAGCATTTTACGTCCTTGTCATTAATTTTATTTTATTTCTTTTAGTCGAAGTAGCCTTATGTTTGTTTTAAATGACTTTCTCATAAATTTTCTCAAACCTTTAGCTAATAGTATTATATCATCATTGTTTGATTCGGAATCACTATCATCTATGTGATCGGAAGAAGTAGAGACATATTCATTTGATTTAAAAGCAATAGTCTTACCTTGTTTTGATGTTGATTCCGATTTCCTTAATGTAAGTTTGTTTTCGTATACCTTTAGCGATTCGATTAGTTCCTCCATTTTTATTGATTTCGTTTCTTTACTCTCCTCAATTGCTGTGACTTTAGGGTCCCATTCATATGGGAAACTTCTTAACACCTTTTGGACCTTTTTCTGCGTAGAGAAAGCTTTGCCAAGAGACTCAAGAGAATTATAGATGTTAGTCAATTGTAAATCCATATCAACAATAGATTCATTTGACAATAATTTGAAAGACTCAAGAGTGGACATAAGCATATTTATTTTAGATTCCTTAACTTGGCTAGTCCCTTCGTGTTTCATTTCTAGAATTATCCACATCTCTTGAGCACTAGAGCAATTAGACACGTAACTTGATTCACTTTTACTTAGCCCGTTTAAGAGTAGTTGCATGGCTCGAGCATTCATACTTAGTCTCTTTTTGTCATCACAAGTGTATTCTTGTTTCGGTTTTATAACTTCTAGTGTGACACCATCAACAGTAGACAACTTAGATGAAACGAATAGACCGTCTTCTATAATAGACCACAAATCAATATCGATATCCATAAGAAAGAGTTTCATTCTAAGTTTCCATTGGATAAAGGACTCACCATCAAAAAGAGGAGGCCATTGACTCGACATACCTTCTTGCTCGATTTTGAAGCTAGTGGTTGCCATCTCACTAAGATCATTGGATCTCCTTGTCGTGAGTGTGCCTGCACTCTGATACCACTTGTAGGACCTGTGTAGCACCACTAGAAGGGGGGTTGAATAGTAGGTGCGGAAATTCTTGTTTTTAAAAACGTTTGGCCCAAAAACCTAACTTCTGAAACCATTTTCTGTTTTTAGATCCTGATTTGAAACGTTTGAAAGACCAGGCTACAGACCTTCAAAAATTCTAAAATTTGGAGAGATTCTACTCTCAGATGTTCTGAGTATCTTCTAAAAATTTCAGATTAAAATTCAACCTCTAAACCTTTAAGAAAACATTTGTGGTCAGATTGCGCAAATCTGTCAAAAACAGTAAACTGATTTGAAAAATTTATTCCGATTAATTCGTAACTCCAAATGATCTGAAAATTTAATGAAAAACCCCTTAATATTATTTTAATGATTTGAAACAGTTTTGAAAAATTCTTTTGAGAAGTATGTCAAATACATTGATGTTCTCAACCTTTGCAAATCTAAAAATCAGAATGCACTAGTCTCAGAACTATTAACGTTTGATTGACTTATACTTGTTTAAATGGGTTGAAACTTGCGCCAAATGAAACATAAGAGGTGTGGCTATGTTTCTGCAAAATTTTACAGTTTTGAAATTCGTTTGCTATTTTTAAGATTGCGACGAAATGGATATAGAATGCTGGAAGCTGAAAGTATTGTGCAGTAAAGTAAAGAACACAAAGGATTTTATACTGGTTCGATTAAATCCACCTACTCCAATCTTCGAGGACGCCTTCCTCGGTCATCACTAAACAAAATTAACACCTTACCATAAGGGTTGCTGGAGTTACACACCAACTCCAATGATCACGAACACCACCACCAAATGGATGAAGGTTTGATCACACCTTGATCAACCTTTTACAATTTAAAACGTGTATGGTGGTCTAATCAAAGCTTATTCAATATATTGATATAAGAACAATAGGCTTGAGAGAAGAAGAAGAAGAAGAAAGAAATGTAGAAGAAGAGAATAGAGAGTCTTTTTGCACTTTAGAGATTATGAAAGTTGTCTTGCTTTTGTTTGCCCTCTTCTCTTCTTTTTAATCCAAGTTGGCCGCCTCCCTTGGGTCTTCCATCACCTTGATAATCCTCTTTAATGCCCTTGGAAGATTGCCTTGTGTAGATGTGACACCATCTTGCTTACTTGGCACAACTTGATTGGATGAATGTCTTGGCTTTGCTTACTTGGCACTCTATGATTGGATGAGTCTTGTCACCAATTAATAGCTGTAAAAATCTGAGATTAACATGTAAAAACATGGGAAAAATCTCACTTATTAGCCTAACGTTTGGCCCATTACTCAGTTAGCAGCCTAACGTTGTTGAAACTCACTTAACACCCAATCTTTGTCCAAAATGGCTCACTTGTAGCCAGGTGACCGTTGACCAACTGTTGACTTACCTTTGACTTTCTCAGACCAACCAGGAGTTGACACGTGGCTACCCTTTTTAATTAAAAAATAAAATGTATTTTTGAATAAAGTGATTTAAAAGGAATTTAAAAATTCTAAAAAATTGTAAAAATTATATAAAAAATAATTTAAAAATCGAAAAATAAGGAAAAAAAGATAAAAATAATAAAAAATTACCCACAACGCCCCAGCACTCAACCCACCCACCCCACCCCCACCCCCACCACCACCCCCCGCACCCCCCACGCCAAATTGTTTTTTAATTTTTTTTTTCTAACTCACTCATAACGCTTCAACCACCCCCGCGTCCCCCACCCCCTCCTCTCGCAAAAAAATTTTTTTTAAAAATTTTTCTAACTCACTCATAACGCCCAACCACCCCCGCATCCCCTCCCCCACCCTCGCGCACACCCCAAAAAAATTTTAAAATTTTTTCAACTCACCACAAAGCTCCGACCATCCCTCGGCACCCCAAACAATCCAACCCTCCAGCCCAAAAAAATGACAATCTACTTATGCAATAGGTATTGACGATGTGCATGAACTACTTATTCAATTAGATCATGCACATCGTCACTTGCGCTCCTCTAACATTCAACACACAGAAGACATTCTCTTAGAAAATTTAACCCCATAATATCCTGGCAAAAAACATTGTCATTTTCTTTTTGGGCTGGGGGTTGAATTGTTTCAGGTTTCAGGGGATGGTTGGAGCTTTGTGGGTGAGTTGAAAAAATTTTAAAATTTTTTTAGGGTGTGCGTGGGGGTGGGGGAGGGGACGTAGGGTTGGTTGGGACGTTATGGGTGAGTTAGAAAAAATTTTAAAAAACTTTTTTGGCGAGAGGAGGGGGTGGGGGGACGCGGGGGTGGTCGGAGCGTTATGAGTGAGTTAGAAATTTTTTTTAAAAAAAAATTTGGCCTGGGGTGGGCGGTGCACGGGGGTGGGCGTGGGGTAGGGGTGGGGGCAGGGGTGGGTGGGGGTGAGGTGCGTGGGTGGAAGGTTGGGGCGTTGTGGGCAATTTTTTTATTATTTTTATCTTTTTTTCCTAATTTTTCGATTTTTAAAATATTTTTTAATTAATTTTTACAATTTTTAGAAATAATAACATTTGTTTAGAAATGAAATTTTTTTAAAAAAAGAGAAAACCTGCTGTAGTAAGTCACCTTCCGGTGACTTGCTACAAGTGAGCCATTTTGGACAAAGATTGGGTGTTAAGTGAGTTTCATCAACGTTAGGCCGCTAACTGAGTAATGAGCCAAACGTTAGGCTAATAAGTGAGATTTTCCCTAAAAACATGTGCCAAATAATGTTTGAAACATCGCCAAATAATCAACAATTAATCCCTACAAATTTGGGAAGCAAATTTTTCTCCATTCAAGACTAAAATTTGGCAAGCTCTAGATTGTCACATGCTGATTTTTCAGCATGTGTTATATTCTCAAAGTTTTGAAATGTTATCTTGTGTAGCTTCCTCCATTATGTCGCTAACCTTGTGTGGCTTATTCTCCACCAATTGAGATGTCAACTAAGCTCCACACAAGCTCCACCAAGGCTGAGAATGGCGTGTATGATGTCTTGAACATGTGGTGAATTTTTCTTTTGTAAACTTTGTCAAATATTGCACAATAATTATACA
Organism: Eustoma russellianum; assembly: GCA_036186865.1. NCBI lineage: Eukaryota > Viridiplantae > Streptophyta > Magnoliopsida > Gentianales > Gentianaceae > Eustoma > Eustoma russellianum. The sequence continues at coordinate 26,639,431 of AP025045.1, read as the reverse complement.
CATATGGTATATTCCAATCAGCCCTAATTTGAATATTCTAGTACACTTTAATGTGTCTTGAATATGTAAAAAGTGTCTAGACACATGTTAGATGTCATGCCAAAAACGTTCCATGTGTTGTGTTCGTAGAAAACCGAATTTTCGACTTTTGTCGAATTATGCGATTTTTCTCCAATTAAATTCAAACTTTTTGCACATGTTATATGTATTATGTCACACATAATATACATAAAATAATTTAAATATTCAGCTCATAAGCTGTTTAAACTTGGCGTCCACATGTGCTTAAAAAGGTGAATTTGGAATCTCCACAATTTGGCCTTAATTGGGGGTGATTTGTATGTGCCAAAATAGAATGATTTTATGGCTGAATATACCATGTGAGCCACGAAATTTGGCTCTTTGTAATGTATATGGGCTGGCCATCTATTTATGGCAAGTACGTGACGCATTGGCGAAGTTTCGGTAGTCACCCGAAACGACAATTTTTTGGTTTACAACCTTGTAACGTGTCGTAATAATTTTTTCATCACCATGACTTATATCATATGACATAAGACCTGAATGTAATCATAAATATGAGGTAAGTATAGTGGTGTGACTTTGACGTACATTCGTAATATATGTAACGTGTCAGTAGTACGTCGGAATATATGTGTGTTGTGCCTTTTTATAAAAAATCTGAATATATATAATCTTTTTACATGAAATCAAATTTTATTGAAAATCCTCACTTATGGTGGAGAAAACCATATTACATCCATTGAAATGTCATCGTAAGAAAAAGCGAATGAAGAGATTCAAGTATGTGCAACCTCCAGTCTTATATGATATGCCGCATTAAAACCTTGTCAAGTAAAACCACCCTTGTGGATAAAACCTTGACGAAGGAAAAAGCGTACATATTTATATAAATAAATGGTTGATCAAAAAGCGAATACAAAATTGAATGATAAGAAATAAACGAAAGTAACAGCACAGCCTTAAACATTTGAGCCTCCTTGGTGCAGATAAATTCGAATGCATCAACAATCAGCTGTGTGCACTGGCAGTGATCTTCCATCGTCCTCCATCGCATCTCCAAGTCAGTACCTCGCGCACCAATTAGAACATTTAACACAGCTACCATTGTTGTCCATAAGGAAAACTTTAGGATTAGAAGAAAACCATACCCAAGTTGCCCATAGCCAAACGACCACGGGCAACCTCCAACTGATTTTGCGGCAGTGACGAGTCCAAATTGACAGCAACATGCGGTTTGGCCGTTCCTCAAAGAACGAGAAAAAATAAAGATGTTACCCACGGACACATTTAAAATAGTAACGAAAGTAATGTATGCACACATAAGGCATAAAGAAAAGGAGTCATACCAAGGCTGCCTACACCAACTACTGGCATAGGCAACCCCCAACAATGCACGTCATTCCATCATAGTCGAAGATTAGGTAAAGAGGCATCCAGAATCAAGGAGCCTCGCACATCGCAAGGCAAAGAAGCTTCTGATGAATAGAGTTTGACTCCTATAGCGTGTAGCCCATAACGTGCTAAAAGATGCGCAACAGTGTTTGCCTCACGTGGGCAATAGCAAAGAGTAGAAGCATTGAGACGCAGCATCATTGCAGCTCTTTGTATATCCAAGAGAAATGAACTAGTGTATTGTGAAGGATGACTGACCAAATGAAGTAACTGACGGCAATCAGTTTCTACATACAGTCCATCATAAGTCATGGCATAATAAAGGAGGGAGAACAAAAAAGCCATCAATTCAGCTCGAACCGGAGAAACACATGGTAACATATAACAAACAGCCGAGATAAAATTTCCGAATTCATCACGCAGAATAGCACTCGCAGCAGCTTTGCTGCGGCCTACGGTAGCATCCACATTCAATTTCATTCTGCCAGAAGGTGGCAACATCCACTTAACTAATCTGTGTCGACGTATTCTTAACTGCGGTGAAAATCTTTTTTGCGACTAGATAGGGAAGAGATTGAGCGAATTTACGACCTTGCACAGATGCACACCACGTATATACATTGGCACATACCTTATCAAATGAATGCCTAGACGAAAAGGTGCTATCTCCAAACCTGATGGAGGTATACTCTTTCCAAATAACCCAAACAACTAATGCTGGCACCACTGCACATAAATTACCCTGCATTGTATCCACCGAAGCATTACGCCACCAGCAAGATAGATAAGCTTGAATAGTAGTGTGACGAGGCATAGGGCCCGAGAACAAAATTGCAATTTGAATCCACATAGACTTGACTGCCGAGCAATGCAAAAATATATGATCTCTAGTATCCGATTGCTTTAAGCAGAAAACATATTGTGATGGGTAAATTGCCTGCCATGCTCGAAGATTATTAGTCAAAAGGAGAGCATGACACCATAAACGCCACAAAAACACTTTAACCCCCGGGGGAGAGTTGGACCACCAAATATACTTTGAGGAAGCAAATAAGGGGGATTGCGAATGAAATAACAAATAAGCTGATTTAATAGTATATTGACCAGTAGGTTCAGCAACCCAACTAAAGCCATCCTGTGAATAATCAATATTGTCCTGCATGTAGGAATAATTCGTTTCCAGACAGATGAGTCATAAATATGTGCATAAGTGTCGCTCCTTCGGCCATACTTAGCTCGGCTAAAAATGGCCCACAAAGAATCAGAGTTATGATATTTCCACCATAAATGCCCGTCATATACTCTTTGGATCAAGTCTAAATTGCTTATACCCAAACCTCCATGCTCAATGGGACGACAAACTTGGGTCCAAGACATCCAATGATGTCGACCATTCCATAAAAAAGAAGACATTTTCCTATTCAATACATTTATGACACTTTTAGGCAATCTTGACCTTGCTATAATGTGTATTGGCATAGTTGCCAAAACATGCTTGATTAGTACCACCCGACCTGCCACGGATAACAACTTCGATGACCAAGCATTAAGACGCTTGTCAAAATGTTCTAAGAGAGTAGTACAATATGCAGATCTATTGATACCCTTATGTAAAAACGAACCAAGATACTTAATTGGCAAAGTCGCCAAACGCATGCCAAGCTCTTGCACCACCCGTGGTCCTGCTACAGTTTTCCCTACCACCAACTGACTCTTGTGAAAGTTTACTAATTGTCCTGAAGCAGACTAATAGATATCCAAAAATTGACGAAACTTTTGCATGTTAGATATATTGCCATTCAGAAAGACCACTAAATCATCTGCAAATCTCAAATGAGATACCTGTGGTACTCGGCCCACTTGAAAGCCCCGTAATTCACCCGAACGCATCAATGCATAAATGCCACAAGAAAAACCCTCGGAGGCCAAAATAAATAACAATGGCGATAACGGATCTCCCTGTTTTACCCCTCGTGTGACAGGAAAAAATCCCACAGGCTCACCATTGATGAGTACGGAACATCGAGTGGAAGATAAGTTATTAGTATAATCCGCACAAGCTTGGCATCCAAACCAAATTTGAGCAAAAGCTGACGAAGATATGTCCAATCCACCCTGTCAAAAGCCTTTGCCATGTCCAGTTTAACTATAACATGACCTCCATGAACATACTTATCTAGCATATGAACCATTTCTTGAGCTAACAGAATATGATCAGTTATACCACGGCGCTTTAAAAATCCTGCCTGCTCCGAAGATATGAGTCGTGGAAGAAAATCTGATAAACGTGTTGCCAACAGACTTGTGATAACTTTGGCCAAAAAGTTAGTCAAGCAAATGGGACGGAAGTCATTAAATGATTGAGGATTCAGTACCTTTGGAATGAGAGTAACAAGAGACGCCTCAAGTTGATTAGGTGGTCTAACTCTAAGAAAGAACTCCTGGACAGCTTTATATACGTCAGATTTAATGATAGGCCAGAATTTACGATAGAATGAACCGGGGAAGCAATCTGGGCCAGCTGCACTGGTAGGACTTAGATCCCAAACTGCTTACTGTACTTCTTGGAGATCCGGCAAAGCCAGCAGCGTTTCATTATCTGCTTGCGTTAAGATAGTGGGAATATATTGGAGCAAAGATGATGGATCTGACAATGTTTCCGCTGTGAATAACGAGTGATAGTAACTAACTGCCTGCTGTTCAATGTTTGTACTACTTTGGTATTCCACGCCATTTGAATCAACTATTCTACGAATTGTCTGACGACGCCGTTTATCCTTGACTATTTGGTGATAATAGCGTGTGTTTGCGTCGCCCTCTTTCATCCACTTCACATTTGCCTTTTGATTCCAGAATAATGTAGCTCGATGTTGCAGTTTCAGTAAAGAGGCCATACTGCGATGATACAACTCTCGGGACTCATCAGTGGGATGAATATCATACTCCCTCTCGCAGCGAAGAGTCTCTGATTCTGCATGTGCAATAGCATCAAAAATATTGCCAAATACATTCTTATTCCATTGCTTCAAATGTTGCTTGAGCTATCGAAGTTTGGCGTAGAACCCTCTTATACCCCCTATCGTGTCATAAGACTGCTAGTGGTGAGAAACAAAATGGTGAAAGTCTTAATGCGTGGTCCATACATCCTAAAAAACGAAAAGAATCAGAATGACCAAATCTTTCGGCTAAACATTCAAGATAAATGGGACAATGATCCGATGATGTGCGACTAAGATGCTGATAGGAGACTGCAGTAAACAAATCAAAGAAACTAGACGTGCAAAGGTATCTATCCAATCTTCGCCCAAACACGGCCAAGGTCTCTGCCATCACTCCAAGTAAATGTGGAATCTTGATAATTAATAGCCTAAAGAAAACAAGAAGATACACAATCATTAAAGTCCTGCAATGTTCGAAGAGGAGGGGAAGATCGACCTTTATGCTCGTCTAACGATAAAAAAGTATTAAAATCTCCCCCTATTAGCCAAGGGACATCAATCTCAGAATGTATGGCCGTAATATCTTCCCAAAGAGGACGACATGACGCAACAGTATGCAAGCCATAAACAAAAGTACTGCAGAAATGATCTCATGTGGGGATCCACTGAAATTGAATTGAATGATTTTGAACTCCCAAACGTTCCCTTTCCAAATGCAAAAAAGCTGCACTCCAGAAAATCCGTATTTTATCTTGACAAACAGAAACTGCTTGTGTGAAACCGAGTTTTAGGCGATAAAACACCAACGAGGATGGCCTTGATTTAGGTTCAATGAGAACTAAGATATGCAAATTATAACGACGCAACAACGATAAGAGACGCTGAAGTGAGATGCGAATACCACAAACATTCCAAATCATAATCTTCATTGAGTTGATAAACAATCAAAAGAGTTAGAGAGTGCTGCCCTTGATCTTGTGAATGATGGAGAAGAGGGCTCTAAATGACGACGTTGACGACGAAGAAGACGTGGTGGTGTTTGGAATGGAGTATCTGAGCTTCTATCTGTGGGTGTAACTGCCTGATCACCACCAATGGGGCTATGATCTAAAGAGATAACTGCCTGAAAAATGTCATTAAGGACCTCTGATACAACTGCTGCAGCCGAATGATCTTCAATCTGCACTTCTGGCTGATCTAGTTGATCTGGATTAATTTCACTGTCGCATACAAAAAATGGCTGTGGAGGATGAGAGATATCCGCAATGAAGCTGTCATCAATGCCCTGAAGTCGGGCGAGATCCTGAACATACGAAATCATATGCGTCGTGGTTAAATATGGCGAAGCTGACAATGGTATAGCTGTATTATCCTGCTGTTGAATCGAAGATTGCAGTTTCTTAGGTGTCCATCGCTGTTCCTTGGATGGACCAGGAACATCATCCTTGGATTTCTGCTTGGCTGAAATATCCTTGGGTTGCTATATATCTATTGTATTGCCTGCATGATGACTTTCACATTCTGTAACTTTATGACCTAATCTGAAGCACTTCGTACATTATGAGGGCAAGTCCTCATATACCACTTGCTGTTGAATCACCCTGTTTAACGCGTGAATAAAAATTCTTGTCGGAAGATCCTGCGAAACATCAATTTCAACACACAAACGAGCGACTGATAGGCAGAGAGATTCCATTGTAGCTGTATCTAACTTCATTGGCATGTCCAACATCTGGCCAATCTGCATCAGCGTAGACTTTTGATGATAATGTAACGGAAGCCCTGAGAAGGACACCCAAATCGGCACAATTGGGACATCTACAGTAGGATCATATGTTGGCGTCCCTTTAGTGACCCTCATGTACTTCCCTGCTATCATCCAACTCTTCCTTGCAAAACATCTCAAATAATCTTGCACATGCTTAAAGTGCAGGATCACATGTGTAGGTCTAAGAGACCCACCTGCACTGGACCAGTGAAGCCTATCTTGTCCATAGTAGAACGAATTGTGGCGATCGGCGGCTTGCCATACCAAAAAGTTCCAACCAACGAGAATTTATATGGCTCCGCTAGAGAAGCGATTTCATCATCTGTAAATGATATCATTGGACTCCCCTTATACTTTTGAATCGGTTTCGGTGGAATAAGGGTCAAAGTCGATGTATGGAATAGCAAAGCAAAGCTTTTTTTCTGCGTCAACCCCGTAGGGTTTGCTGTAGATTCTGCCGCTGCCATTATTTACATAAAAAGGTTTGATTTTTGCAAAGAAGAAGGGAAGAGAATGTGTCGAAAAGGATGAAAAGCCAATTAGAATCAGAGAAAACGCAATGTCGACCGGGCTACCGCCGCTGGCCGACCCATTCGCCATGATCGCCAGAGCTTGTCATTCATACATTTCTCATATCTGAATATAATATATATATATATATATATATATGTATATATATTATATATATATATATATATATACATACATATATACATATATATATATATATATGTATATAAAAAACGCTCCTGCGGCAATGGCGTCTCCGTCTCTCACTGATCAGCGGCTTCCGGCCGCCGTCGTGGTTGCCGGTGTGCCCTCTGCCACCGGCCCTTTTCATCTCTGCCGACATTGTATTCTTCTGCGATCAGTGATCTTTTTCTCCTACGACATGTCTACCGCGGCGCCGTCGTTCGCTGCTGTGGTAACCGGCGCCGTCACCGCCCAAACGATCAACATCTCCCCCAAAACGGTATCTCGGTATAAAGGTATTCCATTGATATCTTTTTTAGATTCGGAATTTGATGAACTTGCTGCTCCTTTCAAATATTCATTAGTGGGTACTTTTTGGTATGGGAGGCCTCCATTGAAAGTGATCAGGGAAGTTTTTGAAAAGATTGGTTTTCAGCCGGATCTCCGTATCACTCTTATTGATCAGACACATATACTTCTTAATTTTCGCAATGAAGCAGATTATTTACGTTGCTTTTATCGGAGATCATGGCATATCTCTGGATGTCATATGCGGATAACGAAATGGACAGTAGATTTTGATCCGTCCACTGATGTGCCGATTGTGCCAGTTTGGATCGCTTTTCCAGGCCTTCCTGTTCATCTTCACCGCAAGGAAGCTTTATTTGAAATTGTGAAACCCATTGGCAGTCCTATCAAACTTGATGTTGCCACAACGGAGGGCCTTAGGCCGTCAGTTGCACGTGTGTGTGTAGAAATTGACATCTCCAGAGAATTACCGCAGAAAATATATCTAGAAGCTAAAGGACGATTTATTCTGCAACCTGTTACGTATGAAGATTTGCCTTTGTTTTGCACTTCTTGTAGACGGTTAGGCCATGCAGCCTCCACTTGCCTGCCCACTTCAGAAAATAACATTCCTCCGCCGCCGCCACCCCCTTCTCGTCGACCACAGGCACAGCGGTGGACTCCTGCTTGCCCGATGACCCTCCCTGCGAGGTATCCCCCACACGCGACGCAATTCTCACGGAACATAACCCAGCAGATAATTTGGAACCATTGCGTGATTCCATGGAATCCGGTGATATTGGACATTCATCTGATACTGACCTTCCGGTTACAGACAACATTGAAATTACTATGGTGCCAGAAGATGTCGCTACTCGCATCCAGCAGTTGCCTGCTACTCCTGATACGGATATATTAATCTCTCGCTTACAGGATTCGTCAGATGATTTTATTCAGGTGGTACCACGTCGAAAACGTCGGTCAAAAAAGGATCTGCCACCCTTACCTCCGTCGTCTATTCTCACACGCAGCGCTTCGCATGCGATACAGGGAAGTAACACCACCCTTTCTCAATGAATATTATGATATGGAATACACGAGGCCTTCGTGCCTCTAAGCCTCGTTTGCATCATTTAATTCACGAACATCGTCTAAATTTACTTGTACTTATAGAGCCTAAGCATGCATCTACTACTGTTTCTCGGTATGCTTTAGAGTTTGGCTTTTCCAATTCATATGCATCGCAGTCTGAACGTATATGGTTTTTCTGGCGTGATTCTTACTTCGAGTTGGTCTCAGTACAGGACGAAGGGCAAATAGTACATTTCACATTACTCTTTCGGCAGTTGCAGCGTGTTTTTGTCCTCTCAGCAGTCTATGGCAGCCACACGCCACTTCTGCGTCGTGCATTGTGGGCTTCTCTATGTGATTTTTCGGAAAATACAACACTTCCTTGGGTTTTAGGGGGAGACTTCAATACATTCCGTTCTCTCTCAGATCACGCAAGAAGATCTCAGCCATCACTCTCAGTTTTGCAAGATTTCAATGATTGTATAGAATCATGCGGTTTGATGTCGCTGCCATTTCAGGGATCTAGGTACACATGGTCGGATGGTCGCGGACTCGGCAGGCTACGTCGCCGATTAGATTGGTTGTTTATCAATTCTGAATTTCATGATCTATTTGAAGACAGCAGCTACGCATCTCCCTCGAATTGCGTCAGACCACACGCCATTGCTCTTCATATGCCGACATACTATAAGCTCAAGGCGCCGCACATTTCGATTTTTGGACTCATGGCTTCAGCATCCAGATTTCACAGCTTATATGCGAGATGCGTGGAATGCGTATCCAACAATGGGAGGCATGTATGGGTTCTATGATAAATTATTTAAGTTCAAAAAGGATGTGCAGCAATGGAATAAAACATCTTTGGTAATATTTTTTCACGCATTCAACATGCTGAGGCTAAGCTTACACAAGCTGAACAACAGTGGGACATGCAGCCGACAGAGGAGAGTCGTATGGAATATCATCGCGCAAAGGCAGAATATCAACAAGCAGCCTCCTATGAAATGCATTACTGGAAACAAAAAGCAAGAGTCCGATGGTTGAAGGATGGAGATGCAAATACTAGTTACTAATCATTCTATAGTCAAAGGTAGGCGTCTACATCTTAAGATTCAGCAAATACAATCATCTACTGGTCTTATTTGCTCTACCCCCGATGATATCATGACTGAAAGCAGTATCGTTCTACACATCTTTATTTGCGAGAGAAGCAACGGGAAATTATGATCAAATTCTATGTCATATTCCATCTCTGCTTTCAGCAGATGACAACACCTCCTTAACTCAAATACCCATGCCTGACGAAATTAAGACGGCGGTTCGGCACTTGGATCCACACAGTGCGGCAGGGCCTGATGGTTTTGACGGTAATTTTTATCGAGCTTGCTGGTCCATTATACACAAGGATGTTATCTTGGCAGTTCAGGAATTTTTTCTTGGTGTACCACAGCCCAAAGTTATGGCGAGTGCTTTGATCACCTTAATTCCAAAGAAAGTTTCAACTACCACTTTCAGTGATTATCGTCCTATTTGTCTCACAAATTTCATCAGTAAAGTTTGTACCAGATAGTTGCTAGTCGCTTGAGTAAGTTGTTGCCACGTCTCATCTCCCCCGAGCAAACTGGTTTTCTGCGGGCATGGATATTCACAATCAGTTTTGTTGGCTCGAGAGATGATTCATATGCTTGACCGTGGTGGTTCACAACTCTGTCTCAAATTGGATATGATGAAAGCATTCGACAGAGTTAGCTGGGAATACTTGGAACTAATTCTAAAGGCCTTTGGATTTCAGATTTTTTTACGCGTATTATTCTGAATCATTTGAGTGCCACCACGTTTGCCGTTTTATAAATGGACAACCTCAACTTATTTCCGGCCGTTTAGAGGAGTAAAGCAGGGAGACCCTTTATCTCCATTATTATTTATTTTAGCAGCAGAGGGTTTTAGCAGAGGATTAAAAGCTTTGACATCAGCGGGTGTGTTGGAGCCATTTCGAATGGGCCGCATGCCGTTTCCAGTTACCCATTTGGCTTATGCGGATGATCTTCTCATTTTTCTTCGAGGTACACAGCGAAATTTACGACAATTTCATATGTTTCTTAAACAATATGAAACTGCCTCAGGCCAGAAAGTCAACTTCCAAAAGAGCAGTATGATTCTTTCTTCGTCTGTTACTCCACATCAGCGTCAATGTTTCATGCATATTTTGGGCATGCGTCTTGCCACTCTTCCGTTTCGATATCTTGGATCATTTTACACAAGGGTATCTCCGCTCTCAACACTGTGTCTCACTGTTACAGCATATTGATGACAGACTTCAGGGGTGGCCTCTAAATATTATCTATCTGCTGCAGGCCGCCTCGTGCTTTTACAATCGGTAATTGCAGCACTGCCTCTTCATATTATGGCTGCGGGAGGAATTCCTAAATCGGTCATTAAATTATTCATCGCAAAATGGCTACGTTCTATTGGGGTCATCGACATCATTGGGTCTCCTGGGCAAACATTACTAAGCCAACGTCTGAGGGAGGATTAGGCCTCCGAGACTTAACTGTCCTTCAAAAGGTATATTCATTGCCGGCCTTTGGTGGTCTTATCATCAGCATTCAAACTTTGTGGAGGCCAATTCATGCATGCAAAATATGGTCAGAGGCAGGATTACATCCCTCGGCTTACTGACTCACCGATCGGCGAACAATCTGCAGTATTCATTCGTTCTGCTTAATGCACACGATCAGACAGGATGATCATCTCACATGGATACCAGCGACACTGGGAGAATTTTCAATCAAGAGTGCATTGATGTCTGCCGCACTTCATCTCCCACTATGCTGTCGTTCTCTTTTATTTGGTCCAAGCATCATTCACCCTCTATTAGACTGTTCTTATGGCGTATTTTTCACTCCGCATTGCCTTTTCAGGACTATATTGGCCGATATATTGCGGCACAGCCAACACAATGCCCATTCTGCAGGAGCGATTCGGCCACGTTAGACCATGTTTTCATCTCCTGCTCTTCATATTCATCCTATATGGTCTTATTGTGCAGTGAGCTGCATTGTCCCCCACCTTCATCCTTGCACCTACGCCATTATCTTCTCGCTTGGTGGTATCGGTCATCTTTTTCTTCTCTTATTGGGGTTATAAAATTGTGATTCCTGCTATCATTGTGCACAACGTTTGCGGGCTTATACATCCATTGTTTATGGGGACAAAACAACATGTACGACATTTTTCTCTACAAGCCAACATCCGTTATGATATTACTCTATGGCACAAAAAATAGCAGGCACTAAACTTTGTGCCTACCCTCGTCAAGTATTCCGATGGCTTCCTCCCCCTCGACCGCCTCGACCAATAGTAGTTCGTTGGGTCACTCCGCCTTCTGGCCGATTGAAGCTAAATGTGGATGCTGCAGTAGGCCAACACTTTGCAGCGGGCGGTGCCATATTACGTAACCATACAGGATCATGTCTAGGAGCAATTTCATTCCGGCTACCACAATGTTCTCCTCTTCATGCAGAATCCAGGCTGCGCTTTTTGGCCTTCTTTATTTCCTTCCGTTATATCGCTCAATTACACTCGAGTCAGACTGCGCCCAGCTAACTGATCGTATCAGCCAGTCGAACGCATCCCATGGAACTTACCACTTCCGTTGGCTTCTTCATCTGGTTCATTCTCATCGACTCTCTAGCAGTCATATCTATCGTGAAGCAAATATGGCGGCACATTATTTAGCACAGCAGGCCATGCTAAACCCAATTACGAAGTACTATTCCTCAGATAATCTACCGTCTTTGGTCAAGGCAGCTGTTACTTTAGATCTCACGTCAGCACACCTCCGATTCCCTTGACACTTGAGGTCTTCCATATGGGATTGGCGCTATTCTGCCTCACCTGCCTGCACCCATTGGGCTGCAGGCAGGCACGGTATGTTTTCTCAGTCCACTTTTTACACATTATGTGGTTTAATATATCAATATAAACATGCTGCTTTGTTTCATGGGAGCGATTTGGATATCATATTGGCGCCTATATTGCACTTTCATCCTTGCATTGTCGCGTTGGGGACAATCATGCGATGACATGGAACGATATTCTATATTGTCGATTTGCCGAGTTGCTGGAATCTACATGTTGTCGCCTTGGCTGCCTAGTCCAAGGCGACTTGGGTACGCAATTACAACATTTGGTTTATGCTTCTTGCTCATGGACTCTCTCCTCTATTATGTGTTCTTTTCATCCGTGCGAGACTACACAATCCGATGAATTCCCATTTATATGGAGCAAGTGCACCATCTCATCAGCCTGTCACGATGGCAATCCTACTTTCTATGAAGACTTTGTAGCTTGGTTCATCTCCATACAACACATTGTCCAAAGTCGGCGATGATCCTGATTGGGGCCCAACTCTTCTTCTCCTATCCCCCTGCATCACATCTTCGGTTGTACATATTTTTCCACAAATATCATATCAATGACAGCCGTATAAATATGTACGCTTTTTCCTTCGCCAAGGTTTATCCACAAGGGTGGTTTACTTGGCAAGGTTTATAATGCGGCATATCATATACGACTGGAGATATGACATTTAGTTCGTTAATTCATTTATTTACATTCACAGACTTTGTAATATGTTTTCCTCCGCCACAAGTGAGGCTTTTCGTAATAAAATATCCTTTAATAAAAAAAAAAATATATATTATATATATGTATATATATATGTATATAACGTGTGAATGAGATGGAGAGGAGACTTTCCATGTTTCAATTTGTGTCCATCATGCCTTTTCCAAATATATCTCCTTTTAATGAACTAGTTAGTTCAATAACTTAAGTACTTCACTTAATGAACTAGTTTAGTTCATTAATGGTGGCACTTGAAAATAGTTCAAACATAACAAATGTTTGCCATTTGATGTAAGCTTTAAAGCTTCATGGCTTGTTAGTACGACAACATTATATATAAAGTATATGAGGCAAGTTTGTCGCAAAAAACGTGTCAAGTAATAAATTGTGTCATGCATTTCTTAAACACGCATTATTTAAATCATGTATTTTGTGAATCACTCAAACTCTTTTTCTCAACAAAAAGTAGATGATCATGAACAGCATAAAGAAATCATTTTTTATATTCATTGCATGATAAATGGTAAAATGTGCACTATGATCATCGATTCTGGCTCTTCTGCAAATGTGGCTAGCATAGAACTTGTTAGGAAACTTGGTTTGCCTATGACTAATCACCCCCACCCCTACAAACATGCATGGATTAATGATTGTGGTGAAGTTAGTGTAAGTAAACAAGTTTTGATTTCATTGAGCATTGGTAGCTATAAAGATGAGATTTTGTGAGACGTAGCTCCCATGCATGCTAGTCATATTTTGTTGGGTCGACCAGTGCAATTTGATAGGCATGTTACGTCTGATGGTCATCTCAACAAATACCCTTTCAAGTTTAATGGAAAACTGTTCAAATTACATACACTTCCACCCCATAAGGTCCACGAAGATTAGAGACATATGTCTAAGTCTAGAAGTGACCCCAGATAAAAGGAAGCAGAGAAGTTCTTGGAGAGCATGAGAAGTGAGGCTAAGAAACAGGAATCAAGGGAAAGGAGATAGTGCCCCTAGGAGAGAAGGAACCTAGGAAAAGGTGTGCATATATTGCTGAGCAAAGTGAGGTGACACATGCCTTTAAGAACCAAAAAACCGTATTCATTCTTAAGTATAAAGACTGCATGATCTCTAGTGCTGACTTACCACCCATCTTGCCTAGCTCAATAGCATCACTTATTGAGGAGTATGACGTCCTGTTTCCTTCTGAAGAACCATCTGGACTACCACCTTTAAGAGCATAGAACATCAGACTGACTTTGTCCCAGGAGCCTTCCTTCCAAATAGACCAGCGTATAAGGCCGACCCTTAAGAAACGAAGGATGTCCAAAGACAAGTTGAGGAACTTTTGACCAAGGCAAAGTTAGAGAAAGCTTGAGCCCTTGTACTGTACCAGTCATCCTAGTCCCTAAGAAAGATGTCACTTGTAGAATGTGTACAAACTGTAGAGCGATCAATAAGATTACCGTGAATATAGGTATCCCACACCTGGGTTGGACGATATGTGGATATGTTGCATGGTTCTAGGTACTTCACCAAATAGATCTTAAACAAGGCTACTTCCAAGTGAGTATTATTTGGACTCTATGCGTGCTTGGTGATGCCTTTTGGACTAACCAATGCCCCTGGCACCTTTATAAGGTTGATGAACAAAGTCCTTAGAGCCTTCATAGGGAGATTTGTGGTAGTGTACTATGAAAACATCCTAATTTATTCGAATATCATAGAAGACCACCTTGATCAAATTAGAGCCGTCTTTGAGAAGCTTAAACAAGAACAAACTCTATGCGAACTTTAAGAAGTGTCCTTTTTCTTTGGAGAGGGTTGTTTTCCTAGGCTTTGTAATCACGACTAAAGGAATAGAGATGGATGAGGAGAAAGTAAAATCAATTACCGAGTGGCCAACACCAAAGATTGTCAAACAAGTGAAAAGTTTCCATGGGTTAGCAAGCTTTTATAGGAGATTTGTAAAGAGTTTTCTTCTATAGTTGCACCCCTGAATGAGATTGTAAAAAAGACGTGCCTTTTCAATGGAACGTGCCACAACAACAGGCGTTCGAGGAACTTTCGCCCATTCTTAGGCTACTAAACTTTGAGGAAACGTCTGAGATTGAGTGTGATGCAAGTGGAGTGGGAATAGGTGTTGTATTGACCCAAGGAAAGAAGCCCGTAACCTATTTTAGTGAGAAGTTGAAAGGAGCCTCTTTGAACTATTCCACCTATGACAAAGAGTTGTATGCCTTTGTAAGGTCCCTACAAACTTGGCAACATTACCTTTAACCTAAGGAATTTGTTATCCACACTTACCATGAGAGCTTAAAGTACCTTAAGGGACAAGGTAAATTGAACAAAAGACATGCCAAGTGGGTGGAATTCATAGAACAATTCCCTAACGTGATTAAATACAAACAAAGTAAGGATAATATATTTGCTGATGTCCTTTCTAGGAGATATACCCTAGTGACTACCTTATCCTCACAATTTGTAGGCTTTGAATCACTTAAGGAAATGTATGCAAATGACCACGACTTTCGTAGCATCTTTGAAGCTTGTCAAGAGGCACCTTTTGGAAAGTTTACATGTATGAGGGATTCCTCTTTAAGGAGCATAAGTTGTGTGTTTCCCCAATCATCCATGAGGGAGATGTTGGTTAAGGAAGCTCATGGGGGAGGGTTTTTGAAAGGACATTTGGCATCTTATAAGCCTTAGAAACCCTTAAGGAAACACTTCTATTGGCCCCACATGTGTGTAGATGTTGAGAAGATGTGTGGAAATTATATCAGTTACAAGCAAGATAAATCAAAGACCCAACCACATGGCCATTATACACCATTGCCTGTTCTAGACTCGCCTTGAATGGACCTTTTAATGACTTTGTCTTAGGCCTACCAAATCTAGGGCAGTAGGGATAGTGTTTTGTTATGGTAGACAAATTTTCAAAAATGACTCATTTTATTGCATGCAAGAAAAGTTGATGATACGACACATGTTGCTGACTTATTATTCAAGAAAATTGTTTGCTGCATTGGTATGCCTAAAAGAATTGTGAGTGATAGAGACACTAAATTCCTTAGTCACTTTTGGCGTGTTTTGTGGAGTAAGCTAGGCACAATATTGTTATTCTCCACCACTGCTCACCCACAAACGGATGGACAAACCGAATTAGTCAATAGAACTCTATCATAACTTTTGTGTGCCATCATTCAAAAGAACCTCAAAAATTGGGAAGATGGTTTACCATATATTAAGTTTGCATACAATAGAAGCGTTCATCATGGTACATTACATAATACTTTTGAGATTATGTATCGTTTTAATTCCTTGTCACCGATTGATTTGATCCCCCTTCCTGTACTTGAACGTTTTAGTCTTGATGGTAAACGAAAAGCTGAAATGTTTTAAAGGTTTCATGAAAAAGTTAGAAACCAACTTGAGGAAAAGAATAAAGCTTATTCTTGGAGAGCAAATAGGCGTCGCAAACTGATTTCTTTTGAGCCCGGTGATTTAGTATAATTGTATTTGAGAAAAGAGAGATTTCCTAAGGAAAGGAATTCTAAACTCATACCTCGAGGGGATGGTCCATTTCAAGTCCTTTAGTGTATTGGTGAAAGCGCTTATGTTCTTGATGTTCTCAAAAGGTATGGTGCTGTTTCCTCCACTTTTAATGTCGCTGACCTGACCCCTTACAATGATGATCCATTTGATTTGAGGACGAATCATTTTGAGGAAGGGGGCATTAATGTAGACCAAGGATCCCATCAAGAGGCCTTGGCTCCTCAAGGCCATATAACAAGAACAAAGCCAGACAACCTGGGTTTGAAGTTGAAAACCTCTTGTTTAAGCATATGCAAGGCGAACCTGAAGTTCATTGGGTTCATTTCATTGAACCAGATCAATAAACGCCTTTCTCACTTTGGGTTTCTTGTATTTTCGTTTATTATCCTTTTATTACTTGCTTGATGCTTGTTATGTCTTTGTTTGTTTGGTTGGGGATGTTGGAGTTGCCAAACCCGTGTGAAAGTGTGAGACCAAGAATGCTGAAAAGAGCTGAAAATTGCTTGAACTTTGAAGAAGCGTAACTCAGTCATGCAAACTCCAAATTGGACCATTCAAAAGCCAAAAGTCAAGTTTAGAACTATTGGACCGTGACACAGTGGCTAGTGGAAATTATACTACTACTCGGATTAAAATCCCCTTTGGAAACAGAATCTGAGAGCTACTCAGATTCAGTACCCATTTTTGAAAAATTCAAAACTCAGTGTACACAAATTCAAAAATTATGAAACTTTTTAGAAATTAATTTCAATGCCTTGACTAGACTCTGTCCAAAAATGAGACAAAAATAAGATCTTTTGATCCTTCAAACAAATAAAAAATTGAGATGATCAATCTGGACAGAATTGGAGAGAATAGTGCTAAAATTTGAAAATGTGTTTCTCTTTAATTACCCAACCAAAAAGGTGATCTTTATGTCAAAATACTCCTTAGAATGTCTGATTTAAGTTTTCAAAAGGTTCTGACCTGAAACTATGCTTGATCAAATCAGAATGCAAGTTTCCTTAAAGCTGGTCTAATTGCAGCCAGAATGGTGCAGTTATCTTTCAAAGACTGAAAGACTATTTTTCCTTTACTCAACTCAGGTGATTCTTGTTGCAAATAAAACCTGACAGTCTGAAGTATAACTCTACCAAAAATCACAAATTTTGGAAGTGTTTTGCAATTTTTTCAAGACGTGTGAAGTTGGTGAAAAATGCAGTGAAAATAGGAAGAAAAAAGTGAAGAAAGGAAGAAGACAAGGACACCGAGGATTTATCCTGGTTCGGTCAATGTGACCTACTCCTGTCCCAAAGAACACATTTCCTTGGAATTTACTATTGAATTAACAACAATACAACAAAAACCAAGCTTGATCCTTGAATTAAACACCAACCCTGTTCAAGACTTGGTTGATCACCTCTATCCAACTTAGATTGCAACACCTCTACCACCTATTGGTGTAGACTTATAACAAAAACAACACAAGATGCGTGTATAATATAGCCCAACAACAAGAAACACCTTAGCTACACAAAGAATGGAAGAAGAAGAGAATAGAAAGAATGATCTTCAAGTTTATTTCAAAGTTGTGTGTTCTTCTTCTTCACCTTAGCATCCTATTTATAGTGTGAAATAGGCCTTGAAAATCAGACCTCCTTGTAGGACATCAGGCACTACCAACTCTTCTAAAACCAATTGGTGATATGAGATGTGCATACCCTAGCCTTATAGTGCATTCAACACGCACAAACACCCACGGCATTCGACTGTGACTTGGCCCATACGGCTTATGCGCCATGGGACAATTGCTGCACCCAACAATCTCCCCCTCAGCAATTGCTCCCGCTGGGAATCGAACCCCTGACCTTGGCTATGATACCACTTGTAGGACCTCAGGCACTATCAACTCTCCTAAAACCACTTGGTGATAGGTGATGCGCATACCCGAGCCTTATAGTGCATTCAACACACACAAGCGCACATGGCATACGACTGTGACTTGACCCACATGGCCTACGCGCCACGTGACAATTGCTGCACCCAACACTCCTATGTGTCGGCATCTTCATCATCAGGTCTTAGTTGTCTTCACATCATTGGTTGGCCATATAATCACGTTGTACACTGGAAACATAAAGAAACATGATTGGTCCACCTTTGCACTTCTAAAGGCCAAAATTTTGTCTTGAAAAATAACTTAGAAAATGTGAAAATAATACCCAAAGATAAGATGGCATATTCCTCCAATAAACCCTCAAATTCCTGGCATAAACACAGGACATGTGAGGCTGACTTTTTTGTATACAAACAGCCCTTTTCAAGCCTTGCAGCCGTTGGCTACCTTTGAATTTTTCCAAGTTGGCAACTTTTCCAACTAGCTTATTTTTAGTTGGTCCACTTGCCATCATGTCATAAAATGAATACACCATCACTTTTACCTGTATAATCGCGTTTTGGAGGCCATAATATGTGTACACCTTCAGAATTTTTGAAGAGAAAATAATACATAAGTGTTGACAAGATTATGTCAACATATAATATCAAAATTTCCACTTTTTCTCCTTTAAATGTTGTGATGGATTTTGAACCAAGAACACGTTATAATCTCTGTAAAATGATGAATGAGAGCCTCTAATATCATATACATAAAAGTTCTTCAAGAAGAAAAATAGAACATGATGTTGAGAAATATGTTTGGATAATTTTCAAGGT
The DNA here is from genome assembly GCA_036186865.1 of Eustoma russellianum. Taxonomy (NCBI): domain Eukaryota; kingdom Viridiplantae; phylum Streptophyta; class Magnoliopsida; order Gentianales; family Gentianaceae; genus Eustoma; species Eustoma russellianum. The sequence goes on along the minus strand of AP025045.1, from coordinate 26,620,390 downwards.
CATGATTTTGAGTGGTGGATACTTAAAAATGTCACACTTATTGTTATAAATGATTAAGAGTTGAAAAAGTTCAGAAAAATGATATCGATCTCTCAGGTTGTTGCACTTCGATCGATCGATATACTTCGATCCCTCACATCGATCGATACATGTAAGGCAGAGAAAATTCAAGACCTTACTATGAGACATCGATCTCTAAACCTGAGACACATCTGTTGATCAATGTGTACATCGAATCCTCACTTTGATTGATCGATGTAGGTCTGAGACAAACTCTGAAACTCAATGTGAGACATCAATCTCTGAGCTGAGGCACTTCGATCGATTGATGTGTGGGGTTTTTAGAAATATTTTTCTAAAATGTGATAAAATGATTGTTTTCATTTGTACATGTTTTATATATGTTCGTTATGTGATTATTATGTGATTTTCATAAATATAAATGTTTTGTGACTAATGTGCCTTAGAAGTTTCTACAACTTACCAAAAAGGGCAAAATTGGTATTTTGAGTTTTTTTAGGAACATGATATGGTGGAAATATTTCAAGGACTTATTCTCATGATATTTATCATGACAGATTTTATTATATCTATTTCTGACTATTCGGGTCATTTCTGAAGTTTTCTCTCACTAGGGGCATTTTGGTCATTTTAACCTTAAGGGCATTTTTGGTGTTTTCACTCAAAGAATATCTTGAGTGTATTATTATCTTCATTATAGAGTTGATTGATAATCATATTGAAGATTATTTGGTGATCTTCTATTTATTTCTCTATTTGATGATTTTATCTACAGTAGCGGGGTATGTGACGAGTTGTAATGTCACATTCTATTTTTGTCTTGAAGACTTTCTTCTATATGTTATTAGAGGATTTAATCATCATTTTACAGATATTTTAAAGGTGTTAAAGGTGTGGAAATGGTCACATCATACAAGAAGAAATAGTGGGAATTTTGGTGTTATATGTTGACATAATCTTGTCAACTATTATTTGTTGATTTCTTCTTCAAAAATCCGAGTTGATATACATATATACAAGCCTCCAAACGTGTATTAACAGGTGGAAATGATGGTGTACTTATTTTATGACTTGATGACAAGTGGACCAACCAAAAAGAAGCTGCCAACTAGGAAAATTCAAAAAGGTAGCCAACAACTACTACATGGTTTTTGGATCTGATTTTGTTAGTCAAATGGTAGCCCTCACATGCCCTATTTTCAAGCCAAGGAGTTGAGGGTTTCTTGGTAGTATTATCCCTTACTATTATCTTCATTTGGCAAAGAAATTCAACATCATTTTTAAAGCAAACAATCGGCCATGCTGAAATTTCAAGGTGCACCAATCATTCTTCTTTATGTTTCCAAGTGTACAAGATGATTATGTGGCCAACCAATGATGTGAAGACAACTAGGACTTGATGATGAAGATGGTGAAACATTGGAGTTCTTATCTTCAAGAGCCATTTCACACTATAAATAAGAGGCAAAGGTGAAGAAGAAGAACAAACACTTGAAAGCAATAGTTGAATTGTCTTGCATTCTTCTTCTCTCCATTCTTGTTTCATTCTTTGTAGCCGAGGTGTTCTTGTGATATTTGTTGTAGAGCTACAAGCCTATTGTGTCTCATTTGTAAGAATGATTAGTGAAATCTATAAGGCTACATCAATAGGTGATAGAGGTGTTGCAACCAAGAGTTGCATAGAGGAGTTCATCCAAGTCTTGAATAGGGTTGGTGTTTAACCCAAGGATCAAGCTTGGTTCTTGTTGTAATTTTGTTCATACCATAGTGAAATCCAAGGAAAGATGTTTCTTGGGACTGGAGTATGTCACATTGACCGAACCAGAATAAATCTTTGGTGTTCTTGTCTTCTTTACATTTTTCTGTTTTCTGCATGTTTTTCACTGCAGATTTCACACAAAATCTCATGTTTTGAACAAATAGCTAAACACTTTCAAAATTCTTGATTTTTGATGGAGTTATACTTCTGACTGTTCGCTTTTGTTTGCAACAAGAATCACTTGATTTGAGAAAAAGAAAGTTAGTATTTCAGTCGTTGCAAGATAACTGCTCCAATTTGGCTGTAATCTGACCAGTTTTGAGAAAACTTGAATTCTTTTTTAACCAAGAATTTTTTAAGGTCACAGCCTTTTGGAAACATAAACTAGACATCCTAAGGAGTGTTTTGACATAAATCTCCCCTTTTTGATTGAGTATTCAAAAAGAAACATGTTTTTCAATTTCAGCAACATCCTGTCCAATTCTGTTCAGATTGACCATCTGAATCTTTTTATTTGTTTGAAGGGCCGATCTTATTTTTATCTGATTTTTGGACAGAGTCTTGTCAAGACATTGAAGTTAAGTTCTGGAAATTGTCATAATTTTTGGATTTGTGTACACTGATTTTTGAATTTTTCAAAAACGGATTCTGAATTTGAGGTAGTCTCAGATTCTGTTTGCAAAGGGGATTTTAATCAAGGGTAGTAGTGTAATTTCCGTTAACCGCTATTCACCCCTCTCTAGTGATGTTTATTGTAGGTGCACGGTCCAGCAATTGGTATCAGAGCAAGGTTTATGCCACTCAAAGAAGCAAGATTCAACACCATACGAACAACATAAGGCCAAAAAACAACAATTCAAAGTAGCCTGCTAATCTCAAATTAAAGGTACAATACAATGGCCATAGTTTCTCACAAAGGTGAGCTGGAAGTTATGTCTACACAACGTCCTCCTCTTTTCGATGGAAATAATTTCGTTCATTGGAAACTTAGAATGAGGCTATTCTTAATGGCTATAGACATCGATTTATGGTCTATAGTTGGGGATGAGCCGTGCATTCCAATGACAATTGTACAAGTTAGTGGAGTCACACAAGAAGTTGAAAAATATAAAAGTGAATGGTCTTCCGAAGATAAAAAGAAAATGTTCATGAATGCTAAGGCCATGCAATTATAGTTAAACGGACTAACAACTTCTGAAGCAGGATATGTGTCAAATTGTACAAGTGTAACGATATGTGGAAATCATTAGAATTAAAGCATGAAGGTACTAGCGGTGTAAAAGAGTCAAAATAAACATGCTTATTTCTGAGCTTGAATCTTTCAAAATGTTGCTGAACGAATCCATAACATCTATGGATTTGAGGATTACTAACATTTTCAATGCCCTTGAAGCTTTAGGAAAATCATTTACCAACAACGAGAAGGTTCAAAAGGTGCTGCGAAGCCTTCCTGCTGAATGGGATCCTAAGGTCACGACAATTGAAGAAACGAAATCAATCACAAAAATGGATGAATTGATAGGCTCACTAAGAGTATGTGAGGTAAAACTAAACCAACGGAAGTCTGAGTCATCTAAATCATCCGGTAAGTGTATAGCTTTCAAATCAACTGAGTCACATACAAATAATAACGATAGTAATAGTGTTAATGAATTAGACGATGACTTAATATTAATAGCTATAAAACTTAGAAAGTTTTTTAAACTGTCTAATAGGAATCGACAACGAATTTCTTCTTCTTCTTCTTCTCAACCTAAGAAAAATAACTCTAATAACAACGAATGGTATAATAAAGAGTTAAAATGTTATGAATGTGGTCAAAGAGGACACATCTCTTATGATTGTCTGACAAAGAAAAACGCCAACAATAATAATAATAATAACAAACAAGAAAAGGAGACGCAAAAATAAAAGGCAAAAGGGACCAAGCTAGGGAAAGGAAAGCGAGCAATGAAGGTGAGCACATGGAGCGACTCGTCTGACTTAGGATCCGACATTGAGGAAGCTCAAGTCTGCTTCGTATCCAACGAGGTAAGTTCTTCATCTGATGAAGATTCTGATAATGAAATGTCATTTGATGAAATGTATGAAGAATTTTTAAAGATGCATGCTTACTGTAAAAGGCTCTCTAAAGCAAAGATTCTTTAGAGATTAAAATTGAATCATATAGAAAAAATGAACAAACATTAAAAATGGAAAATAGTATAATGAAATCTAAGTTAGAAAGTTGTGAAAATGAGATAGTTCAACTTAAATCTTCTAAACTAAACTTAGAAAAAATGTTAGAACAATTTAAGTCTGGAACCAACATGCTAGATACACTGATACCGTCACAAAAATATGGAAATTATAAAAACTAGATTAGGATATAAAGAAGATGTCAAATTAGATAAAAAGACTAAGTTTATTTCGTCAAGTACTAAACAACCTTATAAAGCAACAAAAATAAAATCAACTTTGCCTGCTACATCTTCTTCTACTCCTTTTTCTTCTTATCCCAAGATAAAAATGCAACACAAACATACATATAAACGTGCAACTAGGCAAGACTTTGCATCAAGACCACATAGAAATTATGTCTATATGTATACAAATGTATCTAGACAAAATCAATTGCATCTAACTTATTTTGAATCTAAGTATAGGCAACATTCATATAAGACTTATAGAAATGCATATGAACACACATTCATAGCACCATTCAAGAAACAAAATCATATGCCTTTCACCCATTATCAAAATCACCCAAGACATAGTTTTTATCAACCAAGATACAACATGTATAACAATGCATCATCTTTTAAATGGAATGATCAAGTACATGTTAATTCTTTATATTAAACTTATAATAATGTCAAATATGTGCCAAGAAGGTACATCCAAGTTTGGATATCTAAAGGGTATATAAACAAGGGTGGTGCCCCTAACATTCCAGGACCCAAGTAAAGGGTACCTAAAACTTTGTCTTTATTGTAGGAAAATAGTAAAGAATGCAAGAAGAAGGCAAAGTCAAAGAAGCTAAAAACCAAATGGTTTTTAGACAGTGGATGTTCAAGGCAAATGACGGGCAGCCCCAAATTATTCACCGAGTTGGAACATATCAAGGATCGAGGAAAGGTGACATTTAGTGACAACAACAAAGGAAAAGTTGTTGGAAAAGGAACAATTGGGGACCCTGACACATTTCAAATACGAAATGTGTTGTTAGTAAGTAATCTTTCATATAATTTACTTAGTATTTCTCAACTTATAGATTGTGGATATAGTGTTTCTTTCTTCCCAATTCCTGTGATATAACAAATGAAAACGGAGAAATTGCATTAAAAGAAAATAAGGATGGTAACATTTACACCCTATCACTAAATAACATATTAGATGCTAAGGTTAACTTATTAATATCACATGACTTAGATGTAAACTTATGGCATAGACGTCTTGGCCATATAGGGAATTCAACTATTGAAAAGTTATCTAAGAACAATTTAATTAGAGGTATGCCTAAGTTAGACTTAGATAATTTTGAAATGTGTGAAACGTGTATTAAACGAAAACATATTAAAGAAGCATTAAAACCAAAACATGAAGTGAGTACTAGTCGTGTACTAGAATTGCTTCACTTAGACTTATTTGGTCCAAGTAGGACAAGAAGTCTAGGTGGTCACTACTATGTGTGTGTCATAGTAGATGATTACTCGCGTTACACATTACATTGTTCTTAACACACAAAGACGATGCTCCATTGGCAATCGAAACTCTTATAAAGCAACTCAAAAATCTTTATGAAGAAAATGTTAAAAGAATTAGGAGTGATAGAGGTGGAGAATTTAAAAACAAAGATGTAGTCAAGTTTTGTGAATTGCATGGAATTAAACATGAATTCTCACCATCTAGAACACCACAAATCAATGGAGTTTTTGAACGTAAAAATAGAACTATAAGGAAATAGAAAGGACAATGTTGTGTGAAAACAATATACCAAAATATTTATGGGCTGAAGCTGTTAGTTGTGCATGTTATATTATAAATAGACTTTCTATTAGAAAGAAATTAGATAAATCACCTTACGAATTGTTAAACGATAGACAACCTAAGGTAGATTATCTTAGAGTATTTGGATATAAATGTTTTGTGCTTAATACTAAAGATAATCTAGACAAGTTTGAACAAAAGTCAATTGAATACATATTTGTTGGTTATTCAACTAACTCAAGAGCATATAGGTGTTATAATCCCGCATCTAGAAAGATAATTGAATCCATACATGTGAAATTCAATGAAAATGCATATCTTGAAGTTAGTGATAAAACATAAACAAGAGAATAATGTTGAAAATATGTTTGATGAGGATGATATATTACTCGAGCCTGTACTTGATCATCTAGAACCATCCCCCTGAACAAGACATGCATGAACCCTTAGATGAAATAAATAAAAAAATTTTACAATTGGAAGATAATACAACTAACTTGCAATATGATCCAATTGTATACGAGAATGTTCACATTAATGAAACATTTGAACAAGATGCGGGTGAACCTAGTCAACCTAGGAATTGGTGGCTTATAAAAGATAAACATAAACATCCTAAAGAGTTAATCATTGGGGATCCAAGTGTTCGGGTTAGAACGCGTAGAAACATAAGTCAACTTGAAGGACATAGCTTAATCTCACATTTAGAACCTACGAATGTTAAAGAAGCCTTAGGTGATATATCTTGGATAGATGCCATGCATGAAGAATTAAACCAATTCACCAGGAACAACGTGTGGGACTTAGACCTAAACCCGAAAATAAGTCTATAATAGGAACTAAATGGGTCTTTAGGTATAAAATGGATGAACAAGGAAACATCACAAGAAATAAGGCTAGGCTAGTCGCACCAGGTTATAATCAACAAGAAGGAAAGATTATGAAGAAACCTTTGCACCCGTTGCACGACTAGAAGCAATTAGATTGTTACTTGTGATAGCAAGTCTAAGCAACATTAAACTCTTTCAAATGGATATCAAGAGTGCATTCTTGAATGGATACATCCAAGAAGAGGTGTTTGTCAAACAACCCCCTGGATTCGAAGATCCAAAGAATCCTAACCATGTGTACAAGCTTAAGAAAGCTTTATATGGTTTGAAACAAGCTCCAAGAGCTTGGTACGATAGATTTTCAAACTTTCTTATTGCAAATAAGTATCAAAGGGGGACCATAGACAACACATTATTTCTAAGAAGAAAAGATAACGACTTGTTAATAGTTCAAATATATGTAGATATAATCTTTGGTTCAACCAACCCTACTTTAGTAAAATACTTCGAAGAGTGTATGAAGTCAGAATTTGAAATGTCAATGATAGGAGAGTTGAATTACTTCTTAGGGCTTCAAATCAAACAAACCCCTCAAGGAATTCATATTAGCCACCTTAAGTATGTCAATGATATGATTAAGAAGTTTGGATTTGAAGAGTTGAAACCAGCACCTACCTCGATGAGTGTTAGCACCAAACTAGATAAAGATGAAAGCGGTAAACCTTTTGATGACACACTTTATAGGTCTATGATTGGCTCATTGTTATATTTAACCACATCAAGACCTGACATCATATTTAGTGTGTGTCTATGTGCTAGGTTTCAATCTTGTCCTAAGGTATCTCATTACAATCCAGTGAAAATGATCTTTAGATATCTTAAACACACACCACACTTAGGACTTTGGTATGATAGAAATGCTAAGTTGGAACTATATGCTTATAGTGATGCTGATTATGGTGGTTGTAAATTAGATAGAAAATCTATTAGCGATACATGTCAATTTATAGGAACCAACTTGGTCTCTTGGTTTTCTAAAAAGCAAGCTAGTGTAGTACTCTCTACCACTGAAGCTGAGTATATAACCTTAAGCTTATGTACTACCCAAATACTTTGGCTTAAACAACAACTTAGTGATTTTGGTATTAAAATGAATAAGATCCAATTTTCTGCGATTGCACAAGTGCGATCAATCTTTCTCGGAATCCGGTACTTCATTCTAAGGCCAAACACATTGAGGTAAGATACCATTTCCTTCGAGATCATGTTCAAAATGGGGACATAACCATAACGGAAACGAAAATTAAAGAAAACAAAGATTGGACAGGGAAGAAAAAAGGGGAAAAAGAAAAGGTTTATGGCAGAAAAAGGAAATTTGATTTTGGTAAGACTTGAAAAGAATCGTTGTTTAGATCATGTAAGAACTGACCATCAAATGGCTGACATCTTCACCAAACCCCTTAATCAAGCCAATTTTGAAAACTTACGAGCTAAGTTAGGGATGATGACTTACGATACCATTACGTAGTTCTATCTTTTGCATGATTTGCAAAATAAAGGGGGAGATAGAATCAGAACATGATTTTAGTCGGTAAGTTAAGATTTGGATTTGAGTTGAATAACATGCTAAGTTTCAGTTGGTATAAATATTGAACATAGGTTAAGGGTGAGAGTATAAGTTGAGGGGGAGCAGACGAGCATATGAACACATATGTTAAAAACATGAGATTTGAGAGTTTGTGATATGATCTTGGATCGTATTGAATTGACGATCGCTTCTTTCAACTCCAAAAGCCACCTTTGATCAACCCTTGCGTGGGACAATGGCACAAACACCACCTTCTTGGACAAGATAAGTCAACAACGTCTATGTCGAACAATTCAAATCTCCCAATCCAACACGTCGTTCCGTATCCTTGGATTGTGATTCACCAACTAGGTTTGCTCAAACCTTGATTGGATCTACCCTTGATTTTAATCTGTGAAAACAAAAGGAAAAACACAAGAATGAAGGGAGCACAAAGCTGCCGAAATTCTAGTCTCAATTCTGAAATTGAAAATTCTGAAAACTGTATTTTTGTGTACAGTCGTTGCCTACATATTTAAGACTATAATTTTATTTTCCTAAAAGATAAATAATCAATCAATGTCCTAAGATTACTACCTATCAATCTTAATCAAGTTTACATAAAAGATAAGTCAAAGCTAATAAAGGAAGATTACATAATTCAAATCCCTAAAATCTCTCCCTGGAATTATACCCTGTCGGTTATTGGCTTTTACCCGCTTCTACACGCCGAATTAGGGTTGGCAGTCTTCATCAAAGTTGTAGCTCATGAAATTCCCTTGAATTTGGGCTTTTGAAAATCATCTCATTTGGAGTCTTCTGGATAGAGATATGGGCTCCCAAAGATTAGGTATCCATCCAGTGAACTTCAGTACTTTCCATTCTGGACTCCCAACTTCCACCTAATTTCGGTCCATCTTGTAGCCCGAATTAGAAAAAGTGTAAAACATGAAAATCATCCCAAATTGAGTTTTCTAACGCCTACAAGTTGTTTGAACTCATTTGAACATGTGTTCCGACCGGTGCATCTAAAATACCAAACGTTGTCTGGCTGCCTTCCTGAAAAATAAGGATTCTCCAAGACACTTTCCTTATTTAGCCTTGTCACCTTAGAAAACACTCAAACATAGCCATTAGCACTATAAAAACATATTAAAAAACACTATAAAATATCCTAGACCCAAAACAAAGACAACGCAAACAACTAGACTCGATATTACAACGACAACACATGAAATGACCATCCTGCCCTCCCACCAACACTTACATCTTATAATATGCATTGAAACACTTGGACAATCATATCATAGCCTTGATAAACATAGAAAAATCATGCATCTACATTCCTTGGCTCATCTTGTACATGTTTGAACAAGAAATGTCTAACTGTAGGATTACTAATGGTGCACATATTTCTTGTGTATATAGAATAAAATGAGGAGGCTCCTTGTGCCGCATCAATCCTTCCCTCCTCGAAAGGATTCGACCTCGAATCTAAACAACCAAATGTATAAGAGGAATACTTCAACAAAAACTCACAATATATACAAGACACAAACCTAAGAGAATAAAGTATAATGAACATGCGTAATTTGAGTTTAACATGCTTAGGATGAACAATTAACTGAAGGAAGAAGCATGTAGACAACAACATATTATAACACATATCTACATGAACACTTAGCAACAAGCACCTCTTTCTAATGTGTTTAGGATGTAGAGAAAAAGGGGTTTGAGTGATTTTCAAATACATGATTTAAATGTGCACAAAAACGAGCATAAGATAAAACGTGCATAAGATATACATGTATGCATGATACATTGCTATTACTTGCCTTATTTAGCTTATATATAATGTTGCCGGACTAACGAGCCATTAGCGTTAAAGCTTACATCATATGGCAAACATTTGTTGTGTTTATATTATTTTCAGGTGCCACTATTAATGAACTAAACTAGTTCATTAAGTGAAGTACTTAGTTTATTAAACTAAGTAGTTCATTAAAGGAAGCCACATTTGGAAAAGGCACAAAGGAAACAAAGCTAAGGAAGGAAAGTTTTCTCCTCCTCCCCTCTTTAATGTGTCACGCCATATATATATATATACTACATATATTTTCAGATTTTTTTTTGAAAAAGGCACATATACATGTATTCCAACGTACTACCGACACGTTATATATTTTACGTACGTACGTTAATGTCACACCACTATACTTAACTCATATTTATGAGTATATTCAGGTCTTATATCATATGATATAAGATATGGTGATGACAAATTAAATACGACACGATAAAAGGTTCTAAACCAAAAATTGTCGTATAGGGCGAATACCGAAACTTTGTCAACGTGTCACGTACTTGCCATAAATAAATGGCCAGCCCCTATACTTCAAAAATTGATAAAGATTTCGTGCACATGACTGTATATTCAGCCAAAAATACTTTCCATGTTGGCACACACAAATCACTCCACATTAAGGCCAAAATGTGAAGATTCCAAGTTTAATTTTGTCCCATGTTAATGGTACCACTTTAGACCAGCCAAGTGCTAAGATTTAAAGTATAAATTATATATATTATGTGTAACATAATATATATAACATGTGCAAGAAGTTGAAATTTAAATTAGAGAAAAATCGGGTAATGGATAAATATTGAAAATTCGGTTTTCTACGCACACAACACATGGAACGTTTTTGGTACATCATGTGACATGTATCTAGACACTTTTTACATATGTTATACATCTTAAAGTGTTCTAAAAAATTAAATTAAGGTCTGATTGGAATATAATATGTGTGTATTATTAAATGTGCATTATTTTACAAAGTTAGCAAAAATAATTTTCAGCATATGTATAGACATGTCTAACGCACATTACATCCAAGATGGAGCTTATTTGGAGCCTTTTTGGCATATTTATTGGTCAAGGATCAATCATACAATGTTGGTGAATTAAAGAGAGAAGCTACAAATGGTAAGAATTCAAAATTTGTCTCTCTTATAACACATGCTGAAAAATTTCAGCATGCTAACAAGGCTGGCCGATTTTTTGACATTAAATTGGTATATTTTATTATCTTAAATTATGTGATTGATTGGAAGAAGAAATGGAAGTGATTTGAATATTATTTAAATTAATAAAGTGTGATATTTTATATATCACACATGCTGAAAATTTTTCAGCATGTGTGAGACATGTGTAGGCCGAATGGTTGAGCATAAATGTGTCCAAGTTCATTTCTCATGTGATAGGAATAATTATCATCAATTGGTGATTTATTTTAAAAAGAAAAATCAAAGAAAAATGGTAATATTTTGAATTATACAACCATGCAACACATGCTGAAAAATCAGCATGGTAACATCACATTATGGCCGATTTTATGCTTTTGTATGGAAGGAATTTGTGTCTTGCAATTTATGTGATAATCTTATGCTTTATGGAAATAATTTTATGATTGATATTGGCACATGTTTGAGTGATATATTCAGATTTTCCAAGTCATCAAATGATGACACCATCCAACCAATCATGAAGTGCCAAGTAAGCAAAGCTTAAATGATCATCCAATAAGAAGATGCCAAGTAAGCAAGACCATGTCACAATGATGTCTTACATCCTCCCAAGGACTTAGAAGAAAATTTTCAAGGGGGAGACTACACTCTAGGGGGGCGGCCAAAACAAATTAAAAGGAGAGAAAGAAGAGCAAAAACAAGAACAAGAACAAGAGTTGCAAGTTCAAGGATCAAAAGTGTTCTAGCCTTCTTCTTCTACATTCTCTTTCTTTATTTCTTTTTGAAAGCCTATTGTATTCATATCTTTCAATCTTGAATGGGCTTGATATAGACCACCACATATTCCATATCTTTGTAAAAGATTGATCAAGGTGTGATCAATCTTCATTCTTGCAAGGTGGTGGTGTTCGTGCGAATTGTATTAATCGTACAAGGTTTGTAAAGGGTTGGAGTTAGGTGTAACTCTATCAACCATGTGGTAAGGTTTGTTGTGTGTGTGATTAGTGTGAACCAAGGAAGGTGTTCCTTGAAGACTGGAGTAGGTTGTTTATAACCGAACCAGTATAAAAATCTTGGTGCCATTTACTTTCAGCATTTACTTTTCAGCTACTGCACTGATTACCCTTTTTGTTCGCATCCGTAAAAATAGTTAACGAATTTAAAAAATCACGAAAATTTCCAGAAATATACTCACACGTTCTAGGGTTAATTTGGCACAAGTTTCAATCCTTTTGGATAAGTATAAGTCAATCAAACATCAAAAGTTCTGAGACTAGTGCAGTCTGATTTTCAGACTTGCAAAGGTTGAGACTTTGATTGTAGTTGACCTACTTCCCAAAAGAATTTTGCAAAACTGTTTCAACCCATTTAAACATAGTATATAAGGAGTTAGTGGTTAAATTTTCAGAGCTTTTGGGCGTTCACACAAATAGGAATAAATTGTTCAAAACCATCTACCGTTTCTGGCAGATTCGAGCAATCTGAGTACCAAAGGTTTTTGAAGGGGTTAAAGGTTGAATTTTAATTTGAAATTTTTAGGAGACCCTCATAACATCTGAGTCTAAGTTCTCTCAAAATTTCATAATTTTTGGAGACCTATAACCTGGTTTTTAAAAACGATTTAAAACTGGTCCTGAAAACAGAATCTGTTTTCAGAAGTTGAGTTGTTTAGGTTTAAACAAATTTTAAAAACCACACTTTCCGCACCACCTATTCAATCCCCCCCCTTCTAGTGGTGCCTTGAAGATCCTAAAAGTGGTATCAGAGCGCAGGAACACTCACTTCAAAGAATCCAACGATTCAGTGAGATGGCAACCACAACCGTGCAAGAAGGAATAACAACTGTAAGGTCTCCTCTTTTCGACGGTGAGTCTTTTATTCAATGGAAATTAAGAATGAAACTTTTTCTTATGGCTATTGATATTGATCTATGGTCCATCATAGAAGACGGTCCATTTGTTCCTACTAAGATGTCAATTATTGATGGTGTCACACTAGAGGTTACAAAAACGAAAAAAGAATACACTAGTGATGAGAAAAAGAAATTGAGTATGAATGCTAAAGCCATGCAACTACTATTAAACTGCCTAAGTAAGAGTGAAGCTAGTTACGTGTCTAATTGTTCTAGTGCTCAAGAGATGTGGCATATTCTTGAAATGAAACATGAAGGGACTAGCCAAGTAAATGAGTCCAAAATCAATATGCTTATGTCCACACTTGAGTCCTTTAAATTATTGCCAAATGAGTCTATTATTGAGATGGATTTACGCTTGACTAACATTTACAACTCTCTTGAGTCTCTTGGCAAAACCTTCACTATGCAGGAAAAGGTACAAAAGGTCTTGCGAAGCCTTCCATCCGAGTGAGATCCTAAAGTAACGGCCATAGAAGAAAGCAAAGAGACCAAATCGATTAAAATGGAAGAACTAATCAGATCACTTAAGGTATATGAAAACAAACTTGCTTTAAGACATTCTGAGTCCATTTCTAATGATGATAGGGCTATAGCATTTAAATCAAATGAATACGTCGTAGATGATAGTGACACAGATTCCGATGATGAGGACTTAATCACAATGGCTAAAAGATTAAGAAAAATATTGAGAAAATCGATTAAACATAAGTCTACCTCATCTAAGGATCAAAAAAATAAAAATAAGGAAATAAAGTGCTATGAATGCGGCAAACTTGGACATCTATCATATGACTGCCCTAATAAAGAAAAACAAACAAACAAATACCCTGACAAGGATCAGAACAAGAATAGACTAGTCTCAGAACCTAAGCAAAGGAGAAGAGCATTCAAAGCCTCCACTTGGAGTGACACATCCGACTCTGAGACTGATGATACGGAAGAACACAAGGCACAAGTATGCTTTACATCTAAAGCATCAAATGAGGTATCTTCCGACTCTGATTCCGATTCTGAATGTTCATATGATGATTTATTTAGTCAATATTTAGAATTGCATAAGTTTTCAAAGACTCTTGCAAAAGAAAAGAAGCGATTAATTGAAGACAAGAAATTGTTGGAATCTTCTAACAAAGATCTTGTGTCTCAATTAAACGATTCAAAAGAAGAATTGTCATGCATTATAAATTCATTAAAATCTGAAATTTCATCATTGTCATCCGAGAACATTGAATTGGAATCCGAGATTTCAAACTTGAAATCAAGGAATGCAGATGTAGAGAAAAAGGTGAAACAATTTGACACGGGATCTAACATGCTGCATCGTATTATCTTATCACAAAAGCATGATAGTGACAAAACGGGATTGGGATATGTTGATACTAATGAAGTATCCACCAAACAAACTAAGTTTGTTGTGTCTAAGAAAGTAGACACCCCAAAGCCTAAAATGGCGTCTAAGATGACGCAAAAATTGCCTATTTCCTCATCACGCCCCACTTCCTCTTCACGTCATGTGAAATACAACTTTGTACCACATAGATATGAAAGGAAAAGAGTAATGCATACACGACATTCATTCCATCCACGCACTACGCATACAAACACAAGGACATATCAAAAACGTCCTACATATAATGCGTATAAAGGAGTTCTTGGCCAAAGGCCAGATACAGTTGCACCAAAAGTTTATTATGTTGCGTTCTCATCATCTTTCTCACCTCTTGGAAGACCTAGAAAGGTCACCCAAATGTGGGCACCAAAAGGGACATTTTCAAAGGGTTGAATAAATAACCCTTACGAACGCACATATATGAAATGCATGATTTTTTTTCTTCATCTTTACAGGCATCTTTTGATTTTCTTTCCTAAATAAAGGGGGAGAGAAAGCATGATTTAAGGGGGAGAGAGATACTGATTGCATAAATCAAGCGGGAGCGGATTCAAAATTTAAATTTCGAATTTTGAATTTATGCATAATTGAAGGGGGAGCGATAGGATTTAAATCATGTGCATAAGTTATTATGAAAATCATCAAAAGGGGGAGATTGTAGAGAAAAAGGGGTTTGAGTGATTTTCAAATACATGATTTAAATGTGCACAAAAACGAGCATAAGATAAAACGTGCATAAGATATACATATATGCATGATACATTGCTATTACTTGCCTTATTTAGCTTATATATAATGTTGCCGGACTAACGAGCCATTAGCGTTAAAGCTTACATCATATGGCAAACATTTGTTGTGTTTATATTATTTTCAGGTGCCACTATTAATGAACTAAACTAGTTCATTAAGTGAAGTACTTAGTTTATTAAACTAAGTAGTTCATTAAAGGAAGCCACATTTGGAAAAGGCACAAAGGCAACAAAGCCAATGAAGGAAAGTTTTCTCCTCCTCCCCTCTTTAATGTGTCACGCCATATATATATATACTACATATATTTTCAGATTTTTTTTTGAAAAAGGCACATATACATGTATTCCAACGTACTACCGACACGTTATATACTTAACGTACGTACGTTAATGTCATACCACTATACTTAACTCATATTTATGAGTATATTCAGGTCTTATATCATATGATATAAGATATGGTGATGACAAATTAAATACGACACGATAAAAGGTTCTAAACCAAAAATTGTTGTATCAGTCGAATACCGAAACTTTGCCAACGTGTCACGTACTTGCCATAAATAAATGGCCAGCCCCTATACTTCAAAAATTGATAAAAATTTCGTGCACATGACTGTATATTCAGCCAAAAATACTTTCCATGTTGGCACACACAAATCACTCCACATTAAGGCCAAAATGTGAAGATTCCAAGTTTAATTTTGTCACATGTTAATGGTACCACTTTAGACCAGCCAAGTGATGAGATTTAAAGTATATATTATATATATTATGTGTAACATAATATATATAACATGTGCAAGAAGTTGGAATTTAACTTAGAGAAAAATCGGGTAATCGATAGATATCGAAAATTCGGTTTTCTACGCACACAACACATGGAACGTTTTTGGTACATCATGTGACATGTATCTAGACACTTTTTACATATGTTATACGTCTTAAAGTGTTCTAAAAAATTAAATTAAGGGCTGATTGGAATATAACATGTGTGTATTATTAAATGTGCACTATTTTACAAAGTTAGCAAAAATAATTTTCAGCATATGTATAGACATGTCTAACGCACATTACAGCCAAGATGGAGCTTATTTGGAGCCTTGTTGGCATATTGATTGGTCAAGGATCAATCATACAATGTTGGTGAATTAAAGAGAGAAGCTACAAATGGTAAGAATTCAAAATTTGTCTCTCTTATAACACATGCTGAAAAATTTCAGCATGCTAACAAGGCTGGCCGATTTTTTGACATTAAGTTGGTATATTTTATTATCTTAAATTATGTGATTGATTGGAAGAAGAAATGGAAGTGATTTAAATTTTATTTAAATTAATAAAGTGTGATATTTTATATATCACACATGCTGAAAATTTTTCAGCATGTGTCAGACATGTGTAGGCCGAATGGTTGAGCATAAATGTGTCCAAGTTCATTTCTCATGTGATAGGAATAATTACCATCAATTGGTGATTTATTTTAAAAAGAAAAATCAAAGAAAAATGGTAATATTTTGAATTATACAACCATGAAACACATGCTGAAAAATCAGCATGATAACATCACATTATGGCCGATTTTATGCTTTTGTATGGAAGGAATTTGTGTCTTGCAATTTTTGTGATAATCTTATGCTTTATGGAAATAATTTTATGATTGATATTGGCACATGTTTGAGTGATATATTCAGATTTTCCAAGTCATCAAATGATGACACCATCCAACCAATCATGAAGTGCCAAGTAAGCAAAGCTTAAATGATCATCCAATAAGAAGATGCCAAGTAAGCAAGACCATGTCACAATGATGTCTTACATCCTCCCAAGGACTTAGAAGAAAATTTTCAAGGGGGAGACTACACTCTAGGGGGGCGGCCAAAACAAATTAAAAGGAGAGAAAGAAGAGCAAAAACAAGAACAAGAACAAGAGTTGCAAGTTCAAGGATCAAAAGTGTTCTAGCCTTCTTCTTCTACATTCTCTTTCTTTATTTCTTTTTGAAAGCCTATTGTATTCATATCTTTCAATCTTGAATGGGCTTGATATAGACCACCACATATTCCATATCTTTGTAAAAGATTGATCAAGGTGTGATCAATCTTCATTCTTGCAAGGTGGTGGTGTTCGTGCGAATTGTATTAATCGTACAAGGTTTGTAAAGGGTTGGAGTTAGGTGTAACTCTATCAACCATGTGGTAAGGTTTGTTGTGTGTGTGATTAGTGTGAACCAAGGAAGGTGTTCCTTGAAGACTGGAGTAGGTTGTTTATAACCGAACCAGTATAAAAATCTTGGTGCCATTTACTTTCAGCATTTACTTTTCAGCTACTGCACTGATTACCCTTTTTGTTCGCATCCGTAAAAATAGTTAACGAATTTAAAAAATCACGAAAATTTCCAGAAATATACTCACACATTCTAGGGTTAATTTGACACAAGTTTCAACCCTTTTGGATAAGTATAAGTCAATCAAACATCAAAAGTTCTGAGACTAGTGCAGTCTGATTTTCAGACTTGCAAAGGTTGAGACTTTGATTGTAGTTGACCTACTTCCCAAAAGAATTTTGCAAAATTGTTTCAACCCATTTAAACATAGTATATAAGGAGTTAGTGGTTAAATTTTCAGAGCTTTTGGGCGTTCACACAAATAGGAATAAATTGTTCAAAACCATCTACCGTTTCTGGCAGATTCGAGCAATCTGAGTACCAAAGGTTTTTGAAGGGGTTAAAGGTTGAATTTTAATTTGAAATTTTTAGGAAACCCTCATAACATCTGATTCTAAGTTCTCTCAAAATTTCATAATTTTTGGAGACCTATAACCTGGTTTTAAAAACGTTTTAAAACTGGTCCTGAAAACAGAATCTGTTTTCAGAAGTTGAGTTGTTTAGGTTTAAACAAATTTTAAAAACCACACTTTCCGCACCACCTATTCAACCCCCCCCCCTTCTAGTGGTGCCTTGCATATCCTACATAGGATGCACTAACAAGATATGTAGAAAACTCCTTGCATAAGATTTATCATGCATGAAAGAGAAGGTATGCAAAACACGAGGAATAAATAACGTACCTTGTAAGCTCCTTAGAACTTCTAAATCAAATGGATTTGCACTATCATGCTCAACAAAGCACAAATCAGCACTCACATGCAAATTATCGTCTTCAAAATCAATTTGCAACATATCGTCAAGTGGAATTTCACATTCATACGCATGCAAATTAGAAATTTTATGTGATGGAATGTCACTATCAAGGAACTCAAACAATGGATTATTATGGACAACCCATTCATGCTTCTCAACATTATCAGGTTTAGGACCTAAGAAATCATTATTCTCACTTGAAACGTCACTCAAATCATCTTGTAAATCAGCATGTAAATCAAGCAAATCATGTGAATCATGTGTGGTACAAACAATTTCAGATTCAAGCTCATCACTTTCAGCACGCAAGTCAGTCTCATGCATATGAACATGATAAACATCAACAAGTCTCCTAAGACCTTGCAATTTATTCAGGAGGTCTAATCTGTGCACCTTTGGTTCTTCTACTTCCGTAAGGATCTCAAAGTTACGTTTTTTTGTGCTAGAAGTTTCTTACGAATGTCACAATTACGTTTTGTGAACTTCACACAGCCATGTTCAACTTCAACATCCTCATGGAAACCAATATGCAATTTCTTATCAGGTTCGTACACCTTAGAGTGCAAAATAACATCATCACTGGAATCAGATTCAGACAAACTGGGTTTAAGCAAATTAGGATCATGCAAGTCAAGAAGCTTATTTTGCAAGTCATGTTTATTCGACACATCAACTTTATCATCATGAACAACATGTGTATCAATTGAAATTTCAGCATTGTCATCATAAGAATCATGCTCAATATCAACGCTAGAATCATCACTTATATCATGAAAATCATATGCAATTCTATAAGTGAAATGAGCTTGACGTAAGCCTTCTATCGTTGCACGATAGAGGTCTCTAATGTCATCCTCCATGGAATCCATGAGTATCCTAAAATTAATCAAGAAAACAAAGAAAGGAAAAACTAATACAAAGACAAAAGAAACATCGTTACATTAGTAAAATCAAAATCAATATGTATGTTCATTTCTCTCTCTTGTATAGTCACTCACAGTTTGCGTTTTCCTCGGCAAATCTTGAGCTAGATACAACCAAAGCAAGCTTCTCAAGTGGCTAATACGATCCGATGATCAAATGTACCTTTTTTTCCAATGTGTCACCCAAATTTCAGCAACTAATAAGCAAAGGTATCAAGCCAAGAACAAGACAATTTAACACACTTAACCTTCTAAGAATCAAAGAAAAAGGAAACCAAAAGTTACGTCAAAGGCTAGCCAAAGAAAACTAAGGGTTGCCCTGGGCAATCTTTAGTTAACCTTAGCCTTATGCAAGTTAATTACAAGTTGTTGATTCAATTACAACAATCAAGTATCCAAGTGTAAAGACAATAAATGGTGTAGTGATTTGTGGCTTCAAAGGGCACGGATTTTTGGTCTTGGATGGAACTTGATATTCAAATAATTCATCAACAATCTTGATACTCTTCTCAAGCAAATTGCCATGGCGTTTGTGTTCTTACATCCTTCGTTTTTTGTCTCTTTTCTTTCTCTCGTTTTTTTCCTGATATCTCGGCCTAATATTTTATGTGCATTGGGTTCTAGCTAGAGAGTCATGACACCCTCTTATGAAATTTAGGACATTAGCACATGTCAGTATCTTGTAAGTGCTACGAATCTTCTTATGAAAATTTCTTCTACTTCAATTTCGAATCTGCTTTGGGTAGATTTCCTGGCAAATATTTTCTGACGATATTGACTGGCAAAACAAATGGTACCCGGCTGTTTTGGTTAGATTTCGGCCAAGTAGTTTTTTTGTCTCCGAGATAAAGCCTTTTGT
Source organism: Eustoma russellianum (assembly GCA_036186865.1). Classification (NCBI taxonomy): domain Eukaryota; kingdom Viridiplantae; phylum Streptophyta; class Magnoliopsida; order Gentianales; family Gentianaceae; genus Eustoma; species Eustoma russellianum. The sequence continues at coordinate 26,600,247 of AP025045.1, read as the reverse complement.
GGCTTGGTTTGGCTTGAAGATGATGTCTTGGATACAAGAAAATTGCAACACAAACCAAGCAACAATGCAATCAAGTCACACAAGTTAAAAATCAACTAAAAGCTTCGTTAGCAACAAGATTTATATATGACTAGGTAGCACTTTTAAGTAATGGACTAAATTTATTTGTTATGGCTGAATTTAAACCCTAATACAATGAACCCTATTGTTAAGTATGTGTAAAGATTTGATCTTGAAGGATTAATAGAAAGAATATGTGCAAAGTCCAAGCCTTTCTATTTGGTTACACGTTCAGCCGAGTGCACAAAAGATAAGAATGATAATCTTTTCTTAGTTGAATGGAGTGCAATGTACTGACTTGCAAACCAAAAAAAAGTTAGTAGTTTTTATCAAAAGAGGTATATTGTGAATCAAGTAAGATGAGAAAAGGTTCCGAGCAATAGTGACGAGAATGTGTGCATGCATGGAGTGGAGGAAAACAGTGGGCTTGAAAAGATCCAGAAAGATGTAAATTTTTTTTCCATTTTTTTGTTGAAAACAAACGACCCTATGTGATGATTTTTTTTTTGAAGAGGACGACACTTGTAATTGAGGAAAGAAAAAAAACAAAGGTGGGAGATGGACGCTTGGAGGTATGAGGAAGAAAACAACAAGAAAAATATGAGAGTAAAGGATATGCGAGTTGTAAAGAAGAAACCTTGGCTCTGATACCATTTTGATACGATCTTGGATCGTATTGAATTAACGATCGCTTCTTTCAACTCCAAAAGACACCTTTGATCAACCCTTGCGTGGGACAATGGCGCAAACACCACCTTCTTGGACAAGAGAAGTCAACAACGTCTACGTCGAGCAATTCAAATCTCCCAATCCAACACGTTGTTCCGTATCCTTGGATTGTGATTCACCAACTAGGTTTACTCAAACCTTGATTGGATCTAGCCTTGATTTTAATTTGTTAAAACCAAAGGAAAAACACAAGAATGAAGGGAGCACAAAGCTGCCGAAATTCTAGTCTCAATTCTGAAATTGAAAATTCTGAAAACTGTATTTTTGTGTACAGCCGTTGCCTACATATTTAAGACTATAATTTGATTTTCCTAAAAGATAAATAATCAATCAAAGTCCTAAGATTACTACCTATCAATCTTAATCAAATTTACATAATAGATAAGTCAAAGCTAATAAAGGAAGATTACATAATTCATATCCCTAAAATCTCGTCCTGGAATTATATCCTGTCGGTTATTGGCTTTTACCTGCTTCTAAACGCCGAATTAGGGTTTGTGTTCTTCATCCAAGTTGTAGCTCATGAAATGTCCTTGAATTTGGGCTGTTGAATCATCTCATTTGGACTCTTCTGGATAGAGATACGGGCTCCCAAAGATTAGGTATCCATCCAGTGAACTTCAGTACTTTCCATTCTGGACTCCAAACTTCCACCTAATTTCGGTCCATCTTGTAGCCCGAATTAGAAAAAGTGTAAAACATGAAAATCGTCCTAAATTGAGTTTTCTAACGCCTCCAAGTCGTTTGAACTCATTTGAACATGTGTTCCGACCGGTGCATCTAAAATACCGAACAGTGTCCGGCTGCCTTCCTGAAAAATAGGGATTCTCCAAACCACTTTCCTTATTTAGCCTTGTCACCTTAGAAAACACTCAAACACATCCATTAGCACTATAAACACATATTAAAAAACACTATAAAATATCCTAGACCCAAAACAAAGACAACGCAAACAACTAGACTCGATATTACAATGACAACGCATGAAATGACCATCCTGCCCTCCCACCAACACTTACATCTTATAATATGCATTGAAACACTTGGACAATCATATCATAGCCTTGATAAACATAGAAAAATCATGAATCTACATTCCTCGGCTCATCTTGTACATGTTTGAACAAAAAACGTCTAACTGTAGGATTACTAATGGTGCACACGTTTCTTGTGTATGTAGAATAAAACAAGGAGGCTCCTTGTGCCGCATCAGTTTAAAAACAATTGGTATAGAATTGGTGAAACAATTGGTAATTGGTGAAGTTTTCAAAACAATTCAATTGGTATAAAATTGGTAAATATGTGATGAATAATTGTTAAAGATTTGTGGCATTAAAATCATGTTAAGTTATTTTAGAAATCATCCAAAAGGGGGAGAATATTGAGAAATATGTTTGGATAATTTTCAAGGTCATGGTTTTGAGTGGTGGATACTTAAAAATGTCACACATATTGTTATAAATGATTAACAGTTGAAAAAGTTAAGAAAAATGACATCGATCTCTCAGGTTGTTGCACTTCGATCGATCGATGTACTTCGATCCCTCACATCGATCGATCCATGTAAGGCAGAGAAAATTTAAGACCTTACTGTGAGATGTCGATCTCTAAACCTGAGACACATCAATCAATCGATGTGTACATCGAAGCCTCACTTCGATCAATCGATGTAGGACAGAGACAAACTCTGAAACTCACTGTGAGACATCGATCTCTGAAGCCGAGGCACTTCGATTGATCGATGTCTAGGGTTTTTAGAAATATTTTTCTAAAATGTGATAAAATGATTGTTTTCATTTGTATATGTTTTATATATGTTCATTATGTGATTATTATGTGATTTTGATAAATATAAATGTCTTGTGACTAATGTGCCTTGAAAGTTTTTACAACTTACACAAAAGGGCAAAATTGGTATTTTGAGTTTTGTAGGAACATGAAATGGTGGAAATATTTCAAGGATTTATTCTCATGATATTTATCATGACAAAGATGTTATTATATCTATTTCTGACCATCCGGGTCATTTCTGGAGTTTTCTCTCACTAGGGGCATTTTGGTCATTTTACCCTTGAGGGTATTTTTGGTATTTTCAATCAAGGAATCTCTTGAGTATATTATTATCTTCATTCTGGAGTTTATTGATAATTATATTGAAGATAATTTGGTGATCTTCTATTTATTTCTCTATTCGATGATATTATCGACAATAGCGGGGTATGTGACGAGTTGTGATGTCAAATTCTATTTTTTTCTTGAAGACTTTCTTCTATATGTTATTGGAGGATATTAATCATTATTTTACAGATATTTTAAAGATGTTAAAGGTATGAAAATGGTCACATCATACAAGAAGAAATAGTGGGAATTTTGGTGTTATATGTTGACATAATCTTTTGAACTATTATTTGTTGATTTCTTCTTCAAAAATCATAGTTGATATACATATATACAAGCCTCCAAATGTGTATTAATAGGTGGAAATGATGGTGTACTCATTTTATGACTTGGTGACAAGTGGACCAACCAAAAAGAAGCTAGTTTGCAAAGTTGCCAACTAGGAAAATTCAAAAAGGTAGCCAATGACTACTACATGGTTTTTGGAGCTGATTTTGTTAGTCAAATGGCAGCCTTCACATGTCCAATTGTCAAGCCAAGGAGTTGAGAGTTTTTTTGTAGTATTATCCCTTACTATTATCTTCATTTTGCAAAGAAATTCCACATCATTTTTGAAGCAAAAAAATCGGCCATGCTGAAATTTCAAGGTGTACCAATCATTCTTCTTTATGTTGCCAAGCATACAAGATGATTATGTGGTCAACCAATGATATGAAGACAACTAGGACTTGAGATGAAGATGGTGAAACATTGGAGTTCTTATCTTCAAGAGCCATTTCACACTATGAATAAGAGGCAAAGGTGAAGAAGAAGAACACACGCTTGAAAGCAATAGTTGAATTGTCTTGCTATATTCTTCTCTCCATTCTTGTTTCATTCTTTGTAGCCGAGGTGTTCTTGTGATATTCGTTGTAGAGCTGCAAGTCTATTGTGTCTCATTTGTAAGAATGATTAGTCAAATCTATAAGGCTACATCAATAGGTGATAAAGGTGTTGCAATCAAGAGTTTCATAGAGGTGTTCATCCAAGTCTTGAATAGGGTTGGTGTTTAACCCAAGGATCAAGCTTGATTCTTGTTGTAATTTGGTTCATACCATAGTGAAATCCAAGGAAAGGTTTTTCTTGGGACTTGAGTAGGTCACATTGACTGAACCAGGATAAATCCTTGGTGTTCTTGTCTTCTTTACATTTTTCTGTTTTCTGCCTGTTTTTCATTGCAGATTTCACACAAATTCTCATGTTTTGGAAAAATAGCTTTCAAAATTCGTCATTTTTGTGGAGTTATACTTCAGACTGTTAGCTTTCATTTGCAACAAGAATCGTTTGATTTGAGCAATGAAAAGTTAATCTTTTAGTCGTTGCAAGATAACTGCTCCAATCTGGTTGCAATCTGACCAGTTTTGAGAAAACTTGAATCTTGTTTTAACCAAGAATTGTCAAGACATTGAAGTTAAGTTCTGGAAATTTTCATAATTTTTGGAGTTGTGTACAATGATTTTTGAATTTTTCAAAAACGGGTTCTGAATCTGAGGTAGTCTCAGATCTTGTTTGCAAAGGGGATTTTAATCAAGGGTAGTAGTATAATTTCGGCTAACCACTATTCACCCCCTTCTATTGGTATTTATTACAGGTGTACGGTCCAACACGTGACACGAAAACTGTAACATATCCTGCTACCGTCGATAATATCATCAAATAAGAGAAAATAATAGAAAACCACCAAATAATTTTCAAGAATACCATAAATGAACTCCAGAATGAAGATAATAAGATACGCAACAGAATTCCTTGAGTAAAATAACGAAACTGCCCTCGGAAGATAAAATGACCAAAATGCCCCTAGAGAGAGAAAACTCCGAAAATGACCCCGATGGTCAGAAATAGATATAATAACACCTTTTTGATAATAAATAAGATGCCGATATGTCCTTGAATCATATGCACCATGTCAAGTACCTACAAAAACTCAAAATACAAATTTTGCCTTTTTTAGTAAGTTGTAGAAACTTCTAAGGCACATTAGTCACAAGACATTACTCATCAAAAGCACATAATGACAACATAATAAACATATATGAAGCATGTGCAAATTAAAACAATCAATTTATCATATTTTAGGAAAATGTTTCTAAAAACACTACACATCGATCGATCGAAGTGCCTCTGCTTGAGAGATCGATGTCTCACAGTGAGGTTCAGAGTTTGTCTCTGACCTACATTGATCGATCGATGTGTCTCAGGTTTATAGATCGATGTCTCATAGTAAGGTCTTGGTTTTTCTCTGCCTTACATGGATCGATCGATGTAAGGCTTCGATGTACATAATCGATCATAGTATATTAACCTTAGAGATCGGTGTCATTTCTCTTCACTTATTCAACTTTTTATCATTTATAACGTCATGTGTGACATTTTTAAGTGTTCAGCACTTAAAATCATGACCTTGAAAATTATCCAAACATAGTTCTCAACATTATCCCCCTTTCGGATTATTTTCAAAATAATCCTACATGATTTTAATGTCACAACTCTTTACCAAATGTTTATCACATATTCACCCAATTTTATACCAAGTGAATTGTTTTGAAAAGATCACCAATTTCATACTAATTGTTTTCAAACTCTCAAACGCTTTTTAAACACATGTTTTTGACATATATACTCCCCCTTAACCTATAATCTCCCCCTTAACCTATGCTCTGAGCCAATTGAACACAAATTGAAACTTCTACCAAATGAATTTAACTTATTATTCAACCTCCAAATCATGACTTAAAATCTAAAATCATGTTATTCTATCTCCTCTTTTATTTTGCAAATCATGCAAAAGATAGAATTACGTGGTTGTATCGTAGGCCAACATGCCTAAATTGGCTCGTAAAGTTTCAAAATCGGCTTGACTAATGGCTTTGGTGAAGATGTCAGCTACCTGATGATCAGTTCTTACATGAGCTATGGTTATATCCCTATTTTGAACATGGTCACGGAGAAAATGGTATCTTACTTCAATGTGTTTGGCCATAGAATGAAATACCAGATTCCGAGAAAGATTGATCGCACTTGTGCTATCGCAGAAAATTAGAATCTTATTTATTATAATGCCAAAATCACTGAGTTGTTGTTTAAGCCATAGTATTTGGGTAGTGCACAAACTTAAGGCTATATAATCGTCTTTGGTGGCAGAGAGAGTTACACTAGCTTGTTTCTTTGAAAACCATGAAATCAAGTTGGTTCCTATAAATTGACAAGTTCCGCTAGCGGATTTTATATCTATTTTGCAACCACCATAACCAGTATCACTAAAAGTATATAATTCCAACTTAGCATTTCTATCATACTAAAGTTCTAAATGAGGTGTGTGTTTAAGATATCTAAATCTCTGTTTCACTGCATTGTAATGTGATACTTAGTTTAAGATCAAAACCTAGCACACATACACGCACTAAATATTATATCAGGTCTTGATGCGATTAAATATAACAATGATCCAATCATAGACCTATATAGTGTGTCATCAAAAGGTTTACCATTTTCATCTTTGTTTAGTTTGGTACTAACACTCATAGGGGTAGATGTTGGTTTCAACTCTTTAAATCCAAACTTCTTAATCATATCATTGACATACTTAAGTTGGCTAATGTGGATTCCTTGAGGGTTTTGTTTAATTTGTAGCCCTAAGAAGTAGTTCAATTCTCCTACCATTGGCATTTCAAATTCTGACTTCATACATTCTTCGAAGTCCTTTACTAGGGTAGGGTTAGTTGAACCAAGGACGACTTCATCTACATAGATTTGAACTATGAATAGGTCATTATTTTTTCTTCTTAGGCATAATGTGTTATCTATAGTCCCCCTTTGATAATTATTTTCAATAAGAAAGTTTGCAAATCTATCGTACCAAGCTCTTGGAGCTTGTTTCAAACCATATAATGCTTTCTTAAGCTTTTATATATGATTAGGATTCTTTGGATCCTCAAATTCAGGGAGGTCATTTGACAAAGACCTCTTCTTGGATGTATCCATTCAAGAATGCACTCTTGACATCCATTTGGAAGAGTTTAATATTGCTTAGACTTGCAATAGCAAGTAACTAACTGCTTCTAGTCGTGCAACGGTGCAAAGGTTTCTTCATAATCTATTCCTTCTTGTTGATTATAACCTTGTGTGACTAGTCTAGCCTTATTTCGTGTGATGTTTCCTTGTTCATCCATTTTAGTCCTAAATACCCATTTCGTACCTATTATGGATTTATTTTTGGGTTTAGGGACTAATCTCACACATTGTTTCGATTAAATTGGTCTAACTCTTCATGCATGGCATCTATCCATGGTATATCACCTAAGGCTTCCTTGACATTCTTAGGTTCTAAGTGTGAAATCAATCTATGTCCTTCAGCTCGATTTATGTTTCTACATGTTCTAACTACATCACTTGATTACCAATGATTCACTCTTTAGGGTGTTTATGTTTATCTTTTATAAGCCAACAATTCCTAGGTTGACTAGGTTCACCTCATCTTGTTCAAATGTTTCATTAGTGTGAACATTATCATATTCAATTGGAACATCTTGCAAGTTAGTTGTATTATCTTCCAATTGTAAAATTTCTACATTTATTTCACTTAAGGGTTCATGCATGTCTTATTCAAGGGGAGTTGGTTCTAGATGATCAAATATATGCTCAAGTAACAAGTCATTATCATCAAACATATTTTCAACATTATTCTATTGTTTATGTTGAGTTTTATCACTAACTTCAAAATATGCTGTCTCGTTGAATTTCATATGTATATATTCAATTATTTTTTTAGACGCAGGATTATAACACATATATGCTCTTGAAATAGTTGAATAGCCAACAAAAATACATTCAATAGACTTTTGAAATTTGTCGAGATTATCATTAGTGTTCAACATAAAACACTTACATCCAAAAACTTTAAGATAATCTACCTTAGGTTGTCTATTGTTTATTAACTCATAAGGTGTTTTATTTAATTTCTTTCTAATAAAAAGCCTATTTATTATATAACAAACGCAACTAACAGCTTCAGCCCATAAATATCTAGGTACTTTGTTTTCATATAACATAGTCCTAGCTAATAAAACTCCTCACTTCATGATCCCCCAACTTTTCAGCTCAATTCATCCTCTTTCAGCTTGACTCTGCTTGCTAGCTTCAACACAGGCATCCAGCTTCCAATTTATAAACATTGAGCATGGTCATCAGGCTTCTTTACTTCATTTTCTTTGGTTGCCTATGCAACAAAAATTTGCATGGACAGTGGTTTACGGCAAGCATACCATTCTTGACCGTAAACCTTTATGGGAGACTCTTGAACTTCATTCTCAGTGTGTCACAGATCCATTGAGTTTGGTGTTCTTGGTGGTGAAATCCATGTTTTATTCCATGTAACTTATAAAACTTAACTACATCTTTGTTTTTCAATTCTCCACCTCTATCACTCCTAATTCTTTTGACATTTTCCTCGTACAGATTTTCAAGATGTTTAATAAGATTTTTGATTGCCAATGGAGCATTGTCTTTGTGTGTTAAGAACAATGTCCATGTGTATCGTGAGTAATTATCTACTATTAGACACACATAGTAGTGTCCACCTAGACTTCTTGTCCTACTCGGACCAAATGAGTCTAAGTGAAGCAGTTCTAGTACATGACTAGTACTCACTTCATGTTTTGGTTTCAATGTTTCTTTTATATATTTTCCCTTAATACAGGTTTCACACATTTGAAAATTATATAAGTCTAACTTAGGCATACCTCTAATTAGATTTTTCTTAGATAATTTTTCTATAGTTGAAATCCCTATATGGTCTAATCATCTATGCCATAAATTAACATTTAGGTCAGGGGGTACTAAACACTTAATCTTAGCATCTAACATGTCATCTAAGGAAAGGGTAAAAATATTGCCATCCTTATTTCCTTTTAATACAATTGCTCCCTTGTCATTTATTATATCGCAAGAAGTAGGAAGAAATGAAACATGATAGACAGGATCTATAAGTTGTGAAATACTTAATAAATTATACGATAAATTTCTTACTAGATGAACATTGCTGATTTGAAAGACTTCTGGGTCCCCAACTGTTCCTTTTCCAATAACTTTCCTTGGTTGTTGTCACCGAAGGTCACTTTGTTGAGAAAAAGAGTTTCAGTGATTTACAAATACATGATTTAAATACTACGTGTTTAAGAAATGCATGACAAAATTTATTACTTGACACGTTTTTGTGATATACATGTCTTATATGCTTTATATATGCCGTACTAACAAGCCATGAAGCATTAAAGCTTATATCATATTTTCAGGTGCCACCATTAATGAACTAAACTAGTTCATTAAGTGAAGTAATTAGTTTAATAAACTAACTAGTTCATTAAATGGAGATATATTTGGACAAAGCTTGATGGCAACAAATTTGGAAAAGGAAAGTCTCCTCCCCATTTGGATATACAGGCCTACATATATATATATATATATATATATATATATATATATATATTATATATTCAGATTTTTTAAAAAGGCACAATACACATATATTCCGACGTACTACAGACACGTTACATATGTTATAAACGTACGTCAACGTCACACCATTATATACACCTCATATTTATGAGTATGTTCAGGTCTCATATCATATGATATAAGTAATGGTGATAACAAAATTATTGCGACGCGTTACAAGGTTATAAACCGAAAATTGTCGTATCGGGTGACTATCGAAACTTCTCCAACACGTCACGTACTTGCCATATAAAGATGTCCAGCCCATATACTTTAAAAATAACCAAAAATTTCGTGGCTCACATGTTAAATTCAGCCTTGAAATCATTCCATGTTGGCACACACAAATCACCCACAATTAAGGCCAAAATGTGGAGATTTTAAATTCAAAGATTAAAGCACATGGGGCGCCTCTTAAGTCAGCCATTATGAGATGAATATTTAATTTATTTTATACATATTATGTGTGACATAATATATATAAAATGTGCAAAATGTTGAATTTAATCGGAGGAAAATTGTGTAATCGACGAAAAATGAAATTTTGGTTTTCTACGAACATAACACATGGAACATTTTTGGCATTACTTGTAACATGTATCTAGACACCTTTTACACATTTAAGAAATGTTAAAGTGTTCTAGAAAATTCAAATTAGGGCTGATTGGAATTTACCATATATGTGTAATTATTGTGCATTGTGTTACAAAGTTTACTAAAATGAAATTCAGCACATTTTCAAGACATGTTACACGCCATTCTATGCAATATTTGAGCCTATGTGAAGCTTAGTTTGCATCTTGATTGGTGGAGAATATGCCACACAAGGTTAGTGACATAAAAGAGGGAGCTACACAAGGTAACAATTCAAACATTTTGCAAATGTAACACATGCTGAAAATTCAGCATGTGCCACTAAGTGCTGGCCGAATTTTCTTGTCTTGATGGTGACCAATTGGCATCCCAAAATTGAAGGGATTAATTGATGATTACTTGTCAACATTTTGAACTCTCTTTGGCACATTTTTTGCATTTTATTCTCAGATTTTACAGCACAATAAATGATGACATGTTGGACCAATCATCAAGTGCCAAGTAAGCAAGGCCAAGTCATCCATCCAATCATGTTGTGCCAAGTGAGCAAGATGGTGTCATATCTACACAAGGTAATTTTCCAAGGGTATTAAAGAGAATTCTCAAGAGTGGATGATGACCTAAAGGGGGCGGCCAAGGCTGTTCAAAAAGAAGAGAAGTAGTGCAAAGTGAAGCAAGACAACTCTAATTATCTCTCAAGTGCAAAAGGATCCTCTACGCTCTTCTTCTACATTTATTTCTTCTTCTTTCTCTCTCAAGCCTATTGTTCATATATTCAAAATATTGTATAGGCTTTGATTATACCACCATACACGTCTCATTTTTTGTAAAAGGTTGATCAAGGTGTGATCAAACCTTCACTCGTTTGGTGGTGGTGTCCGTGATCCATTGTGCTTGATTGTATCATTTGTAAAAGGGTGGATTTGGTGTGTAACTCCAGCAACCCTTGTGGTAAGGTGTTATATTGTGTTTAGTGATAATTGAGGAAGGTGTCCTCGAAGACTGGAGTAGCTTGATTTAACCGAACCAGTATAAAATCCTTGGTGTCTTCATTTTCAGCACTTTACTTTCAGTTTCCAGCATTTTGCATCAATTTCGTTGCGACTGAAAAAATAGTAAAAGTTTTTCCAAAATCACAAACCTTTCCAGAAACATAGCCACATATCCTAACTTTCATTTAGCACAAGTTTCAACTCATTTGGATAAGTATAAGTCAGTCAAAAGTGACTAGTTCTGAGACTAGTGCAATCTGAATTTCAGATTTGCAAAGGTTGAGAACAATAACGTGGTTGACATACTTCACGAAGGAATTTTTAAAAATTGTTTCAACCCATTAAAATAAATATCTTAAAGTGTGTTTCATTAAATTTCCAGACCAATTAGAGTTAACAATTAGTCGGAATAAATTTTTTAAGTCGGAGTACGGTTTCTGGCAGATTCACGCAATGACCCAAAACAAATTTTCAAAGGGTTAGGAGTTGAATCTTAATTTTAAAGTTTTATGAGATACTCAAGACATCTAAGAGTAGAATCTCACCAAATTTCATAATTTTCGGAGGTCTCTAACTAGGTAGTTTAATTATTTCAAATCAGGATCTGAAAACAGGGACTGTTTTTAGAAGTTAGGTTTTTTGTTCAAAATTTTTTAATAGCCAAATTTTCTACACCTACTATTCAACCCCCTGCAGTGGTTCTATACATGTCCTACAAGTGATATCAGAGCACAGGTACACTCACTACAAGGAGATCCAACGATCTTTGTGAGATGGCAACCACTAGTCACAAGACCAAACAAGAAGGCATGTCGAGTCAAAGGCCTCCTCTTTTTGATGTGAGTCCTTTATCCAATGGAAACCTAGAATGAAACTCTTTCTTATGGCTATTGATATTGATTTGTGGTCTATTATAGAAGATGGTCCTTTCGTACCCTCTAAGTTATCTACTGTTAATGGTGTCACACTAGAGGTTGTAAAACCGAGACAAGAATATACTAGTGATGACAAAAAAGAAATTGAGTATGAATGCTAGAGTCATGCAACTACTTTTAAACGGGCTAAGTAAAAGTGAATCAAGTTATGTGTCTAATTGCTCTAATGCTCAAGAGATGTGGAGAATTCTAAAAATAAAACACGAAGCGACTAGTCAAGTCAAAAAGTCTAAAATAAATATGCTTATGTCCACTCTTGAGTCCTTTAAATTATTGCCAAATGAATCTATTGTTTATATGGACTTACGCTTGACTACCATCTATAATTCTCTTGAGTCTCTTGGAAAAGTTTTTTTTAACACAGGAAAAATTACAAAAGGTGCTAAGAAGTCTCCCATCCGAATGGGACCCCAAAGTCACGGCGATTGAGGAAGTAAAATAACAAAATCGATAAAAATGGAGAAATTGATCGGATCTTAAAGGTATACGAAAACAAACTTACATTAAGGAAATTGGAATCAACGTCAAAACAAGGTAATACTATTGCTTTTAAATCAAATGAATGCGCCTCTGCTTCTTCCGATCACATAGATGATAGTGATACTCAATCAGATAATGATGATCTAATATTATGTTGAGAAAAAGAGTTTGAATGATTCACAAAAATGCATGATTTAAATAGCGTGTGCTAAAGGAATGCATGACACAATTTATGACTTGACACGTTTTTGTGACAAACTTGCCTTATATACTTTATATATAATGTTATCGTACTAACAAGCTATGAAGCTTTAAAGCTTACATCAAATGGCAAACATTTGTTGTGTTTGAACTATTTTCAGGTGCCACCATTAATGAACTAAATTAGTTCATTAAGTGAAGTACTTAGTTAAATGAACTAAGTAGTTCATTAAATGGAGAAATATTTGGAGAAGGCATAAAGGAAACAAACATGGAAATGGAAAGTCTCCTCTACTCTTTAAATCACACGTTTTATATATATTTATATATATATATATATGTATATATATATATATATTTTCAGATTTTATTTAAAAAAAGGCACAATACATATATATTCCAACGTACTACCGACACGTTATGTATATTACAAACGTATGTCAACTCACACCACTATACTTACCTCATATTTATGAGTATATTCAGGTCTTATATCAAATGATATAAGTTATGGTGATGACAAAATTATAACGACACGTCAAGGTTATAAACCAAAAATTGTCGCATTGGGTGACGACCGAAACTTCGTCAATGTGTCACGTACTTGCCATATATAGATGGCCAGCCCCTACACTTCAAAAATGGCCACAAATTTCGAGGCTTACATGGTACACTCAGCCATAAAATCATTCTATGTTGGCACACACAAATCACTCCAAATTAAGGCCAAATTGTGGAGATTCCAAATTCATCTTTTAAGCACATGGGGGTGCCAATTTAATCAGCCATTAGAGCTGAATATTAAAGTTATTTTATTTATATTATGTGTGACATAATATATATAACATGTGCAAAAATTTGGAATTTAATCGGAGAAAAATCGTGTAATCTACAAAAGTCAAAAATTCGGTTTTCTACGAACACAACACATGGAATGTTTTTGGCATGACATGTAACATATATCTAGACACATTTTACATATTCAATACATCCTAAAGTGTTCTAGAATATTCAAATTAGGGCTGATTGGAATATACCATATGTATATAATTATTTTGTACTATTTTACAAAGTTTACAAAAATAAATTCTACACATGTTCAAGATGAATATACTCAGCCTTGGTGGAGCTTATGTGGAGCTCAGTTGGCATCTCAATTGGTGGAGAATAAGCACACAAGGAGAGAGACATAATGGAGGAAGCTACACAAGGTAATATTTCAAACTATGTTACAAATTTTCAGCATGTGAGACATCATGGTGGCCGAATTTATGGTCTTAAATGTGATCAATTTGCTTCTCAATATTCAAGGGATTTATGTGTAGTAATATGGTAACAATTTCAAAGTTTTGAGATTATTGCACATGCTGAAAATTCAGCATGTGATACAAATGTGCTGGCCGATTTTATGGACATAATGGAGACTAATTTACGTTGCAAATTAGTAGGGATTGATTGTATGCTAATTGGAAATGTTTTTACTACTGTATTGGTACATGTTTTAGATGATATTCTAAGAATTTTACAGTCATGAAGTGATGACAAATCTCATCCAATCAAGGAGTGCCAAGTAAGCAAGGCAAAGACAATCATTCAAACAAGTTGTGCCAAGTAAGCAAGTTGATGATGTCACATCTATACAAGGTATTCTTCCAAGGACTTAAAAGAGAATTCTAAAAATGGAGATGATGCCCTAGGGTGCAGCCAAGTCTGGTTAAAAAGAAGAGAAGAGAGCCAAACAAAAGTAAGACAATTCTCATATTCTCTCAAATGAAAAAAGTGTCTTCTACTTTCTTCTTCTATCTTTCTTTCTTCTTCTCTCTCAAGCCTATTGTTCCCATATTCAAATATATTTAATATTATTTGTATAGACCACTATACATGCTCATTGTTGTAAAAGGTTGATCAAGATGTGATCAATCCTTCATTCGTTCGGTGGTGGTGTTCGTGAAAGGTGTGATTGCTTTTAACGTTTGTGTAAAGGGTTGGAGTTGGTGTGTAACTCCAGCAACCCTTGTGGTAAGGTGTTATTCTGTTTAGTGATAACCGAGGAAGGTGTCCTCGAAGACTGTAGTAGGTTGATTTAACCGAACCAGTATAAAATTCCTTGTGTTCTTTACTTTACTGCACAATACTATTAGTTTCCAGCACTTTGCGTCCATTTCGTCGCAATCTTAAAAATAGTAAACAAATTTCAAAAATTGTAAAATATTGCAGAAACATAGCCACATTTATTAAGTTTCATTCGGCGCAAGTTTCAACCCTTTTGGATAAGTATCAGTCATTCAAACGTTAATAGTTCTGAGACTAGTGCAATCTGATTTTCAGACTTGCAAAGGTTGAGAACTTGAACGTATTTGACATACTTCCCAAATGAATTTTTCAAAAATATTTCAACCCAGTTAAATAAATATACTAAGGGTGTTGTCATTAAATTTTCAGACCATTTGGAGTTACGGATTAATCGGAATAATTTTTTTAAGTCAGGCTACTGCTTCTGGAAGATTTGCGCAATCTTACCACAAACAAATTTTCAAAGGGTCAATGTTGAATTTGGATCTGAAATTTTTAAGCGATACTCAGAACATCTGAGAGTATAGTATCGCCAAATTTCAGAATTTTGGAAGGCCTGTAACCTTGTTTTTCAAACGTTTCAAAACAGGACCTGAAAACAGAAACTGTTTTCAAAAGTTGGGTTTTTAGGTCAAAACATTTTGAAAACAAAATTTTCCGCACCCACTATTCAACCCTCTCCTTCTAGTGGTGACTTACAGGTCCTACAACTGGTGTCAGAGTGCAGGCACACTCACAACAAGGAGATCCAACGATCTAAGTGAGATGGCAACCACTAGCTACAAAACCGTGCAGGAAGGAATGTCAACTGTAAGGCCTCCTCTTTTTGATGGTGAGTCATTTATGCAATGAAAACTTAGAATGAAACTCTTTCTTATGGCTATTAATATTGATTTGTTGTCTATTATAGAAGACGGTCCATTCGTTCCATCTAAGTTATCTACTGTTGATGGTGTCACACTAGAGGTTATAAAAACGAAACAAGAATACACTAGTGATTATAAAAAGAAGTTGAGTATGAATGCTAAAGCCATGTAATTACTTTTAAATGGGCTAAGCAAAAGTGAATCTAGTCACGTATCTAATTGCTCTAGTGCCTAAGAGGTGTGGAGAATTCTTGAGATGAAACATGAAGGGACTAGCCAAGTAAAGGAGTCTAAGATTAATATGCTTATGTCCACACTTGAGTCTTTCAAATTATTTCCAAATGAGTCTGTTGTTGATATGGATTTACGAGTGACTAACATCTATAATTCTCTTGAGTCTCTTGGCAAAGCTTTTCCTACGCAGGAAAAGGTCCAAAAGGTATTAAGAAGTATCCCATCCGAATGGGATTCAAAAGTCACTGCAATCGAAGAACGTAAGGATACGAGATCAATAAAAATAATGAAGAAATAAAGTGTTATGAATGTGGGAAACTTGGACACTTGTCATATGATTGCCCTAACAAGGACAAACAAACAAACAAACAAACACCTTGACAAGGATTAGATCAAAGCTAGACTCATCTCAGAACCTAAACAAAGGAGAAGAGCCTTCAAAACCTCCACTTGGAGTGATTCATCCAACTCTGAGGCTAACGATACGGAAGAACAAACGGCACAAGTATGCTTTATATCTAAGTCATCGAATGAGGTATCTTTTGACTCTGATTCTGATTCTGAATCATCGTATGATGATTTATTTAGTCAATATTTAGAGTTGCATAAGTTCTCAAAACACTTGCAAAATAAAAGAAACGATTAATTGAAGACAAGAAGTTGTTAGAATCTTCTAACACAAACATTGTTTCTCAATTAAACGATTCAAAAGAAGAGTCCTCTTGCATAATCAATGCAATAAAATTAGAGGTCACATCATTAACAAAACAATGAAATGAAATCCGAGATTTCAAATTTGAAATCAAGGAATATAGATCTAGAAAAAATAGTGAAACAATTTGACACAGGTAAAAACATGCTATATCGCATCATTTCTTCACAAAAGCATGACACTGACAAATCTGGATTAGGATACGTTGAGAAAAATTAGAAGTTAAATAAATCAACCAAATTCATTCCATCTAAGAAAATAGATGTATCTAAGACATATGTGGCGCCTAAGAAGACGCCTAGATCCCCCTATGTCATTTCAACGTGCTTCATCTTCATATCATATGAGATATAATTTTGCACCGTACAAATATGAAAAGAAGCCATTGATGCATATGAGAAATCCATATCATAAAAATGCATCTAGATCACGCCCCGTGCATGCAAACCGAAATGCTTATCAAAAACAAAGATCATTCTATATGCATGATGGGATTCTCGGCCAAAGGCCAAACACATACCCACATAACGTCTATTAAGTTGTGTCATCATCTCCCTTATCACTTTTGTAAGACCTACAAAGGTCACCCAAATTTGGGTACCAAAAAGGACATTCGCAAAGGGTTGAATAAATAACCCTTAACAACGCACTTTTGATATTATTGCACAATACACTTGAAATGCATGATTTTCGTTGTTATACAAATTGCTATTTCATTCTCACGTGCACTTTTGATTTTATTTCCAAAATAAAGGGGGAGAGAGAGTGCATGATTTAAGGAGGAGCGCGAGTGATTGATTGGAAAAATCAAGGGGGAGAAAATTCAAATTTCGAAATTTGAAATTCAAAATTTGAATTTGTGCACGATTGGAGGGGGAGCGATTAAATTTAAATCATGTACTAAGATTATTTTGTAAATCATCAAAAGGGGAAGATTGTTGAGAAAAGGAGTTTGAGTGATTCACAAAAATGCATGATTTAAATAACGTGTGCTAAAGAAATGCGTGACACAATTTATGATTTGACACGTTTTTATGATAAACTTGCCTTATATACTTTATATATAATGTTAGCGTACTAACAAGCCATGAAGCTTTAAAGCTTACATCAAATGGCAAACATTTGTTATGTTTGAACTATTTTCAGGTGCCACCATTAATGAACTAAACTAGTTCATTAAGTGAAGTACTTATTTAAATGAACTAAGTAGTTCATTAAATGGAGAAATATTTGGAGAAGGCATGAAGGCAACAAACATAGAAATGGAAATTGTCCTCTCCTCTTTAAATCACATGTTATATATATATATTCAGACTTTATTTAAAAAAGGCACAATACATATATATTCCAACATACTACCGACACGCTATATATATTATGAACGTACGTCAACGTCACACCACTATACTTACCTCATATTTATGAGTATATTAAGGTCTTATATCAAATGATATAAGTCATGGTGATGACAAAATTATAACGACACGTTACAAGGTTATAAACCAAAAATTGTCGTATCGGGTGACTACCAAAACTTCGCCAACATGTCACGTACTTGCCATATATAGATGGCCAGCCCCTATAATTCAAAAATGGCCACAAATTTCGTGGCTTACATAGTACACTCAGCCATAAAATCATTCCATGTTGGCACACACAAACCACCCCAATTAAAGCCAAATTGTGGAGATTCCAAATTCATCTTTTAAGCACATGGGGGCGCCACTTTAATCAACCATTAGAGCTTAATATTAAAGTTATTTTATGTATATTATGTGTGACATAATATATATAGCATGTGCAAAAATTTGGAATTTAATCGGAGAAAAATCGCATAATCGACAAAAGTCGAAAATTCAGTTTTCTACGAACACAACACATGGAACGTTTTTGGCATGACATGTAACATGTATCTAGACACATTTTACATATTGAATACATACTAAAGTGTTCTAGAATATTCAAATCAGGGTGGATTGGAATATACTATATGTATATAATTATTGTGCACTATTTTACAAAGTTTACAAAAATAAATTCAGCACATGTTCAAGATGAATATACACGCCCACTCAGCCTTGGTGGAGCTTATGTAGATCTTAGTTGGCCTCTCAAGTGGTGGAGAATAAGCCACACAAGGATAGTTACATAATGGAGGAAGATACACAAGGTAATATTTAAAGCTATGTTACAAATGTAACACAAGCTGAAAATTCAGCATGTGAGACATCATGGTGGCCGAATTTATGGTCTTAAATGTGATCAATTTGCTTCTCAATATTCAAGGGATTGATGTGTAGTAATATGGTAACAATTTCAAAGTTTTGACATTATTGCACATGCTGAAAATTCAGCATGTGATACAAATGTGCTTGCCGATTTTATGGACATAATGGAGACTAATTTGCTTTGCAAATTAGTAGGGATTGATTTTATGCTATTTGCAAATGTTTTTACTACTATTTTGGTACATGTTTTAGATGATATTCTCAGAATTTTACAGTCATCAAGTGATGACAAATCTCATCCAATCAAGGAGTGCCAAGTAAGCAAGGCCAAGATAATCATCCAATCAAGTTGTGCCAAGTAAGCAAGTTGATGTCACATCTATACAAGGAATTCTTCCAAAGATTTAAAAGAGAATTCTCAAGATGGAGATGATGCCCTAGGGGGCGGCCAAGTCTGGTTAAAAAGAAGAGAAGATAGCCAAACAAAAGTAAGACAATTCTCATATTCTCTCAAGTGTAAAAGAGTTTCTTCTACTTTCTTCTTCTACCTTTCTTTCTTCTTCTTTCTCAAGCATATTGTTCCTATATTCGAATATATTGAATAGGCTTTGTATAGACTATCATACACACTCATTGTTGTAAAAGTTTGATCAAGGTGTGATCAATTCTTCATCTGTTCGGTGGTGGTGTTCGTAAAAGGTGTGATTGCTTGTAACATTTGTGTAAAGGGTTGGAGTTGGTGTGTAACTCCAGCAACCCTTGTGGTAAGGTGTTATTTTGTTTAGTGATAACCGAGGAAGGTGTCCTCGAAGACTGGAGTAGGTTGATTTAACCGAACCAGTATAAAATTCCTTGTGTTCTTTACTTTACTGCACAGTACTTTCAGTTTCCAACACTCTGCATCCATTTTGTCGCAATCTTAAAAATAGTAAACAAATTTCAAAAATTGTAAAATATTGCAGAAACATAGCCACATCTCTTAAGTTTCATTCGGCGCAAGTTTCAACCCTTTTGGACAAGTATAAGTCATTCAAACGTTAATAGTTCTGAGACTAGAGCAATCTGATTTTTAGACTTGCAAAGGTTGAGAACTTGAACGTATTTGACATACTTCCCAAATGATTTTTCAAAACTGTTTCAACCCATTTAAATACATATAGTAAGGGTGTTGTCATTAAATTTTCAGACCATTTGGAGTTACGAATTAATCGGAATAATTTTTTAAATCTGACTACTGTTTCTGATAGAATTGTGCAATCTGACCACAAACAATTTTTCAAAGGGTTAGAGGTTGAATTTTGATCTGAAATTTTCAGGAGATACTCAGACAGCTGAGAGTAGAATCTCTCCAAATTTCAGAATTCGTGAAGGCCTGTAACCTAGTTTTTCAAACATTGCAAAACAGGACCTGAAAACAAAAACTGTTTTCAGAAGTTGGGTTTTTGGGTCAAAACTTTAAAAACCAAATTTTCCACACCCACTATTCAATCCCCTCCTTCTAGTGGTGCCTTACAGGTCCTACATATTATTGGCTAAAGGTTTGAGAAGTTTATGAGAAAATCATTTAAGAACAAACCTAAGACTGTTTCGACTAAAAAAAATAAAAATAAAATTAATGATAAAGACATAAAGTGCTACGAATACGGTAAACTTGGACACTTGTCATATGATTGCCCGAACAAGGAAAAACAAACGAACAAACACCTTGACAAGGATCAGACCAAAACTAGACTCGTCTCAGAACCTAAACAAAGGAGAAGAGCTCTCAAGGCCTCCACTTGGAGTGATACATCTAACTCTGAGACTGATACCGAAGAAGAAATGACACAAGTATGCTTTGCATCCAAAGCATCAAATGAGGTATCTTCTGATTCTAATTCTGAACCTTCCTATGATGACTTGTTTAGTCAATATTTAGAGTTGCACAAATTCACAAAGACTCTTGCTAAAGAAAAGAAACGGTTAATTGAAGACAAGAAGTTGTTAGAATCATCTAATACGAACCTTGTTTCCCAATTAAACGATTCAAAAGAAGAGTCGTCTTGCATAATCAATGCATTAAAATTAGAGGTCTCATCATTAACGACACAAAATATTGAAATGAAATCCGAGATTTCAAATTTGAAATCAAGGAATGCAGATTAAGAAAAAATGATGAAACAGTTTGACACAGGTACAAACATGCTAGATCGCATTATCTCTTCACAAAAGCATGGTAGCGACAAAACCGGATTAGGATACATCGAGAAAAACGAGACGCTAAATAACTCAACCAAATTCGTTCCATCTTCATCTAAGAAAACCGATGCTTCCAAGATAAATGTGGCGCCTAAGAAGATGCCTAGACTCCCCCTACTTCATCTCATCGTGCTTCTTCTTCATATCATACAAGATATAATTATGTGCTGTATAGATATGAAAAGAAACCATTGATGCATACATGACATTCATTCAACATAAATGCATCTAGATCACGCACTATGCACACTATCACAAGAACATATCAAAGACGACAACCATACAATGTCTACAACAGAATTCTCGGCCAAAGGCCAAGTGCATTCTCACCTAATGTGTATTACATTGCTTCTTCATCTATATTCTAACCATTTGTAAGACCTATAAAGGTCATCCAAGTATGGGTACCAAATGGTACTCTTACAAAGAAAAAAAACTAACTCGTAAGGACCCAAAATAAAAGGGTACCTAAATCGTTGTTGCACATTGCAGGGAACACATACATCTAAAGGTACATCAATCAAGTGGTTCCTTGACAGTGACTACTCGAGGCACATGACGGGTGACCCGAGCTTGTTTTCAAAGTTGAAGAAGGTTACAAAAGGTGGATCGGTGACCTTTGGAGACAATAATGAAGGAAGAATCATTGGAAAAGGTACAATTGGAAGCCTCAGTACTCTTCAAATCTCCAATGTCTTCTTGGTAAGTAATCTATCCTATAATTTGCTTAGCATCTCACAGTTTCTTGACAACGGTTTTGATGTGTGTTTCACTCACCCATATTGCAACATAGTAAATAAAAATGGAAGAACGGTATTAAAAGGAAAAAAGGAAGGAAATATTTTTACGCTTTCTGTGGATGACATGTTAGATGCTAAGGTTAAATGTTTTATGTCAAATAAACCTAACGTAAATTTGTGGCATAGGTGATTATGACACATTGGCACCTCAACGCTTGAAAAACTTCAACGAAAGAATCTAGTACGAGGATTGCCTAAACTTGATTTAGACAACTTTCAATTGTGTGAATCTTGTATTAAAGGAAAACAAACACGCGAGTCACTTAAATCTAAAAATGAAATTAGCACGTCTAGAGTTTTAGAATTATTACACATTGATTTGTTTGGTCCTAGTCGTACTAGGAGTCTTGGTGGACGCCATTATGCATATGTTATCGTTGACGATTTTTCTCACTATACATGGACTTTATTTCTTGCGAATAAAGATGATAGTGCCGTTGAGATTGCTAAAGTAATAAAACAACTTGAAAATGAATATGGTTTGAATGTGAAAAAGATTAGAAGCGATAGAGGCGGTGAATTTAAAAATAAGGACATGATTGCGTTTTGCGAAGAAAAAGATATTAAACACGAGTTTTCGCCACCTAGGATACCACAATTAAATGGAGTAGTGGAAAGAAAGAATAGGACAATACAAGAAATTGCTTGAACCATGTTGTGTGAAAATAAGTTGCCTGGATTTTTGTGGGCGGAAGCGGTAAATTGTGCATGCTATATAGTTAATTGTTTGTCGATTAGAAAGAAAATAAATAAAACTCCTTATGAAATAGCAAATGATCGCATGCCAAAAATTGATTACTTTCGTGTGTTTGGTTGTAAATGCTTTGTTTTTAATACAAAAGATAATCTAGATAAATTTGAATCTAAATCAATTGAATGCATCTTTGTTGGATATACTGTGAATTCTAAAGCATATAGATGTTATGATCCTATCACTAGACAGATTTTAGAATCAATTCATGTAAAGTTTAATGAATTTGGTGAGTTTGAAAAAGATAAAGAATATGACGATGATTTTGAGCTAAAGCCCGTGTTAGATGAAATAGAAGAGAATATTGTACATGATTAGCACAACACTTTAGAAATGCATGATCACTTAGAAATGCATAAGAAGTTAGAAAATAATCAACCAAGATGGTATAGGGATCACCTACACGATCTCATTATAGGCGATATAACTCAAGATGTCCGACCACGAAGAAGAATAAACCCGGATGAAATAAATCAATTTCATGATATCCAAAATTGAACCCAAGAATGTATTTGATGCTTTGAATGATTCTTCTTGGATTGATGCTATTCATGATGAATTAAATCAATTCACAAGAAATGATGTATGGGATTTAGTGCCACGTCCATAAGATAAAACGATAATAGGTACAAAATGGGTTTTTAGAAATAAAATGAATGAAGAAGGTAAAGTTGTTAGAAACAAAGCGAGACTTGTAGCACAAGGATATAATCAAGAAGAAGGAATAGACTACGACGAAACATTTGCACCCGTACCACATTTAGAAGCCATACGATTGTTACTTGCTATTGCTTGCATGAAGAATTTTAAACTCTATCAAATGGACATAAAAAATGCATTTTTAAATGGCTTTATACTAGAAGAAGTATATGTGAAACAACCACTCGGTTTGAAGATTTAAAATATCCTGATCACATGTACAAATTAAAGAAGGCACTATATGGTTTAAAATAAGCACTTAGGGCTTGGTATGATCGTTTTGCTACCTTTCTTTCAGAAGTTAGGTTTTTGATTCAAAATTTTTGAAAAACCAAATTTTCCACACCTACTATTCAATCCCCTTCTAGTGGTGTTATACAGGTCCTACACACTTTTCCTCCATCTTTTATCTTTTGCTACTCAGTGAACAAGTTGGGATTCCCTATCACGTGCCTTCAACATCCACTATCTAAAAACCACTTGGTTTTTAGATTCTTTAGCTTTGTCTCCTTTTTGTCTTCTTTATGATTTTCCTACAATGGAGATAAAATTTTAGGTACTCTTTACTTGGGTCCTTGAATGTTAGGGGCACCATCCTTGTTTAAATATCCCTTAGGTATCCAAACTTGGATATACCTTCTAAGCACATATTTGACATTATGGTAAGTTGAATAATACAACGGATTTTCATGTACTTGTCCATTCCATTTAAAAGATGATACATTGTCATACATGTTATGTCTTGGTTGATAAGTTATATGTTGATTTTGGTATGAAATATGAGGTATATTATTATATTTCTTGAATGGAGCCATGTATGTTGTATGTTCATTCCTGTAAGTCTTATAAGGAGGATATGTGTGTTGCCTATATTTAGGTTTATAATAAGTTGGTTGCACTTGATTTTGTTTAAATACATTTGTATACGTATAGGCATAATCTCTAGGTGGTCTAGATGCATAATTTTTCCTTGTTGTACATTTATATGTGTGTGCTTTGTGGGTGCATGTTGCATTTTTACCTTAGAAGGAGGAGTAGCAGGCAAAATGTGTACATTTGATTTAGTTGTACTATATGGTAATTTAGCATTAGATGATACAAAGTTAGTCTTTTTGCCTAACTTGTCATTTTCTTCTATATAGCATAAGCCATTTTTATCATTTCCATATTTTTGCGATGATATTAATGTATCTAACATGTTTGTTCCAATTTAAATTGTTGTAACATTTTTTCTAACTCAAATTTTGATGTTTTAAGTTGTAATATTTCATTTCAAAATTTTCTACCATAGATTTTAACATGCTATTTTTGGTTTTCAATGTTTGTTCGTTACTCCTATATGACTCAATTTTATTCTTAAGAGAATCAAGAATATTAGCAGACTTTTGTTTAAAAGATTCTAACTGATCGAAAAATTTCAAGCTGGACATCTTCAACTTGTTGTTTTCTTCGGCTAATTTCTTTTTCTCTTTAGACAACCTTTAACAGTGAGCATGCATCTTTAAGAATTCTTTGCAAATTTGATTATCAGAATCTACATCAGAAGACAAAATTATCTTGCTGGATGCACAGCAGACTTGAGCTTCTACATTTTCTGATTCTGAGCCGGACGAGTCGCTCGATGTGCTTGCCTTCATTACTCGTTTTTGTTTTCTTTCCTTTGGCTCCTTTGCCTTGGACCATTGGAGCTCCTTGTCTTTGACTTGTTTATTATTATTACTATTGTTATTTTTCTTTGTCGGACAATCGTAAGAGATGTGTCCTTTTTGTCTACATTCTTAGCATTTTAATTCTTTATTATACCACTTGTCACTATTTTTATTTGAATTATTTTTCCCAAGTTTAGAAGAGAAAGAAGAAGATTGTTGTCTATTCCTATTAGTCCGTTTGAAAAACTTCCTAAGTTTTCTAGCTATTAATATTAAAGTATCGTCTAATTCATTATCGCTATTACATTCATCATTATTTATATGTGACTCAGTTGATTTGAAAGCAATAGACTTACTGGATGATTTAGATGATTTGGACTTTTGTTGGTTCAGTTTTACCTCATAAACTCTAAGTGAACCGATCAATTCATCCATTTTAGTGATTGACTTTGTCTCCTCATTGTTGTCACCTTCGGATCCATTCAGCAGGAAGACTTCGTAGCACTTTTTGAACTTTCTCGTTGTTGGTACCTAGAGCTTCAAGTGCATTGAAAATGTTAGTAATTCTCAAATCCATAGATGTTATGGATTCGTTCGGCGACATTTTGAAAGATTCAAGTTCAGTCATAAGCATGTTTATTTAGACTCTTTTACACCGCTAGTACCTTCATGCTTTAATTCTAAAGATTTCCACATGTCGTGTGCACTAGTGCAATTTGATACATGACCTGCTTCAGAAGCCGTTAGTCCATTTAGAAGCAATTGTATGGCTTTAACATTCATTGACATTTTATTTTTTATCTTTAAATGACCATTCACTTTTATATTTTTCTACTCTTGTGTTATCCCATTTACCTGTACAACTTTCATTGGAATGTACGGCACATCTTCGACTATAGACCATAAATCGATGTTTATAGCCATTAAGAATAGCCTCATCCTAAGTTTCCAATAAATGAAATTATTACCATCGAAAAGAGGAGGACATTGAGCAGACATACCTTCCAACTCACCTTTATGAGAAACTATAGCCATTGTATGTACTTTTGATTTGAGATGTACAGGCTACAACGAACTCTTGTGCATTAGCCTTGTCTTCTTAAAACGGTGATAATGTCGCTTCTTAGAGTGGTGTTAACCTGGTTCTGATACAAATTGTTGGACCGTGACACCTGCAATAACACCATTAGAGGGAGGTGAATAGTAGTTAGTGGAAATTACACTATCCCCTTGAATTAAATTCCCCTTTGAAAGCAAAATCTGAGAGCTACTCAGATTCAGTACCTGTTTTTGGAAAATTCAACACTCGGTGTACACAACTCCAAAAATGAAATAAAATTAAGATCGTTTGACTATTCAAACAAATAAAAGGATTCAAATGATCAACCTGGACAGAATTGGACACAATAGTGCTAACTTTAAAAATGTGTTTCTCTTTATTTACTCAACCAAAAAGGTTGATATTTTTTTCAAAATACTCCTTAGGATGTCTGGTTTAAGTTTCCAAAAGGCTCTGACCTGAAAATATACTGGATCAAATCAGAATGCAAGTTTCCTTGAAACTGGTCAAATGACAGCCAGAATGGAGCAGTTATCTTTCAAAGACAGAAAGACTAACTTTCCTTTGCTCAAATTAAGTGATTCTTATTTCAAATGAAATCTAACAGTTTAAAGTGTAACTCCACCAAAACTCACCAATTTGGAAAGCTTTTTGTTATTTTTTCAAGACGTGTGAAACTGGGTGAAAAATGCAGTGAAACGGGCAGAAAACAGTAAAGAAAAGAAGAAGACAAGAACATCGAGGATTTATCTTAGTTCGGTAAATGTGACCTATTCCAGTCACAAGGAACATCGTTCCTTGGATTTTACTACGGAATCAACAACAATACAACAAAAACCAAGATTGATCATTGGGTTAAACACTAACCTTATTCAAAACTTGGATGACCACCTTTATGCAACTTAGATTGCAACACCTCTACCACTTGTTGGTGTAGCCTTATAAACTTGGCTAACCAATCATACAAAATCAACACAAGCGGCATGTATAATGTAACCCAACAACAACAAGAAATGAAACACCTTAGCTATACAAAGAATGAAAGAAGAAGAGAATAGCAAGAATGATCTTCAAGTTTGCTTCAAAGTTGTGTGTTCTTCTTCTTCACCTTTGCCTCCTATTTATAGTGTAAAATGGTCCTTGAAAATCAGACCTCCTATGTGTCAACATCTTCATCAACAAGTCTTAGATGTGTTCTCATCATTGGTTGGCCACATAATCACCTTGTACACTTGGAAACATAAAGAAGCATGATTGGTCCACCTTTGCACTTCTAAAGGCCAAATTTTTGTCTTGAAAAATAACTTGGAAAATGTGAAGATAATACCCAAAGATAAGATGGCATATTCCTCCAATAAACCTTCAAATTCTTGGCATAAACACAGGACATGTGAGACTGAATTTTTTTTGTATACAAACAGCCCTTTTCCAGCCTTGTAGCCGTTGGCTACCTTTGAATTTTTCCAAGTTGGAAACTTTTCCAACTAGCTTATTTTTGGTTGGTCCACTTGCCATCATGTCATAAAATGAATACACCATCATTTCCACCTGTATAATCGCGTTTTGGAGGCTATAATATGTGTACAACTTCAGAATTTTTGAAGAGAAAATAATGCATAAAAGTTGATAAGATTATGTCAACATATAATACCAAGATTTCCAATTTTTCTCCTTTAAATGTTGTGATGGATTTTGAACTAAGAACACCTTATAATCTCTATAAAATGATGAATGAGAGCCTCCAATATCATATGCATAAAATTCTTCAAGAAGAAAAATAGAATATGACACGAAAACCGTCACATATCCTGCTACGTCGATAATATCATCAAATACGAGAATATAATAGAAAACCACCAAATAATCTTCAAGAATACCATAAATGAACTCCAGAATGAAGATAATAAGATATATTCAAGAGCATTTCTTGAGTAAAATGACGAACTGCCCACGAGAGTAAAATGACCAAAATGCCACTAGAGAGAGAAAACTCTGAAAATGACCCTAATGGTAAGAAATAGATATAATAATACCTTTGTGATAATAAATAAGTTGCAGATAGGTCCTTGAATCATATACATCATGTCAAGTACCTACAAAAACTCAAAATACCAATTTTGTCTTTTTTGCTTTCGTTGGGATATACTGGGTATGATGATGATAATGGTAAGTTGTAGAAACTTCCGAGACACATTAGTCACAAGACATTATTATATTCATCAAAAACACATAATGAAAACATAATAAACATATATGAAGCATGTGCAAATGAAAACAATCATCTTATCATATTTTAGAAAAAATTTCCTAAAAACCCTACACATCAATCGATCGAAGTGTCTCTGCTTCACAGCTCGATGTCTCACAGTGAGGTTCAGAGTTTGTTTCTGACCTACATCGATCAATCTATATGGAGATCTATGTACACATCGATCGATCGATGTGTCTCAGGTTTAGAGATTGATGTCTCATAGTAAGGTCTTGGTTTTTCTCTACCTTACATGGATCGATCAATAAAAGGGTTCGATGTACATCGATCGATCGAAGTACATTAACCTGAGAAATCGATGTCATTTTTCTTCACTTATTCGACTTTTTATCATTTATAACATCATGTGTGACATTTTTAAGTATTCAACACATAAAATAATTACCTTGAAAATTATCCAAACATATTTCTCAACAAGAACGGGGAACTAAATTTCTCAAAAAAGACTCTTTTTCAAATTCAGTTTAGGACGTGAACTAAATTTCTCAAGAAGGACTCTTCAATAAATTTGACTTGCATCCGCAGGAAAGGGCTAGTCAACCACAGGGTGCAATTTCAGCCTAAAATCTAGTCTTTTTGTGTAACTGTAATTTGAATTCTTTAAACACCCTTAAAGATTTCAGGCATTGTAATCAGGTCATGAAACTAAATTGATGTTTTTTTATTGCACCCTTTGACTATGATAGGTGTTAAATTAAGGTTTAGTCTTATTTAAGTTTGTAAAACCATTGGACAAAAATTCAGCTTTGTGTTTTTTGAGTGAATCCTTTCTTGCTTTTCCATTGAGAAGATGCCTTTGTTTTTTTTAGTTTTTGACTAAAATTCAAGGTTAAGATCTTTCAAATATTGAGCCATTTGAGGGTGATTGCCATTGCTAACAGAATACCGTCTAAGAGGGTTGAATCAATTTGCCTAAGCAACGACTATTCCAGCTCAAAGGAGAACTCATCTAGGCCGATTTTGAGACAAGGGAAGCAAAGGGGAGTCCAAATCCTTCGTTTCTAAACCGCTGTGAAGGAGGAGCTTGAGGTGGAGAATGGATCACGCACCGCACACGTATCAATTTGGTATCTTTGAGAAGCTGCCTTCGTTTTCTTGGTTTTTGCACTAAAATCAAAGTTAAGACCTCTCAAAGATTGAGTTATTTGCAGGTGATTGCCATTACTAAAAGAATACCATCTAGGAGGATTGAATCAGCTTGCTTAAGCAATGACTATTCATGACTCACCTTAGATTGACCTTTCCATGGACCTTTTCTTAGGCCTACCAAGATCTAAGGCAGGTAGGGGTAGTGTTTTTGTTGTGGTAGAAAAATTTTCAAAAATGACTCATTTTATTGCATACAAGAAAGTTGACGATACGACACATGTTGCTGACTGACTCTTTAGGGAAATTGTTCGCTTGCGTGGTATGCCAAGAATAATTGTGAGAGACAGAGACACTAAACTCCTTAGTCCACTTTTGGCATGTTTTGTGGAGCAACTAGGCACAAGATTGTTATTCTCGACCATTGCTTACCCGCAAAGGAATGGACAAACCAAAGTAGTCAATAGAACTCTATCACAAGTTTTGTGTGCCATCATTCAAAAGAACCTCAAAAATTGGGAAGGTTGTTTACTGTATATTGAGTTTGCATATAATAGAAGCGTTCGTCATGGTACATTACATAATCCTTTTGAGATTGTGTATGGTTTTAATCCCTTCTCACCCATTGATTTGATCCTCATTCCTGTATGTGAATATTCTAATCTTGATGGTAAACGAAAAGCTGAAATGGTTAAATGGTTGCATGAAAAAGTTAAAAACTAACTTGAGGAAAAGAATAAAGCTTATGCTTGGAGAGAAAATAGGCATCGCAAACAGATTTCTTTTGAGCATGGTGATTTTGTATGATTGCATTTGAGGAAAGAGAGATTTTCTAAGGAAAGGAAGTCTAAACTCATGCCACGAGGGGATAGCCCATTACAAGTCCTTCAGCATATTGGTGAAAACGCTTATGCTCTTGATCTTCCCGAAAGGTATGGTGGTGTTTCCTCCACTTTTAATGTCGTTGACCTGAACCCTTACAATGATGATCCACTTGATTCGAGGACGAATCATTTTGAGGAAGGGGGAGTGATATAGACCAAGGATCTCATCAAGAGGCCTTGGCGCCTCAAGGACCTATGACAAGAAACAAGGCCAGATATCTTGGGTTTGAAGTTGGAAACCTCTTGTTTAAGCATATACAAGACGAACCTGAAGTTAATTGGGTTCATTTTATTGAACCAGCTCAATATACGCTTTTCTTACTTTGGTCTTCTTGCATTTTCGTTTATTATCTATTCTTTTACTTGTTTGATGCATGTTATGTCTTTGTTTGCTTTGTAGTGGCTGTTGGAGTTGCCAAACCCGTGTGGAAGTGTTAGACCAAGAATGCTGAAAAGCGTTGAGAATTGCCTGAACTTTGAGGACGCATAACTGAGTCATGCAACCTCCAAATTGTATCATTCAAAAGCCAAAAGTCAAACTCAGGACGTGATGTAAATTTCCCAAGAAGGACTCTTCTTCAAATTCGACTTGCATCCGCAGGAAAAGGCCAGTCAACCGAGGGCTCCATTTCAGCCTAAAATCCAGCCTTTATTGTGTAGCTCTTGGAATTTGAATTCTGTAACCACCCTTAAAGATTTCAAGTGTTGTAATCAGGTCATGAGACTTAATTGATGTTTTTTATTGCACCCTTTGACTAGGATATATGTTAGAATCAAGTTTTACTCTTATTTAAGCTTGTAAAACCGTTGGACAAAAATTCAGCTTTGTTTTTTTTTTTGAATGGAACCTTTCTTGCTTTTCCATTGAGAATCTGCCTTTGTTTTCTTGGTTTTTGACTAAAAATAAAAGTTAAGTTCTCTCAAAGATTGAGCTATTTGAGGGTAATTGCCATTGCTAAAAGAAGACCTTCTAGAAGGGTTAAATCAACTTGCCCAAGCAACGACTATTCCAACGTAAAAGAGAGCTCGTATAGGATGAGTTTTACACAAGGGAAGCAAGGGGGAGTCCAACTCCTTTGTGCCTAGACCGTTGTGAAGGAGGAGGCTTGAGGTGGAGAGTGGATCATACACCGCACATGCATCAATTTGGTATCATTGAGAAGCTTCCTTTGCTTTTTTGGTTTTTGCACTAAAAATCAAGGTTAAGAGCTCTCAAAGATTAAGCTATTTGTGGGTGATCGCCATTGCTAAAAGAATACCGTCTTGGAGGGTTGAATCAACTTGCCTATGCAACTCCAGGCTCACCTTGGATTGATCTTTTCATGGACTTTGTCTTAGGCCTACCAAGATCTAAGGTAGGTAGGGATAGTGTTTTTGTTGTGGTAGACAAATTTTCAAAAATGGCTCATTTGTTGCATGCAAGAAAGTTGCAGATGCGACACATGTTGCTGACTTATTCTTTAGGGAAATTGTTTGCTTGAATTGTATGCCTTAAACAATTATGAGTGATAGAGACGCCAAATTCCTTAGTCACTGTTGGCGTGTTTTGTCGAATAAGATAGTCACAAGATTGTTATTCTCCACCATTGCTCACCCACAAACGGATGGACAAACCGAAGTTGTCAGTAGAACTCTATCACAACTTTTGCGTGCCATCATTTAAAAGAACCTCAAAAATCGGGAAGATTGTTTACCATATATTGAGTTTTCATATAATAGAAGCGTTCATCATGGTACATTACATAGTCCTTTTGAGATTGTACACGGTTTAATCCCTTGTCACTATTGATTTGGTCCACATTCCCATACAGAGCATTCTAGCCTTGATGGTAAACAAAAAGCTGAAATGGTTAAAAGGTTGCATGAAAAATTTAAAAACCAACTTGAGGAAAAGAATAAAGCTTATGCCTGGAGAGCAAATAGGCGTCGCAAACAGATTTCTTTTAAGCCTGGTGATTTAGTATGGTTGCATTTGAAGAAAGAGAGATTTCCTAAGGAAAGGAAGTCTAAACTCATGCCACGAGGAGATGGCTCATTCCAAGTCCTTCAGCGTATTAGTGAAAACGCTTATGATCTTGATATTCCCAAAAGGTATGGTGCTATTTCCTCCACTTTTAATGTCGCTAACCTGACCCCTTACAATGATGATTTATTTGATTCGAGGACGAATCATTTTGAGGAAGGAGGGATTGATGCGGACCAAGTATCCCATCAAGAGGTCTAGTGCCTCAAGTCCCTATAAGAAGAAACAAGGCCAGACAACTTGGGTTTTGAAGTTTGAAACTTCTTTTTTAAGCATATGCAAGACGAACCTAAAGTTCATTGGGTTCATTTCATTGAACCAGCTCAATAAACGCTTTTCCTACTTTGGGTTTCTTGCATTTTTGTTTATTATCTTTTTTTTATGCTTGTTATGTCTTTGTTTGCTTTGTAGGGCTTGTTGGAGTTGCCAAACCCGTGTGGAAGTGTTAGACCAAGAATGCTGAAAAGTGATGACAATTGCTTGAACTTTGAGGACGCATAGATCATGCAAACCCTCAAATTGGGTCATTCAAAATCCAAAAGTCAAGTTAAGAATGTGAACTAAATTTCTCAAGAAGGACTCTTCTTGAAATTTGACATGCATCCGACAGAAAAGGCCAGTCAACCAAGGGAGCCATTTCAGCCTAAAATCCATCCTTTTTTTGTGTAACTCTTGGAATTTGAATTCTTCAACCACCCTTACAAAATTTCAGGCGTTGTAATCAGGTCATAAGATCAGAATTGATGTTTTTAATTGCACCCTTTGATTAGGATAGGTGTTAGAATCAAGTTTTAGTCTTATTTAAGCTTGTAAAAACATTGGATAAAATTCAGCTTTGTTCTTTTGAATGAAAACTTTCTTTCTTTTTCATTGAGAAGTTGCCTTTGTTTTCTTGGTTTCTGACTAAAAATGAATGTTAAGATCTCTCAAAGATTGAGTTATTTGAGAGTGATTATCATTGCTAAAATAATACCGTCTAGGAGGGTTGAATCAACTTACTTAAGAAACGACTATTCCAATGCAAAGAAGAGCTCATCTAGGCTGAGTTTTATACAAGGGAAGAAAGGGGGAGTCCAACTCCTTTGTGCCTAAAAAGTTGTGAAGGAGGAGGCTTGAGGTGGAGAGTGGATGCACCGCTCACGCATCAATTTGGTATCATTGAGAAGCTGCCTTTGTTTTCTTGGTTTTTGCACTAAAAATCAAGGTTACGATCTCTCAAAGATTGAGCTATTTGCGGGTGATCGCTATTGCTAAAAGAATACCGTCTAGGAGGGTTTCAACTTGTCTAAGCAACAACTATTCCAGATTCACCATGGATTGACCTTTCCATGGACTTTGTCTTAGGCCTTCCAAGATCTAGGACAGGTAGGGATAATGTTTTTGTTGTGGTAGACACATTTTCAAAAAAGGCTCATTTTATTGCATGCAAGAAAGTTGATGATCCAACACATGTTGCTGATTTATTCTTTAGGAAAATTGTTTGCTTGCGTGGTATGCCTAGAACAATTGTGTTTGATAGAGACACTAAATTCCTTAGTCACTTTTGGCGTGTTTTATGGAGTAAGCTAGGCACAAGATTGTTATTCTCCACCACTGCTCACCACTTATATTTTTTGTATCAACCTTTAGATCATACATGTATACAATTGTTATCATAGCTGGATGTGTGTGTGTGTATATATATATGTGTATATGTATATATATATATATATATATATGTGTGTGTATATATTTTTTTTATTTTTTTTTATACGCAATTTATTTATTGATGCAATGCCTCACTTATGGCGGAGGAAAACCATATTACATTATCAGAGTACTCGAAGTAATGAAATAACGAAACAATAATGATATATCTCCAGTCATATATGATATGCCGCATTAAAACCTTGCCAAGAAAAACCACCCTTGTGGACAAAACCTTGGCGAAGGAAAAAGCGTACATATTTATATGACTGTCATTGATATGATGAGAATATAAGCCTTGGAACAAATCCATGAATGTCGCTAGCCTATACATTAAAACGCTGATGAAGATTGTGTGACCGCTTCCTTGGCTTGAAATATTCTTGATAGTTCCAACCTCAGAAGACACCCAGAGCAAAAAGTGAGTACTATGATTTGTGAGTTGAAAAAGCAAAGATTGATAGAGCAAGTACGCACCGGGGCCACCTTGGTAGGTGAAGTACCAAGGTGGTAAGGAAGAAATAAAAGCCAGCGCTTGCCACATCAGGAGGGCCGAAGGTGCTGCATGGGCACACGGACTAATTCTTGCCAGTATGATTTGAAACTCGCACAAACATGAATAGGACATAAATAGATCATCAGTGTCCAAATGAAAAAAGATTAACCAGGGATGAAAATGCGTACCCGGGTCGCCTTGACCATAGGGCCAAGGCGACAATGGTATGATATCGGCAATGGGGAGCCCAAACAGATCAAGACGCATGCAAAGGTGAGCTCCGATATTTAGTATGGCCATCCTCGACAAGTAGCAATACAGGGAATGATGTATCCAAAGTGTTCGCATGAGACAAAAAAACACGTTATACATAAATAGGACAAAGAATAAACCGTCGAGTAATGGTTTGTTGGCCATACCTATCCTGCCTGTTACACGAAGATAACAGGCAGGAGAAGAGATTGCTCGCCAATCCATATGGAAGACTGTAGTCATGGCACCCGTAAATTAACAGAAGTAAGATCCAATGTGACCGCCGCACGGACTAACGATGGCAAAGTGGTCGAGGTGAACCGCTCCGTGCATAGGTGCGCCATCGCATGCTGCGCTAAATAATGTGCTGGGAGGTTTGCCTCGCGATAAACGTGATAACAAGGGAGACGGTGCATATGAACAAGAGAATGTAGCCGCCGATTGCAATCCACCGTCGCCGTTCGCACCACTCATCCGTCAGCCATTCTTCGTTCCGTAATCTTCTCTGGTCGGAATTACTGCAATAACCATCACTATGGCATCGACGCCTCCTTCGTTCGCAGCCGTGGTTACTGGCGCCTCCTCAGCCGAGAAAATCAGCATCTTACCCAAAACGGTCTCAAGGCACAAAGGTATTCCAATGATCTCTTTTCTCGATTCTGAAATCGATGCACTAGCCGCGCCATTCAAATATTCCTTGGTCGGTACGTTTTGGTATGGAAGACCACCATTGAAGGTGATCCGAGAAGTATTTGAAAAAATTGGTTTTCATCACGATTTGCGCATCACACTTATTGATCAATCTCATATCCTTTTAAATTTTCGTCAAGAAGCAAATTATCTCAGATGTTTCTATCGTAGGTCATGGCATATATCAGGCTGTCATATGCGTATAACTAAATGGACAGTCGACTTTGATCCTACGACTGATGTTCCCATTGTTCCAGTCTGGGTAGCCTTTCCTGGTTTGCCGATTCATTTGCATTGCCGCGAGGCGTTATTTGAGATAGTGAAGCCGATAGGCTCCCCACTCAAGCTAGATGTTGCGACATCGGATGCGCTTAGGCCGTCTGTGGCAAGAGTCTGTGTTGAAGTTGATGTCTCGCAGGAACTGCCGCAAAAAATATATCTGCAGGCAAAGCAGCGACTTATATTGCAGTCAGTGATCTATGAGGATTTGCCAAAATATTGTACTTCTTGTCGTCGTTTAGGGCACGATCATTTGACTTGTGAGCCAAGGCAGTCGGCGCCGTCGACCATTCCGCCACCTCCGCCGCCACCTCTCGTCTCGTCCGTCAAAACAAAGATGGACTCCAGTTAAGAAGAAGACAGCTGCACCACCTTCTACAGAACCATCATCCACCCTGCCACCTCCATAGTTTGATATGCCACCATCGACGGAGCCTATAACGAGTGCTCCATCTGTTCCTCCTGTCGCTGATATGGACCCACAGGAGGTGGATGAAGGTCAGGTACAAGACACTTTTTGTGATGCTCCGGATCACCAACTGCCAGAGGACGTCACTCATACAGATCTTGGTCACTTGTCGGACACGGAACTGCCGACTGAGGCGCATGACGATGCCCCCCTCATAGTTCCTGTCGAAGTTGCACGTCGTATGCAACTATTAGACTCGTCGCCTGATGATGACATATTAATATCTCGACTGCCTGATCAAACGGAGGAGGCACTATTTGTGCCTGTTGTCCCACGTCGAAAACGCCGCAGTCGAAAGGATCTCCCACCATTACCACCGTCGACAATTTTGACACGCAGCGCATCTCAGATCATTCAGGGAAGTGTCTCTAGCCTTTCTCAATGAATATATTAATTTGGAACATTCGAGGCATGCGCACGTCCTTGCCTCGATTACAGCAGTTACTTAGAGATCATCGTATAAATTTGCTTGCATTAATTGAACCTAAACATACCCCTGCACAAGTACATAGGTTTTGTTTGCGTCTTGGCTTTTCCCACTGTTGTGCTTCACAATCAAAACATATATGGTTTTTTTGGCGGGATAATGAGTTTCGCATGCTTGCCACACAGGATCAGGAGCAAGTGATCCACTTGACTCTTTCTTCAGTCACGCAGCAGCATTCATTTGTTCTCTCTTTAGTCTATGCAAAACATACAGCCACACAGCGTCAACACTTATGGCGTGTCCTATGTGATTTCTCCACGGGATTACAGTTGCCATGGTTGATTGGTGGGGACTTCAATACATTCCGCGCAATTGAGGATCATAATGGCCGCTCTACACCTTCTTTATCTGCCTTACAAGATTTTAATGACTGTATTGAGGCTTGTTCGCTTATGTCCCCACCATATCAAGGCACGCGCTATACTTGGGCTGAAGGTCGCGGCCTTGGACGTGTCTGCCGGAGACTAGAGTGGACATTTATTAATTCTTTGATGCATGATATGTTTGACACTCTTAGACTCACTCATTTGCCGCGTGTCACATCGGACCACGCTCCCCTCTTGATACAATGTCAGTTAAGTACCCAGCCAATCCGTCGCTCTTTCCGGTTTCTAGACGCATGGCTCCACCATCCGGATTTTCATAATTATGTGCGGCATGCATGGCTATCGTATCCAACAACAGGTGGCATGCGCGGCTTCTATGACAAATTATTTTCTCTAAAGAAAGATATTCAGCAATGGAATAAGACTATCTTTGGGAATATTTTCAGCAAATTGAAGGATGCCGAAAACAATCTGAATACAGCAGAAAATAACTGGGATGCTACTTCTACGGAAGAAGCGCGAGAGGCTTATTATCAGGCTAAGGCACATTATTTGCTTGCCTCAAAATATGAACTCCTATACTGGAAGCAAAAGGCTCGTGTTAAATGGTTACAAGAAGGGGATGCTAATACTAGTTACTTTCACTCTCTTGTCAAAGGTAAACGATCACAGCTATGTATTCGTCAGCTCCAAAATTCGCAGGGAACATTGTTGACACAACCTGAGGATATTATGCTGGCGGCAGTAGATTATTATACGGATTTATTTGCCCGAGCGCCTACCAGCAATCATACTAAAGTATTATCATCTATCCCATGTCTAGTCACTGATGCGGATAATTTAATGCTTACACAGTTGCCATTGGAATCAGAGGTCAAAGCGGCGGTATGGAGTTTGGATCCGCAAAGTGCGGCAGGGCCAGATGGATTTAATGGACACTTCTATCGTTCATGTTGGTCGATAATACATTTGGATGTGCTCAAAGCTGTGCAGGAATTTTTCATTGGGGTTCCCCAGCCGACGGTCATGGCCAGTGCATTACTTACTCTCATCCCAAAAGTGCAGTCACCTCAGACGTTTGGTGATTTCCGTCCAATTTGCCTTACAAATTTCATCAGTAAATTTTGCACTCGTATTATTGCCACTCGTTTGAATCAGCTATTACCAAAATTAATTTCGCCGGAGCAAACGGGTTTTCTCGCGGGTAATGATATCTCAACTCAAGTACTTTTGGCTCGTGAAATGGTGCATATGTTGGACAGAGGCGGGCCACAGTTATGTCTGAAGTTAGATATGATGAAGGCTTTTGATCAGGTCAGCTGGGACTATCTCCAACTGCTTCTACGCAAGTTTGGATTTTCTGATTTTTTTCATTCGGATTATTATTAATCATCTCAGTGCTACGAGGATGTCAGTATTAATCAATGGGCAGCCATCACCATACCTTCGTCCTTTCAAGGGCGTAAAACAGGGGGATCCATTATCTCCTTTACTGTTTATACTGTCGTCTGAAGGTTTTAGTCGAGGGTTGAAGGATCTGGTTACCACGGGCAAGATTCGACCCTTTCGGTTGGGCAGAATTCCGATGACCTTTTCGCACTTGGCTTACGCAGATGATTTGCTCATCTTCCTACAAGGTACACAGAGGAATCTTCGGCGATTCCATGCATTTCTCACTACATATGAAACTGCATCGGGACAAAAAGTTAATTTTGGTAAAAGCAGTTTCATTCCATCATCCAATATCACAGCAAGACAATGTCAAAATATTAAAGGAATCCTAGGCATGCGCCAAACATCTCTGCCTTTTCGCTATCTTGGTTCTTATCTTCATAAGGGCATCCCTCGGGCTAGGCACTGTTCGTCATTATTGCAGCATGTGGATGACCGGTTACATGGTTGGCAGTCTCGTCTACTATCTTTGGCAGGACGGCTGGTGCTTTTACGCTCCGTCATTGCAGCGCTCCCGCTACACATTTTGGCAGCAGGCGGCATGCCTAAGTCGGTCATTCGCATGCTTGACAGAAAGATGTCAGCATTCTTTTGGGGAGATAGGCATCATTGGGTCGCATGGAACACTATTACTACTCCAGTTGAAGAAGGAGGATTAGGGCTTTGCAGTCTTCGTGAGCTGCAACAGGCATATAAATGTCGCATATGGTGGCAATATCAGCGCCATGATATATTATGGAGTAGATATATGCACCTTAAATATGGACGGCGCGGTGACTATACTCCCAGGCTCCCAGATTTAGCAGTTTGGAAATCTATCTGTCGCGTTCACCCCATCTGTTTTTCCCACTCAACTGGCTTGGGAACATTTCTATCATGGACGGCCACGTCTTCAGGGGAGTTTTCACTTAAGTTGGCCTATGATATATGTCGGGTGTCACGCCCAACATTACTCTCGACAGCATTTATTTGGTTTAAGCACCACTCTCCCTCCGTTCGGCTATTATTGTGGCGCTTCTTTCATTCAGCCATGCCCTTTGAAGATTACATAGGACAATATATGGTGGTGCGTCCAACACAATGTCCTTTTGCAGATCACATTCAGCTACAGTGGACCATATATTCATTTACTGTTCTCGCATTCGATATTTCTGGAGCTTTTTTGCTGCTGAATTACATGGTGTACCGCCGACATCTCTGTCTTTGCGGCAATATTTATTATCCTGGTGGTATAGATCCAATTCTACATCACTCTCGGGAGTCTTGAAGATAGTCATTCCTGCAATTGTATTATCAAACATTTGGCGTCAATATGCACATTTAACATATGGGGACACTACAATTTTCTCAACAGCGGCGTTACGTAATTCTATCCACTTTGATATACACGTATGGACGATGAAAATCCAGGGGTCCAAGTTAGCAGCAGGTCCATTACCGTCTCTCTCCTGGCTCCCTCGGATTCGTACTCCTCGTCTTCGGGTTATTAGATGGCAAACTCCCCCTTCTGGTCGTCTCAAGTTAAATGTGGATGCAGCAGTTGGCCAGCAATATGCTGCAGGTGGAGCGATATTGCGTGATCAAGATGGTTGTTGCATTCAGGCCCTTTCTTTTCGTTTACCTCACAGTACGCCTTTGCAGACAGAGATTCAGGCTACTCTATTTGGTCTGATGTATTTTCTTCCGATATACCGTTCGCTCATTGTAGAATCTGATTGCGCTCAAATGATAGCATGTCAATGCAAGCCTCGGCAGCCAACGGGAAATTACCATCTTCGGCAGCTTCACGATCTGGTTAGCGAGCATTAGCTGGTGCTAATTCATACGTACCGGGAGACCAATATGCCGGCCCATTATCTTGCACAACATGCAATGATGCATCCTACAACGGGGTTGTATAACCGTCATACTCTTCCTTCCCTGGTCAAGGCTTCAGTGGCACTGGATCTCACATCGGCGGCATTGCGCACTGTCTAATGGATTGCTGTTTTTTCACATCTTCTGCCCGTGTCCTACCAGTCACGGGCAGACCCGGTACGCATAATACTCATCTGATACGCTGCTGCTGCATAATTTTTTTGATTATACATATTAATGTTGTTTCTATTCCCATGCTCAATGGCTGCCGCAGGAACTGTGAGTTCAATTTGGAGTGTGGGTGCAACCCTAACATACATACAGTCTTCCATACGGATTGGCACCATCCCCTTCTTTCTGCCTGCATTACATTCGGTGCAGGCAGGTTTGGCGTCTTGTTGGTGTCAAGGTTTCCTCTCGCTATCATCTCTCTCAGACGACTAATGCATGCTGTTGTCCTTTTTCCCCTGTTGCACACAGGGGTTGGCTTTTTACACGTCTTTCTGCCGGCACTTTGTTTTGTGCCGGCAGTGCAGGTTTGATCTATGCTCAGAATTCTCCTGTTTTTCTCTGTTCTGGCCTTATGATTTACTCACATTTTTCTTATCATGATGCGTGGGAGATCACATGGATCGCGCTTCATCTATGCACACTGGAGGTGTTCATTACATGGCCATCATTCCAATATTCGGCATATACACTGGTTGGCTGCACTGTTGATCATTGGACGGATTGGAAACATACAGACGTTGCAGTTTCTTTTCAAGACATTGATGGGCATTCACGACGCTTGAGAGATACTCTTGATATTTGGCTTCTTTTATTATGTTGGGGTAGTACACGGTTAACTTTTTGTAATTCATTACACAATAGCGTATATCAACAATCCAGGTATATAAATATGTACGCTTTTTCCTTCGCCGGGGTTTTATCCTCAAGGATGGTTTTACTCGGCAAGGTTTTAATGCGGCATATCATATATAGCCTGGATGTTGATAATCAGTTGCTTCTGTACTCTTTACTGATTCATTTGGCTGTAATATGGTTTTCCTCCGCCACAAGTGAGGGGTTTATCTAATAACATAACACGGTTTAAAAAAAGTATATAGCTGTTTATTGCATGTGTATATGTGGCGGTGCGTGTATGGGTGTTGAATGATAGGCATGAACTGTGCTTGCTGCCTGTGGTATTAGGTATGAGAAAATATGAGTGGTGTGTGTTTTGGAGAGAGGCCGAGGGTTAGGAATGGGGTTGAGTGACATTACATTTTTAGGGAGTACGAAGGGGGTTGGCCGAGGGATTGAGGGTGGGGATCAGGTACTGGCGGCACGCATAAAAGGGGATCAAGGGTGTTGGGGCAGGGTTGAGGTGAGTTGCATAGTGAGTTAAGGAGAAAGTGGGTCGAGGGAGGTGCATGTATGTATATCGTGCATATACACATGTATGGGCGTGGACATATATATGTATATACATGCATATGAATGGTGGTTACTTGGATATCGAAATTGGGAAATTTGATATTTGACATGACTGTTTTGATATTTGAATATTGGCTTGTGGATTTAGTCGAGATTGAAATTGTTTGAAAAATATTTGGAAGATCGAATATTTGAAAATCATTTTGAAAACGTGCATTGCATGTTTTTAAATTCACCCTTACACGGAAAGTATATCGTTAAGCCGGATTGGTTCCGAACAAACAAGCCATCCGAGCACATTTAACTATTTTGATAGGCCGTTCGGATACATATGACTGCCGATTGGGTAGTCCAGACATATTTGACTATTTTGATGGGCCGCCTAGGCACATTTGACCATTGGGGGATCAATTCATAATTCTTGCGGTATAAGTCACCTATAGGGAAAGCACTATAGCCATCGTATCGAAATCGTATTTGGAATCCAATATCGAAAATCACATCGTATTGTATCGTATCAAAAATCATATAGCATCGCATCGAAAAATTGATATTTTGGAAACTTGAAAATCGAAAGTTGATTTGGTTTGCATCGCATCGATTTGAAAATTGTATTATCAGTTTTGACTTGGACTAACATTTGATTAGCTACCGACTTGAATGGCTTTGATGATTGGATTTGTTTGACTTTGATGATTGGATGATATAAGGGTATAATAGTAATTTTATTTGCGAATGAAAAACTTTCTATTTTATAAATTGTTACTTATTTAATAACATTTGTTTCCCCGTGTATGATCCCATAGTAAGTGCAGTGAGGCTACTTACTGAGATGTGTTGTCGCTCATACTATATCTAATGCTGTTTTTCAGATAAGCAGGACTATAAGTTAGTATATGCCGATGATGATTCGGAGTGGGGATTCTGATGTTCGAGGACTTAGTGATTGAGGAAATTCATTAATGATTTTAGTGAGACAGATATTTATGGATTTGAGGTTTTTGTATTTTCATTATGAGTCATCGGAAAACAACCTCTATATGTTTCTAACACATGGGTATGGTTGCGTACATCCGACCCTCCCATATCCTGTATAGACGGGAGCCTTTAATGCAATGGGGTAATGTTGTTGTTGTATTTAGAGACTTAGTATTTCTAATCTATTTATTGACATTATTACTTTGGACTTGACTAGACATTATATTTTACCGATTAATGCTTTTCTTAAAGATTTTTATCCTATGACTTCTGCTGGCATCATTGTGCATCAGTTTGCTGACGTGTAATTGATTTATATTGACGCTTTGTATTTTTCGTAGTAGAATACGGCCGGTGAATCTTTTCGAATACTTATACCCAGAGCAGGTCGCTACAATAAAAGAAAAGAAAATAAAAACTGATAAGGGAAAATTGGAGATGATTGAACTGTTTCAACAGGTAGTTGAACTGTTGCGGAGGTAGGAGACGACCTACAAGTTAAAATATGTGCCAAGAGAAGGAATAAACAAAGGCTTGGAAAGCTAATATTGTGATCTTCAGGTGAAGCAAAAACTCAGGTTGGAATCTCGAGACAATCGATTTTATATATATGATGTAAGTGCCTTTTTTTCTATTATTATATATTTTTAATATGATTGGCGCGTAATTTTCATAATGGACAGGATATAAAACAAGAAGAGGATATGAAATGGTGTTGATCTTAGGATGCACATGCTTTATGAAAGCAACTTGTTGCCCTCTTTTCTTTTTTTCCTTAAAAAAAAAAGGTATGAATACTGCTGAGCCAATTCTTCGATATAAACTAGGTTAGAAAGTTAACTTACCCCAAAGATGCAAAAAAAAAAAAAAAAAAAAAAAAAAAAAAAAAAAAAAAATTTTCTTGGTACATTAGACTTTTACGTTTGGGCAAGGTCCAGAGTGGAAACAGATCGCTACTCGATCTGATATGCGCAGCCTTATCCAAAAATGCAAAGTTATAATTTATAACCAATACAGTATATTAGATTTGAAACAATTTGGAGAACATGTGAATAGTTTTGATGCTGTAAATTACAGAAATATAATGGTATAATTTTTAGTCGTTGATTTAAGATATGATTTGTTCTAAAAAAATTTGTAATGCAATTATACATATGCTTTGTGACATTAATTTGTTAATATGGATTATATGGTGATTATTTTGATGGTTACTTATCAAATTTACCGTAAAAAAGGAATGATCGAACCAGTTAATTAGGTGTCCACTTTATCTTTAGTATGGAAAACAAGTACTAAAACACTTCTGTGCTTCCTTAACATTGACCTATTATGTTAAGTACTTTTGCCATTGATGTAGTGAAAAGTTTTTTACTATTTAAAAAATATGCTTTCAATATTTTTCTAATTTTGAAAAACTTATAATATTTTAAGAAAACTATAAAAAATACAAATTTTTTACTTTTTAAAATATTGTTATGATAGACTTTTTAGACAGCTCCTCTGTTGACATTTAGTTCTTTTACCCTGCTCTTCAATACTCTTGTTAAGAGTTAATCTGGAAACTTAAGGTAAGATGGAGATGTAAATATGCTTAAAAAACACTAACTTCTTTCCTTTTATTTTTTGGGAGAGGATTAGCTTAAGTACTAGAAAAAATTGAAAATTAGAAATTAGAAAGATCCATTGCTAGGTCATCGGACGGCAGGGCCCACGGAAGATCTCCTTTCTTGCGTTTTGGACTAATTGTTGAAACCATATCAACATTACTTATAATAATACATATAGAGCCGAAAGTTTTATTGGAAATAAACTTTTTGTCTTTTGGGATAGAGGTGTTGTTTATCTGTCTATCATCTTCAGATAATAACAATAGCTTTTGTTATTCTTGAAAGTTATTACGGTTGTTTTTGTTGGAGGAAAAGGAAGTATATTGTAATTGGGCCAAGTTGCAAACTGTGGTTAGCAACGTACTTTAAGTCAATATTACGATTAGTTTCACTAGTGGAAAGTAG
This sequence comes from Eustoma russellianum, assembly GCA_036186865.1. NCBI lineage: Eukaryota > Viridiplantae > Streptophyta > Magnoliopsida > Gentianales > Gentianaceae > Eustoma > Eustoma russellianum. Next base: position 26,555,629 of record AP025045.1, on the reverse strand, counting down.
AAACTAATGAGTCCTTGATATCTAGGGGTGATCAACGGTCCGGTTCCGGTTCTGACGGTTCCAGAACCGTTAGAACCAGAAACCGTTTATCATAATTTTTTAGAACCGAACTGGAACCATAAACCTGTAGAACCGTAAACCTGTGGAACCGTTTAATACGGTTCGGTTCCGGTTCAGAACCGCGGAACCGCCAAAGCAAAAAAAACAGTCTTTTTTTTTAAAAAAGAAACCAACATACTTTTTTTCCTTTCTTTTTTCAATCCAAAGTTGATGTACTTTAATTTGTCACTTAACTGATAAGAATGCACCTTTAATTTTGCTAATATTTTTATCATGGTTTTGTGGGTATATATGTGTATTCATTTGTATATGCGAATATATATGTGTGTATACCCCACTTTATGTAATTATTAACCGAACCTATAACTTCGTAACAATATGCGAGGTATATAATTGGTTTGCTTAGACTTCTTTGTCATGTGATAGCATGGTATGTATGCTTAGTACGAAAATATTGCTAATAATTGGTTGATGGTCCGAAAACAACCACCCTATGCATGGTTATTTTTCTTTTTCCTTGAGGCGTATCTTTTGCCTTAACAATTTGTCCATTTACATAGTCTCATCATCACGGTTTAACCATTATCACAAGTCTCTATGTCTAAAATTGTGTCAAAAGCACAGTTTACACACAATTTATACATGACATCATATAGTATACATATTTATACGGTTCGGTTCCGGTTCTAACGGTTTATAGAAATCAGGAACCGAATTGGAACCATGAACCAGAAATCCGGTTCAGGAACCAAACCGTTAAAGTTATACAGTTCCAGTTCGGTTTAAAACCCATATTTTCGGTTCGGTTTCGGTCCGGTTTTACGGTTTCCAGTTTTTTTGCTCACCCCTATTGATATCTACGCGATGAGTAGATAACTGTATGCTTTTGAATCACTCGATTACAATACAGGGTGAATGAGAAATTAATGCTCAAATTAAAGGAAAAGTCAGCTCAGCTCGGCCCGGACCTGGGCGTGGGCCTAGGTAGCGGACTGAGCTGCAAACCTGAAAGGCTCAGGTTATGGACTGGGCTACAGGCCGGACTGTTGGCTGCAGACTGCAGGCCGAGTACTGTAGCACCAGGTTAGATCTTAACAGCCTGGGCGAAGTTTGTTATTTTCAAACTCGCCAGGTTGTTGAGATAGGATGGCGGTTAAATTTGAAAAAGTTGTTCAGATTTAGTCGGCCGAGCTGACCTGAAGTAGTTATGATCTGACGGCTCAGATTGAACAGTTAATTGATCTGACAGCTGAGAGGCAGACCCGGTACGGTTCTGATCCAACAGTTCAGGCCGAGCCGGTATCTGATCCTACGGCCGAGATTGGAGCGACTGTAACAGCTGACCTCAGAATTTCTCTATAAATAATGGTCGGGCGTGATCTCCGTGAACACACCTACAATACTTCACGAACTCTTCTATTTTCTGCATCTGCATCTTCATACTTCTAAACAGTCTGCACTCCAGTATACCGAGAAGGTGAGGACACTCTTAAAGGTTCGTAGAGTTCAATACTGCAGTACCGCACGTCTGAACTGGTCTCCGCTGTATCCTGGGAGAAAGTTCCTCCTCTGGTTGGGCAGAGTGTACCGGAGCAATAACGTCTTAAGGACAGAGTCCTAAACTCACCTCGGATCTCTGCTCTGCTGAGCTGAAAAGGTTATTGCCTAGCCGAGCTCTACTGTGTGCCGAGCTCAGCTATACGTGGGAGGAATGCAGCACTGGTATAGTGTTGTCGAGCCGAGCTCTGCTTTGTGCCCAGCTCTGCTGTTGTGCTAAGAATATTCGTTGTTCTGAAGCATCATCTTGCCGAGCTCTGCTTTGTGCCGAGCTCTGCTGATCGGCTGAGGACATTTGTTGTTCTACAGCTCGGCCGTGCTGGGCTCTACTCGGTTGAAGCGGCTGATAGCACAACTCTCGATTGTTGTGCTGAGGTGTCTGGATCGGCAGGTAAGTGATCAGCCCAGAACGCAAATGCAATTGCGCTATCTGAACTGTCTTGACTTAGTAGAACCATCCAGTCTACTCAGATCTCGGTTCAGGTCGACCCTGACCTCGGCAGGCCGGCCGTTACTGTACAGAAGTCAATTTGTCTGAATTATTTCAAACAATTCTTATGACGTTATTGGTTTGATTATGTACTGATCTTTGATTGTTTCTTATTGTCAGAGACTAAATAGAGTACACGAGTTCAAACTCAGTTCAAGGCGCAGACGTGCACAGTTCTGCTCCAATGGCACCAAATGCTGGGGCGCCAAAGAATGTTTCTGCACAGGGTCCTGCCGTGGCCCAAGTGGAGAAACTAGCGAAGTTGAGTGGGAGCTTCTTCAAACGTTGGCAACAGAAGATGCTGTTCTTTCTGACTGCTGTGGGACTGGCTTCTTTTCTGACCAAGGACCCGCCTGTGGGGGGTTCCGAGGAGGACTAGACCTAATCTATGGACTACAAACTCTCTGTTGAGGCTTGCAACTTCAACAATTATGCTTGTTTGAGCCATATTTTAGGGTGCTTGGACAACTCCTTGTACAGTTTGTACTGCACGTACAAAACCGCAAAAGGTCTATGGCAGGCATTGGAAAAGAAATATCGTACAGAAGATGTCAGCACTAAAAAGTTTATTGTTGGCAAATTCCTCAAGATGTCGGACTCTCGCAGTGTTGTTTCTCAAGTTGAGGAACTACAGACGTTAGTAGCCGAGATGGAAGAGGAGAGCTTGTTGCTCAGTGAATCTTTTGTGGTGGCTGTGGTGATTGAGAAGCTATCTCTTTCGTGGAGGGAATTCAGAAGCTATCTCAAACACAAGCAAAAGGAGATGTCGTTGGAAGATCTGATTGTCCGAATCTGCAAAGAGGAAGACAATCGTAGATCTGAACGAAAGCCACAGACGAGTGCTGGTCAGGCCAAGGCCCATGTTGCAGAGGCCAAGAAAAAGAAGGGCCAGCTCGGGGTGAACAAGAAAGGCAAGCAGATCGCCAAGAAGTTCACCGGGAAATGCTACAACTGTGGCATACAGAGGCATGCCAGCAATGAGTGCAGAAAGCCCAAGAAGAAGCAGACCAAGGCAAAGGCCAACATTATCAGTGCCATGGATGATCTGAACCTTTGTGCGGTGGTCTCAGAGTGCAATGCTATGGGGAACATATGCGAGTGGTGGTTGGATACTGGTGCCACTAGACATGTTTCCTCCAGTAGAGAGATGCTCATGGAGTACAAGTCCGGGAACAATGAACAGCTTTACATGGGAAACTCGGCCTCTTCGAAGATTGAAGGCGATGGCAAAGTTGTTCTGAAGCTGACCTAAGGGAAGCATCTAACTATGCAGAATGTGCTGCACTTTTCTGACATTCGGAAGAATTTGGTATCTAGATCTCTTCTAGTCATGCATGGTTTTAGACTAGTGTTAGAATCCAATAAAGTTTTTCTTTCAAAAAATGGCATACATTTGGGGAAGGGGTACTTGACTAATAGGATGTTTAAATTAAATGTCATCATTATTGTACCAAAGAAAGATTTGCCCGCAACGGCTAATGAGAATGCTTCCTCTTCTGTTTACATGCTTGAATCTTCTTGTTTATGGCATTTTCGTTTGGGACATGTGAATTATAAGTCATTACAATGCATGGTTAATCTTGACTTGTTGCCCAAATTAAAATTCGATAATGAGAAATGACAAATATGTGTTGAAACAAAGTTGGCTTTCATTCAATAGAAAGGAACACTGAACCTTTGGATTTGATTCATACTGACGTGTGTGATTTAAAGATTGTGCAAACGAGAGGTGGTAAAAAGTATTTCGTAACTTTTATCGACGATTGTACACGATATTGTTATGTCTACTTACTAAGTAGCAAAGACGAGGCCCTTGATGCATTCAAAGACTATAAAAATGAAGCTGAGAATCAACAAAGCAAACGAATTAAAGAAATTCGTAGTGATAGAGTTGGCGAATATGATGCACCGTTTAATGAATTCTGTTCGGAACAAGGCATTATTCATCAAACGACTGCACCATATACACTTCAATCGAACGGTGTTGCAGAACGCAAAAACCAAACTCTGAAAGAGATGATGAATGCTATGTTGATAAGTTCGGGCTTGCCTCAAAACTTGTGGGGGGAAGCCATACTCTCAGCTAATGTCATTTTGAATAGAATTCCATCCAAGTAAATGGATAAAACCCCGTACGAGCTATGGAAAGGCTACAAGCCAAGCTACAATTACTTGAAAGTGTGGGGGTGTCTGGCTAAGGTTGTTGTACCTAAACCAAGACAAGTTAGAATTGGACCTAAAACGGTTGATTGCATATTCATCGGTTATGCAACGAACAGTAGTACATATAGGTTCATGGTGCACAAATATGATGTTCCTGACATACATGAAAACGTAATCATGGAGTCAAGGAACCAGTGTTCTTCGAGGATATCTTTCCAAGGAAAGACAAGAAACAAGAAGAAGAAACAAGGGCGGGTAAGCGAGTGCGTGAGGCAAGTCCTAAAGGTGATGAAGAAATTCGTCAAAGCAAGGGTGCCAGAATACCAACTTCGTTTGGTCTTACTTTTCTAACCTATATAGTAGAAAATTAGCCAAGGAATTTTTCTGAGGCAATGTCAACTCCAGAAGCTCCATTCTAGAAAAAAGCAATCAACAGTGAGATAGATTCGATTCTTCATAATCACACTTGGGAGTTGGTTGATCTTCCACCAAGAAGTAAACCACTCGGGTGCAAGTGAATTTTTAAGAAGAAATTGAAAGAGGACGGACCTATCGAAAAGTACAAAGCAAGGTTGGTAGCAAAAGGCTTTCGACAAAAAGAAGGCTTTGACTTTTTTGACACCTACTCACCATTAACTAGAATCACGTCTATAAGGATTCTAGTTGCGATTGCTGCAGTCTACAATATGGAAATCCACCAAATGGATGTGAAGGCTGCTTCTCCAAATGGTGAGTTAGATGAAGAAATCTATATGGAACAACCAGAAGGTTTGGTGGTTCCAGGACAAGAGTCTAAAGTCTGTAAACTCGTTAAGTCCCTATATGGACTTAAGCAAGCGCTCAAACAGTGGCACTTGAAATTTGATCAAGCTATGTTAGCTAATAGTTTCAAAATTAATGAGTGTGACAAATGTGTCTACATTAAGAACACACAGAAATGCATATGTAATAGTGTGTCTCTATGTCGATGACATGCTAATCATGGGAAGTACTCGAGACATCATCTTAAATACAAAGAAGATGTTGACGAGGAACTTTGACATGAAGGATATGGGAGTTGCTAACATTATTCTATGAATCAAAATTTCTAGGATAACCGAAGGACTTGTGTTATCACAAACTCACTATATTGAATCTGTTCTAAAACATTTCAATATGCTTGATGTAAAACCAATGAAGACTCCACTTGACTTAAGTACTCACTTAAGGAAGAACCGAGGCGAGCCAGTGGCTCAATTGGAGTTTTTGCAAGTGATTGGAAGTCTAATGTACATAACGAATTGTACTAGACCAGACTTAGCATGTTCGGTAAACAAATTGAGTAGGTTTACCAGTAATCCAAGGGAGGAACATTGGAATGTTCTGAATAAAGTAATGAGATACTTAAAGTATACAATCAATCTTGGATTACATTACTCGAGATATCCAACAGTATTGGAAGGCTATTGTGATGCCAATTGGATATCAGACAGTAAGGATTCTAAATACACGAGTGGATATTTATTCACTGTAGGTGGTGGTGCAGTGTCGTGGAAATCCACGAAGAAAATATGCATAGCTCGTTCCACGATGGAAGCGGAGTTTATAGCACTTAATAAAGCTGGGAAAGAAGCTGAATGGCTTTGGAATTTCCTGGAAGATATGCCCTGCTGGCCTAAGTCAATTGCTCCTATTAGCATACACTGTGATAGTCGGTCGGCTATAGGACGAGCACAAAGCAGCATCTATAATGGTAAGTCTCGACACATGCGTCAGAGACACAATACCATTAAGCAGTTGATCTCTAATGGTGTGATTTCCATTGATTATGTAAAATCAAAGGAAAATCTTGTGGATCCGCTTACAAAAGGTTTGCCTAGAGATCGGATGTCAATTTTGACAAACGGAATGAGATTAAAACCTATAATGCATGATACTTTGTAATGGTAACCCAACCTTGTTCACTGAAGATCCCAGAATCTTGGTTCAATGGGACAACTAAGTCATGAAGATCAGCAAGCACTTACCCATTCTGTAAAAAAAAATGCTGTCTGCAGAGGAATGAGAGTAAGCTAAGGATTTTAATGGTTCCTGTATCTTGATGTGTTCAAGTGGGGTATGGCAGAATACTCCTGATAGAAAAAACCTATGTAAGTGTGAAGTGAGGCCGCTTCTACGGGGACTTTGTAAGGCCAAAGTTCTCTAGCACACTTTCTGAAACCAGACAGTTCATGGCCAAAATGAACGCAATCATGAGAACCAAATGGGTGTTAAAGGAAATGTTGTGTGAGTACTGTTGTCTAGGTTCACACTAAAGGCCGGTTAGTTCAAGACATTAAGTTCACTAATTAGTCGAGTGGATCCGATAGTATTTCACTAAGAAAGGTTCAAAGCCAAAAGCTACCTTGTCTGATGCAACATTTTCTTGTCTAACTTATCGGAAGAGTCTACATAAGCATTAATTCCCATTCACGTGGGGGATTGGTGGAGGAAAAGGAAGTATATTATAATTGAGCCAAGTTGCAAACTGTGGTTAGCAACGTATTTTGAGCAAATATTACAATTAGTTTCACTAGTGGAAAGTAAAAACTAATGAGTCCTTGATTATCTACGCGATGAGTAGATAATTGTAGGCTTTTGAATCACTCGATTACGATACCGGATGAGCGAGAAACTAATACTCAAAGTAAAGGAAAAGTCAGCTCAGCTCGGCCCGGACCTGGGCGTGGGCCTAGGTAGCGGACTGAGCTGCAAACCTGAAAGGCTCAGGTTATGGACTGGGCTACAGGCTGGACTATGGGCTGCAGACTACAAGCCGAGTCCTGTAGCACCAGGTCGGATCTTAACAGCCCGGGTACAGTGTTGCCAAGCCGAGCTCTGCTTTGTGCTGAGCCCTGCTGTTGTGCTAAGAATATTTGTTGTTCTGAAGCATCGTCTTGCCGAGCTCTGCTGCTCGGCTGAGGACATTTTTTGTTCTGCAGCTCGGCCATGCTGGGCTCTGCTCGGCTGAAGCAGCTGATAGCACAACTCTCGATTGTTGTGCTGAGGTGTCGGGATCGACAGGTCAGTGATCAGCCCAGAACGCAAATGCAATTGCGCTATCTAACTGTCTTGACTTAACAGAACCATCCAGTCTACTCAGTTCTCGGTTCAGGTCGGCCCTGACCTTGGCAGATCGGCCGTTACTGTACAGAAGTCAATTTGTCTGAATTATTTCCAACAGTAGAGACCTCTAGATTTAAGGCATGACTTTTTGGAACTAGAATATCGAACTATAATTTTACACTACTCCATAATAGGTCAAGGATAAACAGGGTCTGGAAAGGGGTCAGATCGCTTCGTGATCTAATTTACGCAGCTTTACCATACGTTTGTGCAAAAGCTCTTTATACGGCTTGGACATGTGACCTTAAATTTACAAAACACTAACTTTACTAGTTGTTTAATAACCCGCTTCTCAAAGATTTAAATATCAAATGCCAATTACTAACTCATGTGACAATCGTCATTTTGTACTCAAGCCCCGAGCCTTATCTCGAAAGACATAATCAGAAGTCCGAACCATATATCTTCTGCATATTGACATATTGCAAGGTTGTACGAAAAAGGGCATGTAAAATCTTATGATTCTATTGACCAGTAAAAGAAGAATATGTTTATCTAAGTCTAAAGGCGTTTCCAGTGTACTAAGTTCATATATTTGTGCAGGGTTCGAGGAAGAGTCAGATCTCTTCGCAATCTAATGTACGCAGCGTTACCAGTTAATCCAATACCCACCCTCTACTAAAAATATTTTAACTCTGCTAAAAATATTTTTTTATGTGTTCATATATTCGTAACAGATATAAAATCAAACTCTGTCATTCTTTTCCACTTACACGGAAATGGTCTATTGCTTTATGCCTAATAATACACTAATACACTATATTTCTATTATTGTGTCATCTATGCAGGTATATATAGAGACATAGGTTTCATTGAAAACAAACTCTTTATCGTTTGAGATGGAAGTACTGTTTTGCCTGCCTCTCACCTTCCGTAGACCTAGTGATAGTTTTTGATGTTGTTGGAATATACTGGATATCGTGGTCGTTAATGGATATCTCTGTTAAAGATGTTGGGTGAATCCACAAATAGTGTGGCGGCTAACTTGAGTTGTGTAGTGTTCTTGATGATTCGAAGTGTTAGCTGCCAATTCAATGAAATTGCACGAAGTTTGTACCGTGGGGCAGTGAGCATTGACTGGTTGAAGAACCTGCCATTGGAGATGAGCTTATAGGAAGAAGAGGAAGACGGTTGCCTTGGCGGGTGTATGTTTAAATGGGTGAAATGACGTTGCTGCCCTTACTGATGCTATTGTATAGTTAGTTAGTTGAAGGGTATAAGAGTAATTTTGCTGTTTCTGTTTCTTCTTCCTTCGCAGACTAGCCTATATATACTTGGCAGCTGCGCGTTTGTATGCGAGTTGAGCTTCCAGAGAATTCCAAGAGCTTTCTTCGTGTCTCCCCGTGCTATTCTCTCATAAATTCGCTTCTTAGTTCTTTATTTTGTGTTCGCACGATTTGATTCGTTGCTTAACAGTTGAATTGCTTGTTGTTCGTTAGAAATTTCACATGGTATCAGAGCGATACTCATGAATTTTGGAACCTTCATGATGTCAAACAATGGTGCAAATAGTCCTGCTTCCGCGTCTTCACCTAATTTTGTCAGTGATCCTATGGATGATCCTTATTTCATTCATCCTAGTGACAATCCTTCTATAGCATTGGTGCAACCGTTGCTTGATGGAAATAATTTTCACAGTTGGAGTAGGTCTATGCGTAGAGCACTTGAATCGAAGAATAAGCTTGGATTCGTGGATGGAACAATTAAGAAGCCTGCGGATGGAGATCGAAGAAGCAATGCTTGGTTGAAAGCTAATAACATGGTTGCATCGTGGTTAGTAAATTCCTTGACTCATAATATTGGCCAAAGTGTCGTTTGGTTAGATTCTGCTGCTGATATATGGAATGATCTGAAATTTAGATATGGAAATGCGGATTCATTTAGATTATCTGATCTACAAGAGGAATTTTATTCAATTAAACAGGAACGAAACACCGTGACTGAATATTATACTAGGCTCAAAAGTGTTTGGGAAGAGCTACTTGTATTAAGATCAATTCCTGTCTGTACATGCCGTAAGTGTAATTGCAATCTCACTGTTGAAATTAATAAGTTTGTAGAGAATGATTGCGTGATTAAGTTTTTAAAAGGACTGAGTGATGAATACGAAGCAGTCAAGTCACAGGTGTTGTTGTGTAGTCCCTTGCCGGATTTGAAAACTGCTTTTGCTATGGCTGTGAAGCTAGAAAGGAAATTGAACTATTCTGCTAACCAGCCTCAGTTTAATAACAATCCGTCTGTGATCATGAACGTTGGGAATGTGCCTAGAGGCTATTCGTATCAGCAGAATTCAAGTGAGTCTGGTGTATCTTGGCAAAGGCCAGCTGGTAAACCTAACAAGAGAGGTATGGGGAAATCGTATCCAAACAGTTCTAGATCTGCAGTGTGTACATTTTGCAATATGAGGGGACACACAATAGATAAATGTTATAGAAAACATGGATTTCCTCCTGGATACAAACCTAAAGGTCAGGTTAATATGGTGACGGCTGAAGGAAGTACAGTGCAATCTGGTGATGTGTTGGTGCAGGGAGGATCAGACAAGGCTCAGTGCTTTGAAGGAACTGATCTGAGGACAATGCCGTCGTTAACCCAAGACCAGTATAACCAGCTGATTAATCTGCTACAGGAACGGCAGGAAAGTACCAGCCAGAAGAATGTTGCAAGTGGCTCAGGTACACTTCATACTGTCTTGACAGCACAGCAAACTACAGTCAATGGTAAGGACTCAGGTAATGTATTACATGAGAACTCTAACATATGGATCTTGGATTCTGGAGCTAGTGATCATGTTTGTTCGTCTGTCCATTTGTTTGAAACGTATAAACCTGTCACTTCTTTGTCTGTTGTGTTACCTAATAAGTCTCTTGCCATGGTCACTCATGTTGGGACAGTGAGGGTAAACCAGAATCTTATCCTTACAAGTGTATTCCATGTGCCTTCCTTTGCGTTTAACCTTGTCTCTCTCAGCAAGCTTACCCAGTCTAATCAGTTTCAGGCAATTTTTAAGTCCAACTTTTGTTTGATTCAGGACCTCAGAACCAAGAAGATGATTGGTTCAGCTGAGGTAGATCAAGGATTATATTATCTACACGGTAATACTCACACTGAAACTAGCTCCGTCTCCTCTGTTCTGTCCTCACCTTTCGTACATGCTGTTGCTTCTTCAGATGCAATGTTGTGGCACCGTAGATTGGGTCATATGTCCTTGCCAAGAGTTAAAGAAATCCAGAAACTTGATTCTTCTGTTCAGGCCTCTGATTCTCATTTGGATTGTAGTGTCTGTCCTTTAGCCAAACAAAAGAGAACTCCATTCCCAGTTTCGTATTCTGTTGCTTCTGTTCCTTTTGCACTTGTGCATATGGATATTTGGGGGCCTTATAAATACCCCACAATGTATAATCAGCGTTATTTCCTTACTGTGATTGATGATTTTAGCAGATACTGTTGGATTTACTTAATGAAATCTAAGTCTGATGTCAAGAACATCATTGAGAGTTTCTGTAGCTTTGCTTCTGTTCAGTTTGGTAGCAAAGTTAAAGTGATTCGAACGGACAATGGTCCAGAATTCTTCATGAATAAATTCTTTGCTGTTCAGGGTATTGTTCATCAAACTAGCTGTGTGAATACCCCACAGCAGAATGGTATCGTAGAAAGAAAGCATCAGCATATTTTAACTGTAGCCAGATCACTGAAATTTCAATCCTCTCTTCCTTCGGAGTACTGGGGTTTCTGCGTCCAACATTCAGTTTTTCTCATTAATATCACTCCAACTCCTATCTTGAATCATAAAACTCCCTATGAGATTTTGTATAATAAGTCTCCTTCTTATAGCCACCTCAAGGTGTTTGGTTGTCTAGCATTCGGAGCCAATACGCAAAGTCACAAAGGCAAATTTGACGCAAGAGCCAGACGTAGTGTGTTCTTGGGATTATCTTATACTACCAAAGGTTACATCCTGCAGGATTTGAACACTAAAGATGTTTATGTTTCAAGGGATGTGTTGTTTCATGAAACCAAATTTCCCTTTGGCACAGAAGCATCCTCTTCATCCACCTTTTCTGATAGTTCAGCTGATCATGCTTCTAGTCTCAGTTCTGATCCCCCTTGTTTCCAGCCTTTCCATTCTCAGCCTACCAATCTCATTGTTGATGCTCCTGTCCTATCTCCTATTCAGCCTTCTGTCCCTTCATTATCTGATAATGACCTTACACAATCAGTTGATACTCCTCAATCTAGCTCACAGTCACCTCCTTCTTCATCATCCCCTGAGGGTCTGTACACTCCCACCATTGCACATCCTGGTCCGTTGTTGGATGGTCAACTGGTTGTTGATTTGCCTCCAATTTCTAATTCTCCTATTAGGCCTGTCAGAGTCAAAAATCCACCCAAATATCTTCAAGATTATCATTGTAATTCCTTGTCTATTCCTTCTGATCAACTGGTCTATACATCTCCTCATTCTTTGCATAAGGTGTTTGGCTATGATTTGCTAGCTCCACAATACAGATCATATGTTTTGAGTTTAAATGCACATACAGAGCCTAGCACTTATTCAGAGGCTGCTAGGTTGCCTGTCTGGCAGGCAGCTATGAATGCTGAATTGTCTGCGTTGGAAGCTAACAGGACTTGGACTCTGGTGCCTTTACCTCCAGGCAAGAAAGCAATAGGATGCAGGTGGGTTTATAAGGTTAAACTCAAGGCTGATGGAAGTGTGGAGAGGTATAAGGCTAGGTTGGTGGCCAAGGGGTACACCCAGCAGTATGGCATTGATTACCAGGACACGTTCTCTCCTGTTGCTAAGATGACCACTGTCAGAGTCATATTGGCCTTGGCTGCAAGGTTTCAATGGCATATACATCAATTGGATGTGAACAATGCTTTTTTGCATGGTGATCTACATGAGGACATCTACATGTCTCTACCTCCTGGTGTGGCTGTGAAGGGGTCCAATATGGTGTGTAAGCTGCACAAGTCCTTGTATGGCTTAAAGCAAGCCAGCAGAGAGTGGAATGCCACTCTTACTAAGTTCCTGTTGGCCATGGGGTTTAAGCAGTCCAAGTGTGATTACACGCTGTTCCTTAGACATGATGGTGCTGAGTTTATGGCTTTGTTGGTCTATGTGGATGACATCATAGTGGCCTCCAGTGATGAGCATTCCATTGCTGAGGTTAAACAAGCTTTACACCGTGCTTTTAAGATCAAGGACTTGGGTCAGTTGCGTTTCTTTCTTGGCATAGAGGTAGCTCAGGCTACAGGGGGGGTATACATTAATCAAAGACGGTACACTTTGGATCTTTTGGAGCAGGCTGGTTTTTTGAATGCTAAGCCTGCTAAGACCCCCATGGAAAGTCATGTTAGCCTGACTCATTTAGACTCTCCTGCATTAGAGGATGTCACACAGTATAGGAGGTTAATTGGGAAACTTATATATTTAACCATCACTAGGCCTGACATTGCCTTTGCAGTTCAGCAGTTAAGTCAGTTTTTAGATTGTCCTACTGAGAATCATTTGAGAGCTGCACACAGGCTTCTCAGATACATTAAGGGCACTGTAGGCCAAGGCATACTGTTTCCTAGGAAAGGAGTGTTAAAGCTACGGGCATTTGTAGACGCTGACTGGGGTGGTTGTCATGAAACTAGGAGGTCTGTTACGGGGTACTGTGTATTTTTTGGAGATTCCTTGATTTCATGGAAGGCAAAGAAGCAGTCTACGGTTTCTAGGTCGTCTGCTGAGGCAGAATACAGAGCCATGGCTATGGTGACATGTGAGGTTCAATGGCTTCTGTATTTGTTAGAAGACTTGGGATTGAGAGATCAGAAACCAGTGGAGATGTTTTGTGATTGTAGGAGTGCCATGTATATTGCAGAAAATCCGGTATTTCATGAAAGAACTAAACACATAGAGATTGATTGCCATGTGGTTAGAGATAAGGTGCAAGAGGGGGTGATCAAATTGATGCCAATACGGACGGAGCTGCAATTGGCTGACATCTTCACCAAGGCTTTGGATTCAAAGCGGTTGTTACAGCATGTTGGGTCACTTGGGATTCACAATATCTATGGCAAGCTAAGCTTGAGGGGGGATGTTAAAGATGTTGGGTGAATCCACAAATAGTGTGGCGGCTAACTTGAGTTGTGTAGTGTTCTTGATGATTCGAAGTGTTAGCTGCCAATTCAATGAAATTGCACGAAGTTTGTACCGTGGGGCAGTGAGCATTGACTGGTTGAAGAACCTGCCATTGGAGATGAGCTTATAGGAAGAAGAGGAAGACGGTTGCCTTGGCGGGTGTATGTTTAAATGGGTGAAATGACGTTGCTGCCCTTACTGATGCTATTGTATAGTTAGTTAGTTGAAGGGTATAAGAGTAATTTTGCTGTTTCTGTTTCTTCTTCCTTCGCAGACTAGCCTATATATACTTGGCAGCTGCGCGTTTGTATGCGAGTTGAGCTTCCAGAGAATTCCAAGAGCTTTCTTCGTGTCTCCCCGTGCTATTCTCTCATAAATTCGCTTCTTAGTTCTTTATTTTGTGTTCGCACGATTTGATTCGTTGCTTAACAGTTGAATTGCTTGTTGTTCGTTAGAAATTTCACAATCTCGAATTTTAACTATACATTTCTCGAACATTACTGGATTTGGTAGATTTTGGAAAAAAAAAATTAGATTCTCATATTGGTATTATGTAAAATTTTAGTGAAACGTAGAAGATTTTAACCAAACTTACGACAATGAGATATCCCAAATCTGGGACTTGTAGTCTTCCAGACCGCTAAACTCGGTAAGAACCTTTTCAACTGGATATTTTCACTGCATGTCCCGTGCATTTATCTCTATAGTAGAGTCCTCGTCTCTTGGAGTTAAATTTTCATTTTCTGTCTTTTTTTCATCTTCAATCTTAAAAACAAACACTTCTATATTCAATTTATGGAAATCACGTTACAAGAATCAGATTTTTCTGAAACGTTAAAAATCTCCTTTTAATATTTTTAGTACAGCACATGTTCCGGTTATCTAGCTAGCATTAGCTAGTTTATAGAGAAAGTTTGTACGGACACATCGCCATAAGATGTTCCCTCTCTTGTTGGTTAGCAACATAACTTTTTTAGGGTTTTCATGCATAGACGATCTTCTATAATACTATTAAAATCACCAATTAATATTTTAAATTTTTTAATATAAGTCAACAGTGTATATTTTTTATATTATAACTAATTGACATGATAATAATTATACAAACAAAGATGATCTGAATAAATATAATGATGGAACTAATACTACTTTTGTATTCCCTTTGTCCCCAAAATATTTTCATACCTAGTCAAATAAGTAGTTAATCAAACATTAAATTAACGCTAGAGTTAAAGTATTTATAGTGATTCGCATCATTTAGCTGCAAATTTCAATCAATAATAGGTAAAATATTTTGCTAATTTTCCTTTGAATAATTTTTAACCAACTGTGTGTTTAACAAAGTGTGGTTATATTTCTAGAACGGATAGAATACTCTATAGATACTTCGTCAAGTTTTATAATGGTCAATGAGTAACTACTATATATATATATATACTCATTGACTAATAACATTTATAAAAGTTGACATGTGGCAGTAACGAATTTGCAAAACAAGAAGGTCCGACCATATCATTATGTTTTCTATTGATATATAATTAACAGTTACGATTTACTCATCCACCATATTAAAATGGGTCAAATACTTTGTGCATATATCAATTTCTCAATTCAAGAATTCTGAGCCATTGGGGGACTAATGGACTCAAGTGGCTCAGCTCTTGTTCTCTCTTCCCCATGGAATTTCTCAAACCAAGTAAAGAGCAATGATGCTGTTTTCGACTCGGAAAAACTGCAAAAACAATCAAACCTCCCAAAGGAATTTGAATGGCCATTGGAGGACCTTGTCCTTCGAGAAGACGAGCTCCATGAGCCCGTCGTAGATCTCCAAGGATTTTTTAGGCACGAACAGGAGGCAACCAAGACTGCCGCCGAACTCATTAGGGCAGCATGTCAAACCCATGGTTTCTTTCAAGTTGTGAACCATGGTGTGGACATAGACCTCATTCATCATGCTTATAGCCATATGGATACCTTTTTCAACCTACCTGTTGGCCGGAAGGCGGCTGCTCGGAGGGAACCGGGCAGCGTATGCGGTTATTCTGGAGCCCATGCTCATAGGTATTTGTGCAAATTGCCATGGAAGGAGACCTTTTCGTTTACTTACAAATATGGAAAGGAACAAGATGATGGTGTGGTTGAGTATTTCAAAACCACTCTTGGTGATGACTTTCAAGACACAGGGTGAGACAACTCTCTTCTTGGGGTGGTTTCCCTATTTTGCGTAGTTTTTTCAATTCCTTTTTGCCTTTTTTTTCCATTTAAAGCAAAGATACCGCATACAATTTTTTTTTTTTGTTTTTGGCTTACTCTTTAAATTATTTGTGAATATCCACTTTTATGACTATATACATGTATATACATGTACATATAGAGCCGGAGGTCTCACTGGAAGCAAGCTCTCTATCCTTTGGGATGGTGGTATTGTTTGTCTGTCTCTCATCCTCTCCAGACCCTAATGATAGCTTTTGATGTCGTTGGGATATACCGTATGATTGTTTTGTTGTATCCACATCCAAATTTAGGACGAGGCCTAGGTTTTAAGGAATATAGGCAAAGCTTACAATGGTGATAATGATGAAGGGGGGAGATCTTCTACCTACTGGCTTTTTTTTGGCGGGGGGGGGGGGGGGGGTGGACCGGGGGAGAGGGGTTTGGTTGAAAGAGAGGGGAGACAGTGTGTTGGCATCTTAAACCCTTACTCTCACACCATTCTTTTCTGAAATTCAGAATTCTGAAACGGAGAACAACCGTGCCTATGGAAATATATTTTACCTCGAATATACAATTGTTCAATCTTAATGATAAGACATCATAATAATTAGTTTATCTGTTTAAAAAAATATTATTATAGTTTAATTTAGTATAATTTGAAACAGTTAAACTATTTTGATCATGTTTATATACTATGCTTAGTTGGTAAATTTATTTAATTAGAAAAGTCATCTAAATACTAACTGAAAAGGTAATATTGAACTTTGGCTACTATTACATTTTTAGTTTTAAAAGTGGATAATATTGGAGAGGAGTAAATATGACGCCTACAGGTTATTTTGAACCTTTTAAAATGTCACTTTTTAACAAGTCTAGATTTTTGCAACTGAATTTTATCGATGTCCCACTAATATCCCACAGTTGTGGCACAAATGCACGTGACAATACAATTTCCTTGGTATTTTAAACCAAATTATGACAATATGAAATGTTGCAAGGCAAGGCTAAACTCGTAGAATTTTTTCAATTCGGCTAGGAAAACATATAATTTACAAAATTTAAAATAGTTTAGTTCTTTTATTATTAATTGATTATTATTGTGAACTAAAAAATTATGTGAGTGAAAATTGAGAAGGCAGTATAAACATTCAGACGTTTAATATATATTATTTTTAGAAAATAGATAATATTTTTTAGACAAACCAAAATAAAAACTAAGAAAATATTTTTACAACATAGAAAATATCATGTTGGTTTATTATATATATAGTTTATAATTGTATTTGTTTTGGGCAGGTTGATATATCAGCAATATTGTGAGGCAATGGAAAAGCTAAGCTTGGGCATAATGGAATTACTGGGAATAAGCTTGGGAGTAGAAGCCTTAGAATACAGAAAGTTTTTTGAAGATGGGAATTCATTAATGAGATGCAATTACTATCCACCTTGCAAAGAGTATGACCTAACCCTTGGCACTGGTCCCCATTGTGATCCAACGGCGTTAACCATTCTTCATCAAGATCAAGTTGGGGGCCTTGAAGTTTTTTCTAACAACAAATGGCAATCCATCCGCCCCAGAAGAGATGCTTTTGTCATCAACATTGGTGATACATTTATGGTATGTTGCCACCCACTTTATTATATGAGACATTTTTTTCTTTACATATTATTATAATATAAACCATCATATATTATGTATACATGGTCATCATCATCATCTTTATCCAGTATATCTAACGATTGCAAAAACTATTGTTACGGTCTTGGAGGTAAGTTGTAGGCAGACAATACCTCTGTCCCAAAGAATAGAGAGTCTGTTTCCAGTGAGACCTCCGACTCTATATGTACCCGCATAAATGACATAATAATAGAGATATGATGTGCTAGTGTGTTAGTGAGAGAATTCAAGAAATACAAAAAAGAGGCTTTCGGTATTAAAATACACATAACGCGTATATGTACATGTAATGTAAAACAACGGTAAAACATAAGCAAACAAGTGCAAAGTTAACACAAAGCGTAGACACTCCCTAAATATACTCTAAGGTGTCCTTATATATGACTTATACCTCGTTAACTTTAATCTTCTGTCTCCATGAACTCGTATCCTGGAATTTGTCCTCAGAGATGTGCAAATCTAGTAGGCCGTGCCTAATCTGCTCATCCCAAGCAAGTTTGGGCATGCCTTTACTCCTGTTCTCTTCTACAATGAGGCTTTCAATTGCTCTGACCGACGCTGTTGTCTGTCTCTGCTTGACATGCTCAAACCATCTCATTCTTTCCTCCCTTATCTTATCTGCTATACTAGCCACGCCTAACTTTTCTCGAAACACCTCGTTTCTGATCCGGTCTAGCCTTGTATGCCCATACATCCACCTCAACATCTCCATCTCTACCACTTCTATCTTCTGCAATTGTGACCTCTTGATGACCCAACAGTCTGTCCCATATATCATTGTCGGTCGCACTGCCACCCTATAAAATCTTCCTTTTAATTTAGTTGAGAAATTCTTGTCATATAGCACTCCTGAGGCTGCCCTCAATCTACACCAGTCTGCTTGAACTCGATGAGCTACATCACTATCTATATCCTCATTCTGCTGCACAAATGATCCTAGGTACTTAAACTTACTTACTTGTGGTACCACTTGACCATCGCTGGTGAGATGGCTATTCTCACTGTCGGCTACGCTGCTGAAGTCGCAGTGCAGATACTCGGTCTTAGAACGGCTAATCCTTAAGCATTTTCTCTCTAAAACACCTCTCCACTGCTCTAGTCTCATACTCAGGGTATGTCTACTATCTGCGACTAATACAATATCGTCAGCAAAAAGTATACACCACAGAACTACCTCTTGTATCGGCTTTGACAACTCGTCAAGGACAACTGCAAAAAGAAATAGGCTCAACGCAGACCCTTGATGGAGGCCTACCTTTATCGAAAAGAAGTTAGTATTCCCCACAGGAGTACGACCGGTTGTTTTCGTTCTAGCATACATATTTCTAATTATGTCTATATACTTTATATGGATCCCTCTTGCATCCAGACTATCCCAGATCAGGCTACGTGGCACACTATCATACGTTTTTTCAAGATCGGTGAAAACCATATGTAAATCGCGCTTCTTCTCCCTATACTTCTCCATTAATCTCCTGAGAATGTGTATTACTTCTGTAGTTGACCTTCCTGCATAAAACCAAATTGGTTCACCGTAACCTGAGTTTCTCTCATAATTCTAATGTCAATTATTCTCTCCCATAACTTCATGGTATGACTTAGAAACTTAATCCCTCTGTAGTTCCCACAACATTGTGCGTCTACTTTTTTCTTATATAGGGGGACCACGACATTCTTTCTCCACTCATCTGACATCTTTCCTGTTTTGTAAATACGGTTGAACAGAGTAGTTAGCCATTGAACCCCTTCCTCTCCCAAATACTTCCATGCCTCAATGGGTATGTTATCTAGGCCGACCGTTTTAGCTCTTCTCATCTTCTTCAGTGCTCTCATCACCTCTTCTTGTGTGATGTTCCGACAGTCGGAGTTGTACAATGTATTTAGTACATAGGGACAAATCAATGCAGAATACCATGATATCAGATAAAGGACGTTCCCGGTACACTAGGCTCTCACGTTTGTGCAGAGACCGGTTCGCATTGCGATCTGATGTTACGCAGTTTTACCATACACAGTTTTGTTTAAGAGGCTGTTTTTGGGTTTGAACCTGTGACCTGAAGATCACAAAGCAGTAATCTTTTTAGTTGCTCCAAGGCCTCTCATGATATAAGATGAGTATGGAAAAAAAACATAAAAACAAGCATAAAAATTTGAACCCAAAACCTGTTAATATTGTACTCAGGTGTAGCACTTGAAGTAGGCCTCCACAATTTATGCAGGCATTTTAAGCATGTCTTTCTTACATCATTCACACCATCATTATCTAAAAATTATCCCCACCATCTTCTCAAAAATTTCTCGTCTTATCATCCTACTTTCTTAATATGATATTATTTTTTCAGATATACTTAGATGTTATCAATTTTATGTAATTTTTTGATTAGAACATTATAATTCAAGATTTATCTTTGTAAAGAAGTCATAAAACCTACGAATTCACAGGGACTGAAAACAAAGAAAAATGACGAAGCTCAAAGTTCGTAGTACATTTAATCTTAAGATATATGTCTAAATAAAAAAGAGTTCTCCATTTAAAAACTTAAAAGATAACAGAAGAAGATATACTATCGGAAGCCGCTGTGCGTACTCACACATTTATATTCACACACACACACATATATATATATATTATGTTGTATATATGCATATGCATATATGTACACATATATACACTTATGGATGTCTATGTATACATATGTATATATATATATGCACATGTATATATGTGTGTAATTCAAAAGGGATATTGGTAAAAGGTATGAACACATAAAACACCTGCACACTCTCCTTAGTTTTGCTTTATCCAATGACTTTGGTGACTGTGAAGGTTGTTGAAAAATACGAAATCTTTACTCATTTAATGCCAAAGGGGTCTTGGTGATAACAAGGTTTTTTTTTCATTTTTGTTTTCTCAGTATATATTTCTATAGACACATATGTGCATAAATATAAATGTATGTGTCTATGTATGTAAATGTATCTGTAAGTATATATGCTAATAACAAGCAATGGACTAGCTCAGCATTAAGATTACTGTAGGTCCTCTTATAAGTTTCAAATCTTATACTCTCTCCTAGTTTCATAATTTTGTTTTTCTTTTTACGCCATGCATAAATTTTGTCCACTTTCTATAATTAACTTTTTAAGTTATGTTTAGTTTCAAATAGATCCTTGCTTTTTTAGGTCAATCCTGAAATTTTTGCCACTTTCTATAATTAATTTTCCAACTTATGTTTAGTTTCAAATATATCCTTGCAATCCACCAATAAGGACAATATATTAATGATAAACAAGCCATACATGGTAAAGATAGAAAGTAGATATAGTTTTAAAGACTAAATACTGCATTACATGGTATTGTATGATATTAATGTCTCCTTAAAAGTTTATATTTCCAATGTAGTGAAGGACACACTATTTCTTGATTTTAAAATATGATAGAATAAAGCAAAATGATTCACTAAATTGGCTGTGTTTCTTATATTGTGAAGTAACAGTTGATCGACACAGCTTGACGCAATTTTTATTATAGGCTATCGCGAAACAACCACTATGTGTTTCTAACACATGGGTACGGTTGCGTACATCTAACTCTCCTATAACCCGTCATAGACGGAAGCGTCTAAGGCAATTAGGTAATTTTGTCGTTGAACTATGAAACTGGCCCAGATAGATAATTGAAATTTCACCTTGTTATGTGCTAAAAAGAGAGAGCAAAAAGGTAATCCCCACCACAGTGTTGGTGTTTTTTTGGCCTACACATTCGATTGAAAGAAAACGTTGTGCACTATAAGGGTGTGTTCTTAGTTTTCCATTTTGTGGCATGACTGGAAGAAAGTATGATACAGACTTATGTAGTTATAAACATCTAAAGAAATATAACGGATCTTAAAAGAAAATGAAATTTGTAATTAATATCTCACAATACCTTTTAAGAAATGAATATGGTGAAATGACAGTTTTAATCGTTTTTTGTTCCTTTTTTCTTGAATTGAGATGTCAATGTCATTACATTTATTTGACACATTATTAGTCTTTGCCCTGTAAAATCTTGAATAAATAGTGCCTCTCTAGAAGATATCCAAAATTTTCAAAATTATTATAAAATCCCTACGAATTTATAACTTCAAATATGATCCATCAACTTAATTATTTGTTGCGCAGGAAGAAGGGGATAACTAAATTTGGAAGTATAATTTTAGTCCCAATTTTTGTTATATTTTTCCATCAGACAGAGATGAAAATATAAATGAGATCCACTCTTCATATCGGGTACTTAGAAGTAAATGCATGTGAAAAAGTACGTTGTTTTGTTAAAGAAATAAATCGAACTTAAATAATATATTTTTCAATGTGTGTTATTAAAACAAAAGTACACTATTTTACATTTAGACATCCAATTTAGACGCATAACTTTAGATACCCATCATAGTAGGTAATAGATCTCGTCTCATGAAAACATGCCTTTTGAATTGGGTCATAAGTTTATGTTTCTATCAAAATAATTTTATAAATATCAAAAGAATGTTGACCTTTAAAACGTACGATTTTGATCTTTGATCTCATTAATAAACTAAAGTCGTAGGACTTTAGTTTATTACTAAATAAACTTCCGGAAGTTTATGCATGAAGTTGTTTTTACGTTTCAAACCCGCAACCATAAAGTCTCAAAATGGTATCAATTGCTTCAATACTCGTCCTCTGAATTTGACAAGTTTAACAACAATAAAGTCCTATTCCAATAGCTTCCTATCAAAAACTTCCAAACAAGACATTACCAACCAGACAAACGATTAAAAAAATCACATAATGATGCATCAATCTTGCACCAAACCTTCAAATAGGCCTAAGAAATCCTAAAATGGGTTACATAATTAGGAAGCGATACTTATAAACCTTACCACTATTTAATATTTGCAAGGAATCTGAATTCGTTGTGGGTTTTAAAGTCAGCATATTATGCTTCGAATTGCATAATATGAGTTTTCACGTTCTTCTTTGCAAAGCGGCTGTCAAATATAGGAGAATGAAACAGTTGCCTCATTCTCTTCCCAAAATACTTTAAATGCATTAAAAGATGATAAATGACTAATTTATTTCAGAAATTAAAATTCATTTATCTTGTCCTTACAATACTAATTGTTTTAGTTCTCATAACAATGTCTTTCTTAGACCGTAAACAGTTTTCATAAAACGTATTAAACGTGTAAACTTATAAGTCAAAAAAACTTTATTAGAGGTGGGTAGATACATGCAGGTGGGTTGAACAGAGGTCTCGCGAAACGATATGGCACACATTTCGGTACTTACTGACTATTACAGTATCTTGATTCCAACATTATACCAGAGGATATGCTTTGAAACAACTGATAAAGTCGATCTTAAAGTCACTGGTTCAAGCTGTAGAAATAGCCTCTAACACAAAGTGTTACGCAAGACTGCGTATATCAGATCGCGAAACAATCTGACTAACACGCGTGCTCCTCTCCAGATCCTATGTGATGAAGCCGAGATCTTCACCGGGTGGATTAGAGATGATCCTTGTGGTATGCCGTTAGCTTTTCATCTGTATCCGTTAAAAGAACCTGAGATGAAAAAGAAACGTTAGAGGCCCAGGGCGCTGCCTCGGGAAAACCCTCCGACGCTTAAGTCAGTTATGGGTATATTTGCAGGCATTTTATGCTGGAATAAAGATTTAGAATAAACCTGGTTTAAGATCTCTTTGAGAGTAAGACTGTTTGAAGGTTAGCTGAAATGTATTGTCAGAGATCTCTCATTGAGAGTTAGGAAAATAGAGTCCTATCTTTGGCGAAGAAGGCTCTCAAAGTTGTAGATGGAGTTCAGTTGGCTGAAAGTTTCCCCCATTCCATGTGTCCGTTATCTTGCTTTTATTGTTATTCCTCGCCCTTTGCTTCTGACGGCAGAGAGGGCGTTTTCTTGTGCAGAGGAGCCATATCCTTGTAAGTCTGCTGATGAAATCAGTAGGTCTGCTGATGGGACCAGTAGGTCTGATGATGATAGCAGTAGGTCTGCTGATGGGACCTTGACGTGTGCATGTTGAAAAGTTTAATGTGCACCCCTTCTTTACACTGTGCATCTACCAGGTGATTTGATGCCCAATAAAATTGAGTTTGCACTTGACCCCTGGAAAGGGTGAGCCGAGGTGTAAAGATAGATCTGGAGTCCTGCTCTGATCTAGCTGAAGTATTTTAGAGTGTCTCTTTTAAATAGAAGCCGAGGCTGAAGCCCGGGACTAAGGTGAAATCCTTGATAAAGCAATATCTTGCTGATATTTAGTATGGACGAGCAGAGGTGCATTTGCCGTTGACTGTTTGTTGACTAACAGATGAATAATTTTGGCTTATCACTTTGCCCCCAGATTTAGTGTGGCCGAGCTGACCAGCGAGGGCGGACAAATCTGCTCTGGTATGTTGGGGATGTGTCCATCATTAATTGGGACGTTATCATTTCAATATCAGCTCTAGTTCCAACGTGTCTCATAATTGCTTTTCCGGCGATTGCAATAATCGAAGAGGGGGCAGAATTGAACCGTCACCCCTTTTTTGAATTTCAACTGAAAAGTAACAACTTTTCATTTTCCTGTTTATAAAAGGTACATTTCACCCATAGTGTTTTTCTTCTTTTTCACCATCCTTGTTAGTGCTGCACTTCTCTTCTATCCTTTATTTTCAATCGGGCCTTCTTCTACCCATCTCCGGCAAGTTTTCTTCCTCAACCCTCAAAAAACTCTGTAAGCTGTTACTCTTTTTTTCATCTTCATAGCTTTTACCGTCTCTTCTTCTTCTTCAGACTCTCAAAATAGCTCAAGGACCCCTTACTCCGCTGGCTCTGAGAGCTATGATAAGGAAAACCCACCTCTTTCTGAGAAGTCAAGCTCCAGTGAGGACCATCGTCCTTTACTGAGGCTGTGTCGTGGAGGAAGACCTTCCACGGCTGCCCCAGTGGCTGAGGTGACTTCTGTTGCCATTGATAGGGGAGCACCGTCGCCAGCGGTGCAGGGTTCAGTGTGTACTTTAAAAGCCACTGATCTTTCTCGCTTGTGTAGAGCTTACAATATTGATAGAGATGTATTCAATCCTATTCTTCCTCTTTACCATCAATCTGCCTATGACCCACCCGTAGGGTATGAGCCAGTTTACGAAGAATTTTTTAAATCAGGTTTTAGTCTTCCCATCCCAACACCATTGTACTATATTCTTAATTTTTACCACCTTAGATTCCCCAACTTATGCCTAATGGTTTGAAAGTAGTTCTTAGCTACTTACTATACCTAAGAGCTTTTGGGAGAGAATTTGATCTTAGGGTCTTTAGGGGGATGTTTTTATGCAAGCATAAGGACAGTTGGTTCTACTTTAGTAGGAGATATCCAAACAAAGAGATCTACCATGCCATAAACATCCCCACATTTACCAAAAATTGGAAAGGCCGATTTTTCTTTATCAAGAAAATAGGTCTACTTGAAAGTGAGCGCTGGAAGTCAAGCAGTACAGACAATTCGAGGCCAAGCGAGGAATTTTGCGATGAAGCCTCCAGACTATTAAATTTGTCACTGGCCGTTGACTGGAAAAAGGTGAACATGTCAGTTCTGATAACTGCTGACCTGGATCACTTGTGCGGCCCCCACTTTCGGATTCTCAGTCCAGCAGCTTTGAAAATTAATCAGGGTAGGAGTAGGACCTTTTTGAGTATCTCTGATTTTTGCTGATATCTTTCAAGTGTTTTGACCAGTTGAATTTGTAGGAACCATGGTGTCTGATGCAGTGGCAAAACTGAAGAAAATGGTTCCTAAGAAGAGGAAAAGGAATGAGGCAAAGCATTCTTCCTCTGATCAAATTCAGACGAGGGCCTCTTTTGAAGTGCCTCTGCCCCTGCCTATGCCAGAAGCAAATCCAAATCCCATCCCATCTGAAGCTCCTCAAGTACCACACTCCAGATCATCCGGTTCGAATGCTGAAGACCCTGCTCAAAAAAATCTAGGAAAGAGTCCACAAACTGAAGGGGGATCTTCTTATGGGCATCGGCGTTTAAAGAAAACATTGGAATATTATTCTGATGAAACGGCCCTGAATCCAAAATTGGCAAGGCAATTAAATGAACTCTCCATTCTGCCCAGAGATTTCAACCATTACAATGACATGGATGGGACGTGTCCTGCAAATTGTATATGACTAACATGGCTATGGTAAGCCTGTTAAATCTTCTCTATTTTTTTAAAAGCTTTATGCTTTAGGCTTTGCTTGATTGCTTGTTTATGAATGTTGCAGTACCGAGCCCAAGAGTACAACATGTTCAGGGAGTCTGAAGAATTGTGGCGGATAGTAGTGCAACTGACTGAAAAGAACGCAGTTCTTCAACGAGCAAATGAAAAATAGGCCGAGGAGGCCAAACCATCAAAGTCCAGGCTGGCAGAACTTAAAGCAGTGGTAGATGGTCTAAGGTCAGAAGTGTCTTCCCTTTCTGAAGAGAATTCCAAGATTCGTGAAGAAAAGGAAGAGTCTGACCTTAAGCTGGCCACTGCTTACTCGCAAGTGGATGAGCTAAAAGAGGTGGTAGCCAATATTGAGCTGGTGTCTACCAAGACTCAGGCTGAACTGGACTTCTATCAGAAAGAGCTTGGCACTTGTGAGCAGGAGCTGTCCAGTTGCAAGAAACAACTTGAGGATGAGCAGAAGAGTAAAGCTGAACTGGCTCAGCAATTTGAACTTCAGGCTGAAAACATAAAGGCAGAAGTTGTTGCTTAGTTCATGAGATCAGACTACTTTGCTGATAATCTCATCAAGTTTCAGAGTTCAGTGATGGTAATTGGCAGACTTATGCCATCGACAGTTGCTCGGAGGTCTGCCCAGCCTTGGATAAGGAACATCTTCAAATTGCTGAACTACACAATCTTGAAGCCGAACGAATTTTTGAGACCCGCCTAGAAATGTTTAAGAATGGAGCTGATCTCAGAGATTTGCCAACGGATGAAGATTAGAATAAGATTTTTCGCCCGGTGTATTTTCTGTAGTTGTAATAATCATACTTTCTGAATGAAAATATCAATTTTTCCTTCTTGTGCTTTTCAGCTTACTCTTTTTTTCCCTAACTTTCTTGCAAGTATTTGGCTCCAGCTTTGACCCTTGGCTGTTTCAAACATCATTTTTTGTGATGCAAGTACTGTACCTCGGCTCTGCCAAGGGTTTTTGTAGCGCCCTTTGGTCTCAATCTTGCTACGTTTTTTTCATATCGTTAAGTATTTGACTTCGGCTTTACAGAAGATTATACTTTAGCTTTGTAATGTGAATTCTCGACCTCGACTCTACCAAGGGTTTTACAGGGTAAGTTTTGGTACTGCCCAGTACTTGACCTCAGCACTGCCAATGGTTTTGAATATAGCAAGTTTTAGCACTACCAAATACTTGACCTCAGCATTGCCATGTGTTTAATATAACAAGCTTGGCGCTGCCAAATACTTAACCTCAGCACTATCAAGGGTTTAGTATAACAAGTTTGGCCTTGCCAAATCCTTGACTTCAGCACTGCCAAGGGTTTTGAATAGAGCAAGTTTTAGCACTGCCAAATACTTGACCTCAGCACTGCCAAGGGTTTAATATAACAAGTTTGGCGCTGCCAAATCCTTGACCTCAGCACTGTCAAGGGTTTTGAATAGAGCAAGTTTTACACTGCCAAATACTTGACCTCAACACTGCCAAGGGTTTAATATAACAAGTTTGGCCTGCCAAATCCTTGACCTCAACATTGCCAAGGGTTTAATATAACAAGTTTTGCGTTGCCAAATACTTGATCTCAGCACTGCCAAGGGTTTTGAGTAGAGCAAGTTTGGTGCTGCCAAATCCTTGACCTCAGCACTGCCAAGGGTTTTGAATAGAGCAAGTTTAGCACTGCCAAATACTTGACCTCAGCACTGCCAAGGGTTTAATATAACAAGTTTGGCGCTGCCAAATCCTTGACCTCAGCACTGCCAAGGGTTTAATATAACAAGTTTGGCACTGCCAAATACTTGACCTCAGCACTACCAAAGGTTTAATATAATAAGTTTGGCGCTGCCAAATCCTTGACCTCAGCACTGCCAAGGGTTTTGAATAGGGCAAGTTTTAGCACTGCCAAATACTTGACCTCAGCACTGCCAAGGGTTTAATATAACAAGTTTGGCGCTGCCAAATACTTGACCTCAGCACTGCCAAGGGTTTGATATAACAAGTTTGGCGCTGCCAAATCCTTGACCTCATCACTGCCAAGGGTTTTGAATGAAGCAAGTTTTAGCACTGCCAAATACTTGGCCTTAGCACTGCCAAGGGTTTAATATAACAAGTTTGGCGCTGCCAAATCCTTGACCTCAGCACTGCCAAGGGTTTTGAATAGAGGAAGTTTTAGCACTGCCAAATACTTGACCTCAGCACTCCAAGGGTTTAATATACTAGCCGAGCCGGGCCATCATTTGAATAAGATTTATTCTTCAATAACATAAGATCGGGACAAAAATGTGTATAGAATATTCCTGCCCCATTAGCTGAGATAAAGATTCTTGTGTTTCATAAGAAGATAAATCTACTGGGCAAATTTGTTACCGGATATAAGGATGTGCTGAGCTGAGCTGAGCGAATAATATATTCTGGGGAATTCAAATCCCAATTGTTCGAGAAAAGTCCTGCTTTAAATCTGGATAATTTATTTGCAATAGCAAAATCATAAAGCACATTAGAAAACAAGGCGATAAATAATATACAAATCTGTGCATGAAACAGTTGGATACAGGCGAGAAGAATAACACTCTGGTTCGCCTGAGACATGGATTTTCGCCTCTAAGTCAGCTTTATGTGCTCAGGAACTCACGGACTTTGTTCAGCCGTATCAGGATCTTCATCGCTTGACAACCTATGCTGAGGTCCAGGTTGACAACTCTCATCAGGAGGAGGCCGAGCAAAACTCAGCCTATTATGCAATCTCGACCTCGGATTATAGAATCGTTGTAGGTGGCCGAGTTCGATCAAACGCCCAATCTCTTGAGTGAGCTGCCTGCAGTCCTCTGTATCATGCCCAATATCTTGATGATAAAGGCAGTACAGTTGATGATCCCTTTTGTGAATAGGTCCTGTTAGGGGGCTGAGGATCCTTCGCCAGACTCTTCTTCCTTATGTAGGAGAGGATATGAGCCTTTGAGGCAAGTAGAGAATTTCTTTCCTTTCCTCGGCCCTCCAACTGAATTTTGACAGAGCATCGTTCTTAGGGTACAACTCCGCCTTTCTGCTGACGACCAAACCTTTTTTCCAAACGTCTAGCCTCAGCCATGAATCCACTTTGAGGCCAGTATGATATTCTGGCCGAGTTGGAGAGTATTCCAAAAGTTCTTTTTGGAGAGAAAGATTACCGGATGTAACGCACTGGGCCCCGCCATTGGAGCTTTTCCCTTCATCTCTTTTACCACAACGTGGAATACGCTAGGATTCTGAGCCACATAATAAATGGCTCGTGTATGTTCCTTATAGGTGAAGGCAACAGGGGGAACAGAAGATTCTACTAATCCCGTTTGTTGCTGGGGAGATCTTCGATGTCTCCTGGAGGTCATAGGTCGCTTGGACCTTTTTCCTTCTTTTTTATCCATTCTCCTATTGATGGATTTATAGGTTAGTCGCCTAGAAAGCCCTTGGAAGACTATTTTTAAGGAATACGGAGGTTCAGTCCCTCCTTCTAGCGCCAAATGATGAAGCTGAGATCTTCACCGGGTGGATTAGAGATGATCCTTGTGGTATGCCGTTAGCTTTTCGTCTGTATCCGTTAAAAGAACCTGAGATGAAAAAGAAACGTTAGAGGCCCAGGACGCTACCCCGGGAAAACCCTCCGACGCTTAAGTCAGTTATGAGTATATTTGTAGGCATTTTATGTTGGAATAAAGATTTAGAATAAACCTGGTTTAAGATCTCTTTGAGAGTAAGGCTGTTTGAAGGTTAGCTGAAATGTATTGTCAGAGATCTCTCACTGAGAGTTAGGAAAATGGAGTCCTATCTTTGGAGAAGAAGACTCTCAAAGTTGTAGATGGAGTTCAGTTGGCTGAAAGTTCTCCCCTTCCATGTGTCCGTTATCTTGCTTTTATTGTTATTCCTCGCCCATTGCTTTTGACAGCAGAGAGGGCGTTTTCTTGTGTAGAGGAGCCATATCCTTGTAGATCTGTTGATGGAATCAGTAGGTCTGCTGATGATAGCAGTAGGTCTGCTGATGGGACCTTGACGTGTGCAAGTTGAAAAGTCTGATGTGCACCCTTTCTTTACACTGTGCATCTACTAGGTGATTTGATGCGCAATAAAACTGAGTTTGCACTTGACCCCTGGAAAGGGTGAGCCGAGGTGTAAAGATAGATCTGGAGTCCTGCTCTGATCTGACTGAAGTATTTTAGAGTGTCTCTTTCAAATAGAAGCCGAGGCTGAAGCCCGGGACTAAGGTGAAATCCTTGATAATGCAATATCTTGCTGATATGTAGTATGGACGAGCAGAGGTGCATTTCTGCCGAGCTGTATGAGTTGGTCATTCTAAACATAAACTTGCCGTTGACTGTTTGTTGACTAACAGATGAATATTTTTGGCTTATCACTGTGCAAACGTGACGTCGTTTGATTCCAACATTATAGGTCAGATTTTTTCACTTTCACCACTTGTTAGGAAAAAACGGTCTTTTCCCAATCTTCATCCCTTCCAAGGTACTTAGCACAATTTTCACATATTTTGACTTTCAAGGTTTTGTCTCATATTATCTTTCTATTTTACTTTTTCTTTCGAAAACCAAGGTATTCCATTACCCATAAAGTACAATGATATCATCAAAAAGCATTCAGAATATTTGACACCTTGCCCTAGATAGAATTTTTGGGGTAAAATGTGAAATCTATCACTCTGGGTCTCCACCAGCCCAGTCCTAAGAAGCATGTGCGGAGGATGTAAATCAGGAGCCCAGCGGTATCTTAAGTTGGGTGAGATCTTACGTCCCGAGATATAATTCTAATATTATTACGGAGTTCATGAAAAAAAATGTAAGTAGAAACTTTATTTTGATATTCTGTGGAAACTTTATACTCATTAATGCAAAAGGAAAGCTTATATCACTTTGTAGTTATTTTAATAATATATAAGTAGACAGATAAAAGTTTAAATAAACAAAGAGGAAACAACAGAATTTATAAAATGTAGCATACGGAGGAGAAAAAAGGATCGATAAACACAAAATTACTGACAGAAATAACAAAATAAAAATGAATATTTCTCTCTATGTGTGTGTATATATATGTATGTATATGTATATATAGTATATTATATTACTAATGGTAATAATATAATCAAAAAAATGAAATAACGTGTGAGTATGTCTCTATCTATCTATCTCTCTCTCTCTCTCTCTATATATATATATATATATATATATATATGTATATTATATTACATACACATACAAATATATATACATACACATATATATTATATGTGTATATACTACTCACTCACTCTGTCCTATATATATACATATATATATATATATATTTTTATATATATATATATACATATATATATATATTATGTATAATATATATAAAATGATAGCACATTTTTGTCAAATAATGTGGCCCTAGTACCCCATATATATATATATATATATATATATATATATATATATATATTGATATCACATTTTTGTGCTAATAATGTGGCCCTAGTACCGTTGCCCTCTTTTCTACTGTATGGTTATTTTCTATCGATAACTATTCTCTTTATTTCTAAAACAAATCTGTTTTTTTTTTTAAAATCTACCTATGTAGATGTTGATTCAACTTTTGTTTATCATAAGTTATCGATCATAAGAAAAGTTGGAAGTACTCTTTGCCATATCAGAAGTGCAAATCGCACTGACATTTCCCACTTCGCCAGTGTTGTCAACTAGTGTTTGCCTGTTGAAAACTGTTGAAAACAATCACTCCTGCTTTAAGACGCAGTCGTTTAGTGTGTGCGTATGAAACAACAAAATAAAACAAATCAAACCCGGGGCGAGTCAAGGACTCTGTCCTTAAGACGTATTGCTCCGGTATACTGTGCCAACCGATGTGAGCAATCGTCTCCCAGGATACAACGGGTACCTGTTCAGTTGAGCGGCACTGCTGAACTTGAACTCCTTCGAACGCTAGAGTGTCCTGACTTCTCTTGGACGGTATGCAAGACTCGAGTGCTATGAGTATATTATGCTACGAATGCTAGAGCAAGTGTAAAATGAATGCACCCTTTGCCCTGTTTATATAGGGGAGTCGGTTGGAGAACAAGGTACCGTGACCGTTGGATCAAAACCGTAGTTTGATTTAGGCCGTTAGATTAAAACCTCATATCTAGATTAGGAAGGTTTAATCTCAGCCTTTAGATTAAAGATTGATTCGCAGGTTTAAACCTGGACCGTTAGATGGAAACCACATTCGGTTAAGCGGTTAAGACAGTTTAAATCTCGGCCGTTAGATTAAAGCTGCCTCTTCCACCACCGTTAGATCACAACAGATTGTTCTTATCTTTTGTAGGAGAATAGTGTTTGTTTCAAGTTTAAAACAAAACTGCATAACCGAAGAGATTCTGCACGCTGTCCGACATCGATCGATGTCACATTGATCGATCGATGTGATCGATCGATGTACTTAGAATCACTTCGAACCCCTTCTGTCCTGCTTCGATCGATACATCGATCGATCGAAGTGATCGTTCGATGTAAGACAGAATCGACTGAAGCTCTCTGTCCAACTTCGATCGATGACATCGATCGATCGAAGTGACATCGATCGATCGAAGTGACATCGATCGATCGAAGTCATCGATCGATGTCCGTCAGAAGCTATTTCCGCCACATGGACACATCCAATGTGGTATTCCTTCATAAGGATGACACGTCATCCATCCCCAACGTTTTCCATCTACTTTGAGCATTAATTTCACATTCACCCAACATCATAATTGAGTGATTCCACATCCTAAAATTAACTACTCGTCACGTAGATAATTAAGGACACACTAGTTTTCGATTTTCATTATCGGAAACTCATTAAGCTCAAAGTACGTTGCTCAACCAAGTTTAGCAACACTCACTAATGGGCCAAAGCCCAAACATTAAATCTCCAACTATAGGCCAAAGCTCAAGCCTTTAATTCTCCAACAAAAACAATATCGGGCCGTCCATACGTGTCATAAACTACTTAGACAAAAATAAAAGAATAAGAAAAATAAAGGTTTTTCAATGTGATGGTAAAATGTGACATTGAAAAGTAAGAACAAGAAGCATTAATAGAAGAACTGAAAAAAAAAGTAGAGAGAAGATGGATATTTCGTATAATTCTCTTCCTTTTCTTTTCCATTGACTGACGTCATTTCCATATAATTACACATTTTGTTTTCCTTTGAGTTTGCATGCTTTCTGTCTGATATATATAATGCCAGCTGAAAGTTGTTTCAAACTCTAGTCATTGAAGGAGGGTTTTTTTTTCCATTTCATATTTATGCTAAATGGAAGTCACATGGAATGAATTATATGTTTTTAAGGTTTCATTTTCAAGTCAAGGACACATTTTTTCTTGACTTTGAAATATGATAGAATAAAACAAAATGACTCACTAAATTGGATGAGCTTCTTATTTTGTGAAATAGCAGCTGATCGGTACAGCTTAACGCAATTTTCATTATGGATCATCAGAAAACAACCTTTGTATGTTTCTAACATATGGGTATGGTTGTGTAAATCCGACCCATACATGTTATAGATGGGAGCCTCTAAGGTAATGAAATAATGTTGTTGTTGTTGTTTCTATGTTTTCGTTATTTGTATTTATGTTTTTCTACTTTTTTTGTAGTCTTTTTTTCTTTTTCGAATTTTTTATGCATATAAACCCAGAGGTATAAAATAATAAGTGAAAAATACATTAAAAATCCACAAACATACATATAAACACAAACTAAATGCATAAACACTTGGAAAAACATACATAATAATAAAACATATAAGAAAACAATCAAAACATATAGAATAATTGTGAAAGTATACAACTCTTGGTGCAAAAGGCCATACCCTGACCCTGAGGGTCTCCACCGCCTCAGCCCCAGGGAGCAGTGTGGGTGTTCCACTGCTGTTTGAGCCAAAAACCTATTTTGCAGTGGACATCTTGTGTAGGGGCTCCTTGTGTATGACCTCTCAACTTAAGAGGCCGCTGAGTTCTTATATCTTCTACTATGCTGAATTGAAGTTTCCTGTCAGTACGTTGAAGAAAAGATCAAAACATCCAAAAGCGGATGAGATCCTAGGAGGCTAAAAGTAAGGTAGAATATGAGGCCTTCAATCACGCGTCGCAACGTGTACAAAAACAGTTTTTTTTAAAAAAAAACTGCAGCACCTATTTGCTTTTGTACACGTGACGACACGTGATTGGAGGCCTCATATTCTACCTCAATTTTAACTTCCTAGGATCTCATCTGATCCAAAAGACTGGTTTAGTCTTGCCTCTCAGCTTTTCCTGTTTGTCCATTGATTGTCACATATGCGGTCCCTAATTACTCTATAAATTTTATGTGAAAATAATAACGTTACTTAGTAACGAAATTCATCAATATATTTTCTTCTATTGGATTTGGCAATCTGAAAGGAACTCCACTGTCTTTAGCTTTCAATCTAATTGTACCTGAAATCAGTACCAGATTTTGTTAGTTGATGTCCAAATCTGCTGTATCATCAAAGCACTTCAAAGTTAAAGTTATTATTTCCGACCATATGAAATTTGATGTAACAATGAAATTTGTCTTTATAGTAAATCATAAACTGCCAGACAGAAAAAAAATCTTATTTTTCTGCAGGTACTAGGATGTTTCCGTCAACAAATCTTTTCATGCATCTTTTGTGGCATGCAGAACATCCGTATATTCTCTGAATTTCAGGATAATAATTTAATTCAGGAACTCCTTAATATGCATAGGAAAACTAACGTCCTTGTTTGTGTGAATAGGTGACCGTTATATGTTTTGAGGTCCTTAGTAAAAATTCAGTACTCTAAAATATGCTTGCTAAGTATAGTCATGAATTTGAGATTACAATATGACACTACTTATTTAATTTAAACCATGTTTGGCTTTTTTTATATTAATTTTCTGACTTAATAAATATAGTAGAATAAGGTGTTAATATATATAATATAGAATATTCATTGTGATCCTCTTTTTATCCTTATAATACGGTCTTTAATATAAGATAATTGATCTCACAAGTAGCATCATTATTTTATAAACAATGAGTTTTTTTATACACTGAAAATGATTTGCACTTAAAACTTGACACATTGTACTTGAACCTCAAATTCTAAACTCATGTCTAGGGCTGATGAGTTGCCTTCTTATCATGAGTAAAATATTGAGACTGCTTGATGCATGTGGAATTCATCGTAGCTTTGGAAGATAAACAACAGGCGTTAAGGAACATACACTACAACATGGTGTTTTCTTCGACGCTTAAGTCAGTGTTTGTCAGAAAAGAAAGAAGAAAGAAGTGGGAGTTATGAGTTATCCAACACGGTTGGAAAACATTCCTTGTGGACCGATTTTTTTTTTCAAATGGTATAATAGGGCTATTGCTTTTCTACGATAAGGATCATTGATAAGGATCATTGGTCATGTACGATAAAAAGTAATTAAATTGTAGGATAATACTTCAAATACCGGTTCTTAAGCATATTACATAATATGATTATTGCTATTCAAAAGAAATACAAAAAGGCTCACGTTGAATATACTCTCTATCTAAATTGATATTTTTTTAACATACGTGTAAATATTCTGACAGGCTTTATCGAATGGGAGATACAAAAGCTGCCTTCATAGGGCAGTGGTGAACAAGGAGAAAGTGAGAAGGTCATTGGTTTTCTTTGTGTGCCCAAAGGAAGACAAAGTGGTAAAACCCGCACAAGATCTCACTGGCATAAAAGGACCAAGAGTTTACCCTGATTTCAGATGGTCCGATTTGCTTGAGTTCACACAAAAGCATTATAGAGCTGATGTCTCAACACTTGACAATTTCTTCCACTGGTTCCCCCCAAGAAGAAATCATCCATGCTAGTTGTGATCCTATCTCCAAACCCCTGCGTAGTTTTTGTGTCGTGTATGCCAGAAAGAATCAAGTATACAAGAGAAAACCTCAAGACTCTTGTCCATTTATTTCGCGTTTTTTATTTGTTGTTACTTCATTTATTTATTCTTCAGAGTCAAGTATCTAGGAACATATGTTTCTAACATATGTTCCCACTTAAATAAGGTGCGAGAGGCGTTTTAGAGTTAGAGTTCTTTCCGTTGAAGTTTTCTTTCTTCAATCCCGCCTCTCGCAAACCATATCTCCTTTACCATTAGGGGTAAATTGCAAAGATTCACAAGAACCAAATAGGTGCCAAAGACAGATATACATTATACGAGACTATAGATTCGTCTTTTGTTGAGTAGACTAAATCTTGACGTTTACATGTGATTGTTGAATATACAGACGATTGGTTTTTCGAAGTTACTCCTATTGTTGTTTGCAGAGCTTAAGCCCCTTTGCCTCTGTTTTTCATTTCAGGGAAACCTGAAAAATTTTATTTCTTACTTGAGAGGGGACTCTGCCACTTTATTAGTGATACGAATATTTGTCTCACATACGAATCCGCCAATAATTGTTTGGATTATATGTTGCCCTGTATGCATTGAGCTTTAAGATCAAGCTACTTCCTTTGCTTGTTTAGTTGGTACAAGGCTTAGGTTATTGCTTACTCTTGATTGAGGGTAGGTCTTGAACCAACTGGCAAGGTTGTTGCTTCGTAACATTGAGGCCACTCGTTCTAGTTGCGGAAATAGCCTTTTGCACAAAGTGTAGGATAAGACTACGTACATCAGACCACGAAATGATCCGATCCTATCCTTTTACCCAACGAATAATTACATGATCGCTATACATATGATGTGATTAACACTATACACTCTGTAGTCTATGTATTAAGCTATCTGAATCTACTATTTACATAAGATTAAACATAATTATCAGTAAGATATTAATGAATCATGAAAGTGTTCGACGTAAGTGAATAATGTGTTCGACTGAATGTCAGGCACTAGGTTTGCTTCTGTTGCTACTCTTCCTGTGTGTCAAATTCAGGATTAAGACTATTCAGGATAGTGAATAATCCTGAATATTCAGTCTTATTGATGAAAGGCACGAAGAGTACTCTTATATACATGTATACAAGATAGTCGTTGAAACGGCTATTTTTCCTATCCTTTAACCCAACAAATAATTACATGATCTCTGTACATCTGATGTCATTAACATTATACACTCTGTAATCTACATAATAAGCTATCTGAATCTACAATTTACATAAGATTAAACATAATTATTAGTAAGATATTAATGAATCATGACAGTGTTTGACGTAGTGAATAATGTATTCGACTGAATGTTAGGCACTACGTTTGCTTCTGTTGCTGCTCAACCTGTCTGTCATTTTGCATAGTGACTGTGTCCAATCCTTCACCTCCAGTCTGATCCTTAATTTGATGTTTGGACGGGTTGCCTTTGGCCTGAATATTTACACATCCCTCTCAAGCTTTGGTGTGTAGATATTGATACACCTAAGCTCGGATATCAACTCGTTGAATACCTTAATAGAGACTGGTTTAGTAAGCAGATCTGCAAGCTGAGCTTTGGTTGGAATATACTGTAATTGTACAATGCCAGCCTCAATCTTCTCCCTTATGAAGTGTTTATCAATTTCTATATGCTTGGTTTTATCATGATGAGCAGGATTTTCATCCATGTGGATAGCTGATTGATTATCACAGAAAACTCTGATAGGTAGCAAGAAAAATTGAGTTATATCAGTAAGGACTCTTCTCATCCATAAGCCTTCACATAATCCTAATATTAATGCCCTTAGTTCTGCTTCTGCACTACTCCTTGAGATGACATGTTGCTTTTTTACTTCTCCAACTTACTAAATTACCCCATAAAAAAGTAGCATAGCCAGTAGTATACCTCATGTCTCCATTAGAGTCACTCCAATCTGAATCAGTATATACAGTAACAGACCTTATCAACAGATTTCTTAAACTGCAAACCTTGATATGGAGTTCCTTTGAGGTACCTGCAAATCCTTAATACAGCTTGCATATTTTCATTCGTAGGATTGTGCATATGTTGACTTACAATACTAACGGCAAAACTAATGTCAAGCCTAGTTTGAGATAAATGATTAACCTACCAACAAGCTCTAATATTGACCCTTATTAACAGGAGTCATATCCCATTGAGCCTGAGGTTAATAGCCAGATTCAATAGGAGAGGCAGAAGGTTTACAACCTAGCAATCCAATTTCAGTTAAGAGATCTAATACATATTTTCTCTGACTGATACATATGCCAGATTCACTTCTAGTAATTTCCATACCAAGAAAGTATTTAAGTCTGCCTAAATCTTTGATTTCAAATTGAGAAGCAAGTAGATTCTTAACATGACGGATGCCCTGTATATCATTGTCAATAATAATAATATCATCAACATACTATAAGAACAATAACTGAATCAGATATAACACGCCTAACAAACATAGTGTGATCACTATGACATTGTTTGACTATGTATTTTTTAATGGTGTCAGAAGATTTAGTAAACCAGGCTCTAGGAGACTGTTTGAGACCATACAATGATTTGTTTAACTTACATGCCATATCTGATTGATCTAGAGTATACCCACAAGGAAGATCCATGTATATAGTTTCTTGAAGATCACCATTCAAAAAAGCATTTTTGACATCTAATTGAACTGTTCCCATCCAAGATTAACAACTATAGAAAAAAAACTTTTATTGTGTTCATCTTAGCTACATGGGCAAAGGTTTCTAAGTAATCAATCCCATAGGATTGAGGATAGCCCTTTGCCACTAA
This sequence comes from Eustoma russellianum, assembly GCA_036186865.1. Taxonomy (NCBI): domain Eukaryota; kingdom Viridiplantae; phylum Streptophyta; class Magnoliopsida; order Gentianales; family Gentianaceae; genus Eustoma; species Eustoma russellianum. The sequence continues at coordinate 26,517,213 of AP025045.1, read as the reverse complement.
TCTTGCCTGATGTATATTGACAGAACCATCATAGTTATATTTTATTGTAAAGATCCACCTGCAGCCAACTGATTTCATATCTGGTCTTCTTAGAACTAATTCCCAGGTTCTGTTTTGAATTAAAGCTACCATCTCATCATTAACAGCATTTCTCCAGGGAGGTATAAATAAAGCTTCTTTTATATTCTTTGGTAGATGATTCTTATAAATAGCACATGAAAATACTCTAAACATAGGAGATAGCCAATGATATGACAAAAAATTGTGCAAGAAGTGGTGAGTAACCTCCCTAGTATCAAGGAAGTCATGTAATGGCCTTTTTGTACACTCCTTTGTTGCTTTCCTGAAGGCAATAGGCCTATCTGTTGGACCGTAACACCTGCAATAAACACCACTAGAGGGGGTGAATCGTGGTTTGCGGAAATTACACTACTACTCTTGATTTAAAATCCCTTCTGAAACAGAATCTGAGAGCTACTCAGATTCAGTACCCGTTTTTAAAAAATTCAAAAGTCAGTATACATAACTCTAAAACTTATGAAACTTTCCAAAAATAACTTCAATGTCTTGAATAGACTCCGTCCAAAAATGAGCAACAAATAAGATCGTTTGGCCCTCCAAAGAAATAAAATGTTTCAGATGGTCAATCTGGACGGAATTAGACAGAATAGTGCAGAATTTTGCAAACATGTATCTATTTAATTATGTCAGTCAAAAAGGTTGATCTTTACGTCAAAACACTTCTTAGGATGTCTAGTTTAAGTTTCCGAAAGGCTTTGACCTGAAATTATGCTTGATAAATTCAGAATGCAAGTTTCCTTGAAACTAGTCAGATTGCAGCCATAATGCAGCAGTTATTGTTCAAAGACTGAAAGACTAACTTTTCTTTGTTCAATTCAAGTGATTCTTGTTGCAAAAGGCTAACAGTTTGAAGTATATTTCCATTAAAAATCAAGAATTGCGAAAGTCTTTTGCTATTTTTTCAAGACATGTAAAGTTGGGTGAAAACTGTAGCAAAAACGAGCACAAAACAGTAAAGAAGAAAAGAAGACAAGAGCACTAAAGATTTATCCTGGTTCGGTCAATGTGACCTACTCCAGTCCCAAGGAACACCTTTCCTTGGATTTTACTATGGAATGAACACAAATACAATAAGAGCTAAGCTTGATCCTTAGGTTAAACGCCAACATTATTCAAGACTTGGACGATCACTTCTATGCAACTTAGGTTGCAACACTTTACCACCTATTGATGTAGCCTTATAAATTTGGCTAATCAATCTTACAAAAACCACAAAAGAGGCGTATATAGTGTAGCTAGACAACAACTAGAGGTGGAACACCTTAGCTACACAAAGAATGAATCAAGAACAAGAGAAGAGAATAGAAAGAATGATCTTCAACTTTTGCTTTCAAGTGTGTGTTCTTCTTCTTCACCTTTGTCCTCCTATTTATAGTGTGAAATAGGCCTTGCAGATAAGACCTCCTATGTGTCAAGATCTTTATCATCAAGTATTAGTTGTCTTCACATCATTGGTTGGCCATATAAATATCTTGTACACTTAGCAACATGGAGAAACATGATTGGCCCACCTTGAATTCATCATGTTGCCCAATTTTTCTTCAGAAATGATGTGAAAATAGTGAAGATAATACACAAGGATAAGATGACATATTCCCTCAAGTTCTTGGCACAAGAATAAGGCATGTGAGGGCTGACCATTTTGGATAAATATCAGCTCCAAAATTGGCTCCAAGTAGCCATTTTTTCAAGATAATTTGGATCATTGTGATTTTGGCCACTCCTCAGATACTGACTTACCTGTTGCTGATCTTACTTCAAAATTACCAATAGTGCCAGACGACGTGTCTCGGCGTATGCAATTACTTCCTCCATCCCCGGAGGAGGATATTTTGGTACCCCAATTGCAAGAATCTACCGAGGATGCGGCATTTGTACCTGTGGTTCCTCGTCGCAAACGTCGTGCAAGGAAGGATTTTCCTCCATTGCCTCCTTCCACAATTCTTACTCGTAGTGCTTCTCACGCCATTCAGGGAAGTGACTCTACCCTTTCTCAATGAATTTTTAATATGGAATATTAGAGGCATGCGAGCTTCTATGCCTAGACTGCATCATTTGATCCGAGTTCATCACTTACATTTACTTGCTCTGGTAGAGCCTAAACATTTCCCTTCTAATATCACACGTTTTGCTTTAGACCTGGGATTTCCACAACATTACTCCTCTCAGTCGGAACATATTTGGTTTTTCTGGCGTGACTCACATTTTCATCTGGTTTCAGCACAGGATCATGAACAAGTGGTACATTTCACTCTTCTTTTTTGGCCTATGCAGTTTACATTTGTTTTATCGGTGGTCAATGCCAAACATACAGTGCCTTTACGTCGCAATTTATGGCATTCCTTATGAACTTTTTCGGACCATTCCGATTTACCTTGGATTGTTGGTGGTGATTTCAATTCTTTTCGCTCGCTTGATGATCATGATGGGCGCTCCCAACCATCTCTCACAGCGTTGCAAGATTTCAATGAATGCATTGAATCTTGCTCTCTTATGGCACCACAATTTATTGGTCCTCGGTTTACTTGGGTTGACGGCAGGGGACTTGGACGTGTACGAAGATGACTAGATTGGCTTTTTGTTAATTCTTCTTTTAATGATGTGTTCAATGATTTGAAACTTACACATCTATCACGAGCTTCCTCGGATCACTCGACCTTATTATTCATATGTAGGAAACAGTTTCTCCAGGGTCGTCGCCCATTTCGCTTTTTGGATTCTTGGTTATTACATCCAGACATGAAGCAAGCTTGGACATCTTATCCTACAACAGGCGGTATGTATGGTTTCTATACTAAATTATCTCGTCTAAAGAAGGATATTCAGCGTTGGGATAAAGAAATATTCGGAAATATATTTAGCAATCTCATGCAAGCAGAAGCTAATCTTACTCGTGCTGAGAGCAGTTGGGATTCTCAGCCTTCGGAAGAACATCGTACGGCTTTCCAAAAAGCCAAAGCTGAGTATCAACAGGCATCTATATATGAGCTTCATTTTTGGAAACAAAAAGCGCATGTTCGATGGCTGAAAGAGGGTGATGCAAACACGTGCTTCTATCACTCTATTGTCAAAGGCAAGAGGATGCAACAATGTATCCAGCAAATTCATACACTTGCTGGGGAACAATGCAACACACCCGATCCCATCATGGCTGAGGCAGTATCATTTTATACTGCACTATTCACGTGCGAGTCAACACAAAATCATGAAACAATATTACACCATATCCCCCAGTTAGTGACTGATGATGATAATTCTATTCTTATACACTTTCCAACGGCAGAGGAAGTGAAACAGGCAGTTTGGCATTTGGATCCTCATAGCGCAGCAAGGCCAGATGGGTTTAATGGTAATTTCTTTCGCTCCTGCTGGTCGATCATACATGCGGATGTTCTTAAGGCAGTGCAGGAATTCTTTCTTGGCATTCCGTAGCCAGCAGCAATGGCTAGTGCTCTTATCACCTTGATTCCCAAGAAACAGTCTCCTGTAACATTCAATGACTTCCGGCCAATATGTCTAACAAATTTTCTGAGTAAAGTCTGTACAAGAATAATTGCATCTCGATTAAATACTCTACTACCGAGACTGATATCGCCCGAGCAAACGGGTTTCTTGCCAGATTCGGATATCTCCACCCAGGTGTTAATGGCACGTGAAATGATACATATGCTCGATAAGGGCGGTTCATATCTATGTTTGAAGCTTGATATGATGAAGGCATTTGATAGGGTCAGCTGGGAATATCTAGAACTTCTCTTGCACAGGTTCGGTTTCTCAGGTTTCTTCAGTAGGATTATTTTAAATCATTTACGAGCCACAACATTGTCTGTCTTAATTAATGGCCAGCCATCCACCACATTCCGCCCGTATAGAGGGGTCAAGCAGGGTGACCCTTTATCCCCCTGCTATTCATTCTATCTTCAGAAGGTTTTAGTAGAGGTTTGAAATCACTGGTTACATCGGGAACAATTCAACCCTTTTTTCTCGGCAGAGTCCCTTTCACTATCACACATTTAGCTTATGCGGATGATCTCTTAGTATTTTTAAAGGGCACACAGAGAAACTTGCATAAAGGTATCAACAGAGCGTGGTTTTGCACCCCATTATTACACCATGTCGACTCACGACTCCTGGGCTGGCACTCTCGTTTGCTCTCTTCTGCTGGTCGTCTAGTTCTGCTACGTTCAGTCCTCTCGGCAATATCTTTACATATTATGGCGGCAGGAGCCCTTCCAAGGTCAGTGATCAAAATCATAAATAGGAAGATGGCAGCATTTTATTTGGGAGATCGACATCATTGGGTTGCGTGGGTTAACATTACAAGACCGCGTGAAGAGGGCGGGCTAGGTCTTTGAGATCTCAATGCACTTCAGCAAGCCTATCACTGCAGAATATGGTGGTCCTATCAGCAGCATTCCACCCTCTGGAGCAAGTACATGCATGTCAAATATAGACGCCAAAATGATTATACTCCTCGTTCATATGACTCCCCCATATGGAAGATCATTTGTCGTATTCATCCGACATGCATTGCCCAGACTGAGGGAAAAATGAACCACTTCAGCTGGCTTCCAACGGCATCTGGCGAATTCTCCTTACGATCAGCGTATGATATATGCCGCCTTTCCAGTCCTGCTCTGATCACGACGAGATTTATTTGGTTCAAGCATCACTCTCCTGTCATACAAATTTTTCTATGGTGTATTTTCCATTCGGCTTTACCTTTTGAGGACTTCATAGGCCGATATATTACCGCTAGGCCTTCGCAGTGCCCTTTCTGTAAGTCAGCATCAGCCACGGTAGATCACATATTTATATACTGCCTGCGCGTTTGCTCTATTTGGCACTATTTTGCGGGTGAATTGCTTTGTCCTCCACCATCAACACTGCCTCTCCGTCAATACCTATTATCCTGGTGGTATCGATCTTCTTTCTTTTCACTCTCTGGTGTTTTAAAAGTTGTTGTTCCGTCAATTATTGGTTACAATCTCTGGCGTACGTATTCGGCCTTAACATATGGGGACGTACACAATTTCTCAGCCTCATCACTTCGGGCCTCTGTTAATTATGACATTGCAATATGGAGCAAAGCCATTGCAGGATCTAAACTAGCGTCTGGACCACTGCCGTAATTTGTTTGGTTTCCCTCGCCTCAACCGCCGCGTCCTATATTGGTGCGTTGGAGTACTCCTCCTTCGGGTCGATTCAAATTAAATATAGATGCGGCTGTTGGCAGACAGTATAGCGCAGGAGGTGCTATTTTGCGAGATCACACTGGCTCATGTGTGGTTGCAATCTCCTTCCGCCTTCCCCTAGTACACCTCTAAGTGCTGAGATCCAATCTGCCATTTTTGGCTTATTGTATTTCCTTCCACTGCGTCGCTCAATTATTCTAGAGACGGATTGTTCGCAGCTGATAAATCGTCTCTCGCGGCCAGCTTCGGTTTATGGAAATTATCATCTTCGCTTGCTTCATACTTTGACACACCTTCATCGGATGGACTTTCTGCATATTTATAGGGAGGCAAATATGGCTGCCCATTATCTTGCACAACACGCTATGTTGCATCCTTGCACGCAATCTTATACACATCACACGCTTCCTCCGTTAGTGCGTGGCGCCATTACTTTGGATCTCTCTACAACTCACTTGCATGTTCTTTAATGACGTCTTCCATATGGATTGACATGATTCTTATTTCAGGATACAGGCAGGCTTGGTATGCTTTCTATCTCATTGATGTTTCGTTTGTTGTTATGTTCCATCGCCACTTTTAATGCTGCTTCTCTCCTAACATGTGTATGGTTTGGATTCTTCCTCTGGATGCGCTACATGTACGTGGTGGATGAGACACACTGCCCCCCATACTATTCAACGCTATTTTCGGCGATAACATATTCACCCTGGTTGTTGTCTGTGTTTTTCAACACAGGCAACGTCGGTGCGTTCTCTTCATTTCCTCATCAAGCAATCCTTCGATTTATATTTTCATTTGAATCATTTAGACTCACATCTGTGTTTCATTTCTTATGGTGGAATTCACTGCGACTATTCTTCACGAGGACGACACTGTTTATCTTCCAGCAGACGCTGGCCGATATCTTGGCAACACATTTCTTCATCTGCGGCTCTTTTTCAGCGGCAAGATTTCTCCAACGCAGACGAGACAACACTGTTATTTACTATACACCAATCATTTGCTTGTATTTATGTTTCTATCGCATCTATGTCAATGATAGTCGTATAAATATGTATGCTTTTTCCTTCGCCAAGGTTTTATCCACAAGGGTGGTTTTTCTTGGCAATGTTTTAATGCGCCATATCATACACGACTGGAGATATACTCTTCTTAGCTCTTTGATTCATTTATTCACATACGATGATTCTTGTAATATGGTTTTCCTCTGCCATAAGAGAGGTCTTTAATAAAAGCTCCTTCCTATTAAAAAAATAGAATGTGACATCGAATACCGTCACATATCCTACTACCGTCAATAATATCATCAAATAGGAGAGTATAATAGAAAACCATCAAATAATCTTCAAGAATACCATAAATGAATTTTAGAATGAAGATAATAATATACTCAAGAGGTTCCTCGATTCAAATGACGAAACTGCCCTCGGAGGGTAAAATGACCAAAATGCCCCTGATGAAAGAAAACTCCGAAAATGACCCCAATGGTCAGAAATAAATATAAGAATACCTTTGTCATAATAAATAAGACGAGGATAGAACCTTGAATCTTATTCACCATGTCAAGTACCTATAAAAGCTTAAAATACCACTTTTGTCCCTTTTTGGTAAGTTATAGAAACTTCCAAGGCACATTAGTCACAAGACAGTATTATATTCTTCAAAAACACATAATAACAACATGATAAATATATATGAAGCATGTGCAAATGAAAACAACCATTTTATCATATTTTAGAAAAAACTTTCTAAGAACCATAAATGTCGATCGATCTATGTCTCAATTTTAGAGACTAATATATACATCGATCGATCGATGTACCTCTGTTTGAGAGATCGATGTCTCATAGTGCGGTTTTGTTTTTGATTCTGTATGACATCGATCGATCGATGTAGAGATCTATGTACATCGATCTCTGATTGAGAGATCTATGTACATCGATCTCTGGCTGAGAGATCTATGTATATATCGATCTCCGGCTGAGAGATCTATGCAGAGATCGATGTCATTTTTTCATTTGTTTCAACTTTGTTTCAACTTTGTGGTATTTTATGTATTCAACACTTAATATCATGACTTTGAATATTATCCAAACATATTTCTCAACATTCTCCCCCCTTTTGGATGATTTTCAAAATAATCATACATGATTTCAATGTCACAATTTTTTACCAACTGTTTATCACATATCTACCAATTTTATACCAATTGAATTTTTTTGAAAACCTCACTAACTCTGTACCAATTGTTTTCAAACTTTCAAACCCTTTTTAGATACATGTTTTTAACACATGTGCTCCTCCTCAACTTATATTCTCCCCCTTAACCTATGCTTTTTAGATACACTTTTTAACATATGTGTTCTCATTCAACTTATACTCTCTCCCTTAACCTATGCTCCGAGTCAATCGATCACCAGTTCAAACTTATACCAATTGAACTTAACTTATTATTCAACCTCCAAATCATGACTTACAATCTAAAATCATGTTCTTATTCTATCTCCTATTTTATTTTGCAAATCATGCAAAAGATAGAATTACGCGGTTGTATCGTAGGTCAACATACCTAACTTGGCTCGTAAAGTTTCATAAGTAGCCTGACTAAGGAGTTTTGTGAAAATATCAGCAACCTGATGATCAATTCTTATATGGTTTAATACTATATCCTTATGTTGAACATGGTCGCGGAGAAAATAGTATCAAACTTCTATGTGTTTGGCCTTAGACTGAAGTGTCAGATTCTAAGAAAGATTGATCGCACTTGTGCTATCGCTGAAAATTGGCATCTTACTCATTATAATGCCAAAATCACTAAGTTGTTATTTAAGCCAAAATATTTGGGTAGTGCATAAACTTAATACTATATATTCGACTTCGGTGGTAGAAAGAGGTACGTTAGCTTGTTTCTTAGAAAACCATGATATCAAGTTGGTTCCTATATATTGACAAGTTCTACTAGTAGATTTTCTATCAATTTTGCAACCATCATATCAGCATCACTAAACGCGTATAATTCCAACTTAGCATTTCGATCATACCAATGTCCTAAATGAGGTTTGTGTTTAAGATATCTAAATATCTTTGTCACTGTATTGTAATGTGATACTTTAGAACAATATTGAAACCTAGCACACATACACACACTAAACATTATATCAGATCTTGATGCGGTTAAATATAACAGTGATCCAATTATAGACCTATATAGTTTGTCATCAAAAGATTTTCCATTTTCATCCTTGTCTAGTTTCATACTAACGCTCATGGGGGTAGTTGATGGTTCAAATCTTCAAAGCCAAACTTCTTAATCATATCATTGACATACTTAAGTTGGTTAATATGGATTCTTTGAGGGGTTTGTTTGATTTGTAATCCTAAGAAATAATTCAATTCTCCTACCATTGACATTTCAAATTCAAACTTCATATACCTTTCGAAGTCCTTTACTAAGGTAGGGTTGGATGATCCAAAGATTATATCATCTACGTATATTTGGACTATCAATAAATCATTATCTTTTCTTTTAAGAAATAATGTGTTGTCTATGGTCCCGTTTAATAATTATTTGCAATAAAAAAGTTTTCAAATCTATCATACCGAGCTCTTGGAGCTTGTTTCAAACCATATAAAGCTTTCTTAAGCTTGTATGCATGGTTAGGATTCTTTGGATCTTTGAATCTAGGGGGTTGTTTGACAAATACTTCTTCCTGAATGTATTTATTCAAGAACGCGCTCTTGACTTTCATTTGGAAGAGTTTGATGTTTCTTAGACTTGCAATAGCAAGCAACAACCTAATGGCTTCTAGTCGTGCAACGGGTGCAAAAGTTTCTTCATAATCTATCTCTTCTTGTTGATTATAATCTTATGCGACTAGCGTAGTCTTATTTCTTATAATATTTCCTTTTTCATCCATTTTATTCCTAAATACCCATTTCGTACCTATTCTAGATTTATTTTCGGGTTACGTACTAAATCCCATACATTGTTTCGGGTAAACTGGTTCAACTCTTCATGCATAGCATCTATCCATGATATATCATCTAAGACTTTCTTAACATTCTTAGGTTCTAAGTGGGAGATCAAGCTATGCCATCTGGCTTGACTTATGTTTCTACGTATTCTAACCCCATAAATATCTAGGTACTTTGTTTTCACACAACATTGTCCTAGCTATGTTAAGTTGTAAAACGTTTTGATGATGAAAAGATGTTTTGAATGAGTTAAATTTGTGTTTGATATTTGATGCAAGATGGGCAAAACACTTTATGTCCAAAGATGGTTGAGATTAGAACTCACTGGTTGACATCGATCTCTCAAGCTGGGGACATCGATCGATCGATGTCACTTCAGCCCCTGACATCGATCGATCGATGTCAATCAGAGAGCATCGAACCCTCAACCAAAAGGACATCGATCGATCGATGTCACTTCAGCTGAAGTGACATCGATCGATCGATGTTGAACAGTGTACTTCGATCTCTAAACCAGGTGACATCGATCGATCGATGTCACTTCAGCCCCTGACATCGATCGATCGATGTCAGGCAGTGTCAAAAACTGCAATCTTCTGAGGACATCGATCTCTCCCTTCCAGGGACTTCGATCGATCGATGTCCTCCAGAATTCAAATTTTCTGAACGTTAGAACAAAATCCAAGGCAGATTTTTGAGTTTTTCTCTTTCCAATCTTCTTCAAACTTCTTGTGGACTTTAACCCAACCTATTACATGCTTCCTTGACTATTGTATACATGTCTAAGATTCTCTAGGGTGGTTATCCAAGATCAAATCACTCCATATGGTGGCTAGAGACTATTTGGGCAATATCTTGACATTTTTGAAGATGAAGACTTGGTGGAGAGCCTCAAAAACGTGGTGAACTTCATCTATAAATAGAGGAGGCTTGGATGAGGCAAATACACACTTTCAACATCATTTAGCTTCATTTTCCATTGTTGTGTATTTCTCTCATACTTGTAAATTTGTTTAAAGCTTGTCTAGCTTTTCTTTGATCTTCATTATTGTATATTGAGAGAAAGAGAGTCAAGTACAAGAGGAACCATAAATATTTGATCTCTTGCTTGTGCTTAGACTTGTGAGAAAGTGTGAACCTTACTATATTTCTTCAACCCACTGTGAGAAGTTCTTGAGGGAACTTTTGTTGAAGTTGTGAGGAAGCAAGAAGTTGTTCTTGCTAAGAGCTGTAGTTGCTGTAGTTGCACAAGTGAGTTTTGTGCAAGAAGTTGCTGTTGTTGTGGCTTGCACTAAAGTATTAGTGTAAGTGTTGCTGTGGTTGTTCTTATTGTTCATAATAAGAAGAGTAGTTGTTGAAAATCCACTTTGGAAACAAAGTGGTAGTGGAGTAGAATCATTTACGATTCGAACCACTCTATATCCGGTGTACTCATTCGCTACTTCTCATCTCCCATTCTTGCTCTGATTTTGAATATCTTTTTGAGTTGAGCAAACGAGAAAATTCCGCAAAATCAGCCAAACACTCTATTCACCCCCCCTCTAGAGTGTATTTCGGACCTAACAATTGGTATCAGAGCCTAACCTTGATTGCTTGGCCTATCTTTGCAAGTAGCAAGGTTAAAGATCATGGCAATGACAACCTCAACCTCAACCTCAACCTCTTCATTACCTAAGCCTACTGCATTATTTTCCGGATCAAACACTAAAGCACCTATGTTTGATGCCCAAAATTATTCCTTGTGAAAATTTCGAATGATCAATCACTTGAAAGGCTGTGGATTTGATATATGGAGAGCAGTTGTCAAAGGAATTTAAGTTCCTATGATTACCAACTCAAAAGGAGAATCAATATTCAAAGATGAGGATGACTACACCGATGAAAAAAAGATAAGATTTTCCATAAATGGCAAAGCATTTGATATTCTCTCAAGTGCTCTCACCACCACCGAGCTTATAAGACTTCAAGGTCTTGAAACAGCTCATGAGGCATGGAAAAGGCTTGAAATGATACATGAAGGAACTGAGCAAGTAAGAATGGCCAAACAACTTATGCTCATGAAGGAGTATGAGATGTTTGGAATGAAAAGCGGTGAGAAGATTGAGGAGACAATCGATCGATTCACACGAATAGTGAATCAACTCTCCATGGTGGACAAGAAAATCTCAAATAAAGACCTTGTCTCAAAACTCCTCAACTCTTTGCCAAGAGAATGGACACCCAAGGTCACCGCCATCACCGAATCAAAGAATCTCAAGACTCTTACCCTTGATGAGCTATCCGGTAATCTTCTTACTCATGAAATTCTTATTGATGAACAAAATAGGATGAACCCTATCAAGCTCACACAAACATCACACAAAGGATTTGTGGTAGAGTCCGATGACTCGGATGAGGAAGTTGCCCTTCTAGTCAGAAAATTTAGAAGAATGGCAACTAGAAACAAAGCACAAGCAAGAAAGTTTTTCAAAAGACCATCTAAAGAAAAGGAAGCAAGTGAAAATTGCTATAGATGTGGTCGACCCGGTCATTTCATTGCCGATTGCCACGTAAAGAGCCGCAAAAGCAAGAAAAGAAGGTCTTTCCTCAAAAGAAGAAAGCCCTCAATGCGGAAGTAACCACGTGGGATGATCTCCTTTCGGAATCGGAAGGAGAAGAGAGTGAAGATCAAGGTGTTGGACTTGTTGTAACAGTTGACAATCCAAAGACTCAACATACTTGTCTCATGGCGATTGAAGATGATCTTGAGGTAAATTCTAATCCTTCAAATTTGCATGATGAAATAGGAGATTTACAAGATGACTTTGAAAAATTGAACTTAAAGTATAAGCATTTGAAGAAAGAGTTGAAGAAATGCATCTTAGAAAATAAGAGCTTGCATGACAAGAATATTTTGATGTTTCAAGAGCATGACATCATACTCACCATGCATAAAACCGTAGCTCTTGAAAATGTAGAAATTAGAAAAGAATGTGAGAAACTAAAGATAGACTTACAAAGACTAACAAATGGCAAAAACAATTTAGACATACTACTTGGAAATCAAAGAATTGGAAATGATAAATCCGGTTTAGGATTTAATTCATCATCTTCTTTTAAGCCTAAGAAGAGGGCAAATAATAGAAAAACACAACGAAATTCATCACCCTCTAAATCAAAGCATGTACCCACTTGTTTTCATTGCAATAAACTAGGACATGTGAAGAAAGCATGTAAAGCTAGATATGGAAGCACATATGTTTGGAAGCCTAAGGGTCGACAAACTAACCTTAAAGGACCCAACCATCAAAGGGTACCAATGCATACATCTTTTGGTTTTGTAGGCTCTCAAGATAAATGGAGTAGCCAAAGAAGAAGGAACCAAATGGCTTATGGACAGAGGATGTTCAACGCACATGACCGGAGACAAAACATTGTTCACCAAGCTCAAGCTCCAAGATGGTGGAACGGTGCATTTTGGCAATGGGAAAGCCAAAATCCTTGAAAATGGAGAAATTGGTAACTCTTCTTTTACTATTAATAATGTATTATATGTAGAAGGGCTTAAGTACAATTTGATAAGTGTTAGCCAACTATGTGATGCTAATTTTCAAATTGAATTTGTGAAAAGAAAATGTGTTGTGAAAAAGAACGATAAGATTGTTTTTGAAGCTATACGTAAAAATGGTGTTTACAAATTTAGCACACATGATTTGATATCACAAAATGTTTCTTGCCTAGTTGCCAAAAATGATTTGACTCAACTATGGCATAGACGACTTGAACATATTAGTTTCAAAAATTTCAAAGATATTTGCAGAAATGAAAAAGTCCAAGGTCTTCCAAAATTAAATTTCGAAAACCATGGCTTATGTGACACTTGTCAAATGGCAAAACTTGTTAAAACAAGTTTCAAGCCCAAAAGTGAAATCTCCACCACCAAACCTCTACAATTGCTTCATATGGATTTGTATGGGGATATTGGTACGGCAAGTCTAAGTGGAAAACATTACACCTTTGTGGTGGTAGATGACTTCTCTAGGTACACTTGGGTAATGTTCTTAGCTAAAAAGAATGATGCATGCCAAGAATTTATAAAGCTTTGTAAGAGATTAGAAAATCAAAGAGAGGACACAATTAAGGAAATTAGAAGTGATAGAGGTGGTGAGTTTGATGGAGAATTTCAAGAATTTTGTGTATCCAAGGGGTATGGACACAATTTCTCAGCTCCAAGAACTCCTTAACAAAATGGTGTTGCGGAAAGGAAGAATAGAACACTTCAAGAAATGAGTAGAGCCATGCTAAACGAATTTGAGTTACCCAAATATTTTTGGGCCGAAGCGGTAAATACCGCTTGTCATATGATAAATAGAGTTTATTTGAGACCATTTCTCAAAAAGACTCCTTATGAGCTTTGGAAAGGTAGAGTACCAAATATTGGTTATTTCAAGGTTTTTGGTTGTAAGTGCTTTATACTTAACACCAAAGATAACTTGGATAAACTCGACTTCAAAGCGGATGAAGGAGTCTTTATGGGTTATGCTCAAAATAGCAAGGCATTTAGAGTATATAATAAAAGAAGCATGAAAGTTGAAGAATCAATTCATGTCAAATTTCGTGAACTCAATGAGGACAAATCAAACATTAATGATGACGACGATGATGATGATGATGAAATAATTGAAGTAAGCCATATAGAGAAATTTGAGAATCCAAAAGGTAATATTGTTATTGACCTTAGGATTGATCCACTTGAACCTAAGGTTGAAGATGAAGAAGTAGGAGGAGATACCTCAAATTTACCGGATTCATATAAGTATAGGAAAGATCGCCCTAAAGAGTTGATATTAGGTGAAACTAGCCAAGGCATAATGACTAGGAGAAAATTCAATGAAAATGCCTTCATTTCACAAGTTGAGCCTAAAAACATAAAGGAGGCAATAAATGATGAAAATTGGGTATTGGCTATGCAAGAAGAATTAAATCAATTTGAAAGAAGTGATGTTTGGGAATTAGTTGCTAAACCTAGTGATCATCCCGTAATTGGCACTAAATGGGTATTTAGAAATAAAATGGATGGTAAAGGAAACATCACTAGAAACAAAGCTAGATTAGTAGCCCAATGCTATAGGCAAGAGGAAGGCATAGACTATGATGAAACTTTTGCCCCCGTAGCTAGGTTAGAAGCTATTAGGATGCTATTAGCATATGCACGCTATAAGGATTTCAAACTATATCAAATGGATGTGAAATCCGCATTCTTGAATGGAATAATTCAAGAAGAGGTCTATGTAGCTCAACCTCCGGGGTTTGAAAATCATGATTATCCAAATCATGTTTTTAAACTCAAAAAGGCCCTTTATGGACTTAAACAAGCTCATAGGGCTTGGTATGATAGGTTAAGTAACTTCCTACTTGAGAACGAGTTTTCAAGAGGAAAAGTCGACACTACTCTTTTTATTAAAGAACAAGGAAACCATCAATTGCTTGTTCAAATTTATGTGGATGATATTATATTTGGTGCTACTAACGATTCTCTTTGTGAGCATTTTGCAAAATTGATGGAAGGAGAATTTGAAATGAGCATGATGGGTGAACTCAACTACTTCCTTGGTTTACAAATCAAGCAAACTCAAGATGGAGTGTACATATCTCAAACAAAGTATACAAAGGATTTGCTCAAGAAGTACAAATTCGAGGATGGAAGAAGTGTGAGCACTCCGATGAGCACAAGTACAAAGCTTGACAAAGACGAAAAAGGAAAGCCGGTTGAGGTAACAAAATATAGGGGTATGATTGGTAGTTTACTCTATTTAATCGCTAGTAGGCCGGATATTTTGCATGCTGTGTGTCTATGTGCTAGATTTCAAAGTATGCCTAAGGAATCACATTTAGTTGCTGTTAAACGTATCTTTAGGTATTTAAAAGGAACCTTGAATTTTGGATTGTTTTATCCCAAAAATGGATGTTTTGATTTAAGAGGGTATAATGAGTCCGACTATGCCGGAAATCTTGTTGATAGGAAAAGCACCTCCGGGACGTGTCAATTCCTTGGAGATTGCTTGGTTTCTTGGTTCTCCAAGAAACAAAATAGTGTGTCACTTTCTACGGCGGAATCCGAATATGTATCGGCCGCTTCATGTTGTGCACAACTACTTTGGATGACTAACACATTGAATGATTACAATGTTAAGTTTGATAAAGTTCCCATCCTATGTGACAATACCTCAGCCATAAGTATAGCACAAAACCCGGTTCATCATAGTAGAACAAAACACATTGAAGTAAGGCATCACTTCATAAGAGATTGCATCCAAAAGGGATTGATATGCATTGAATTTGTTCCAACAAATGACCAATTAGCGGATATCTTTACTAAATCC
This sequence comes from Eustoma russellianum, assembly GCA_036186865.1. Taxonomy (NCBI): domain Eukaryota; kingdom Viridiplantae; phylum Streptophyta; class Magnoliopsida; order Gentianales; family Gentianaceae; genus Eustoma; species Eustoma russellianum. The sequence goes on along the minus strand of AP025045.1, from coordinate 26,501,597 downwards.
CTTCCAACTGAGACATTTGAATCAATTAGAACCAGATTAAGAATGATAAACAACAGTTAAAGGGTCAAAAATGTCAAAAATGCAGATTTCTGCATACATCGATCGATCTATGTGGAAGTCTCAGAGACTGATGTCCTTTTAAGACATCGATCGATCAATGTGTAGGACATCGATCGATCGAAGTCCCAGACATCGATCGATCGATGTCAGCGGGACAAGGTCTATTAAAAACTGCAAAACTCTTCACTTTATCATTTCTAAACTTCGAACCCTAAATTCTCCTACTGCGAAAATACCGAAATCCTACACACAAATTTCATAATTTTTCTCTCAAGCTTATTATTTTCATTAGCCATACCTAAATCTGCATCAATTTTCAATTTCCAAACAACCCATCGATCATTTTCGTGCCCTAATCCTCTAAAATGGCACCAAGAACCAAAAATCATCCAAAAAGACAAAGAACTTCACAACAAGGGATTCCAACTGGTCCTAGAACAGCAGGACTACGAAAGCAACCAAAGACATCCCAAGAACATCTACTCCGTGAGGTTAGAGAAACCCTTGGTATTCAAAATTTTCCTTGGCTCAAATCTGGAGAATATGAGAATGCTTTGGCTGCACCCCTAGGTTCAGGTATATACACTCATATATCTCAAAGAGCTCAATTATTATTTGCAGAATGGGAAAGTAGCAATAGGTCTACTATTCCATTGAAACTGCTCAAAATTGAGGACATTTTGAGCAGTGCAGAATTGAAACCAATCATTGATTTGTTGTATGCTCAAAAATGGATGTTTATGTGGGATTCTTCTGAGATGGGTTTTATGTCGACTCGTTATACACGGATGTTTTATGCAAATCTTTGGATTAACTATCTAAATGGAAAGCCGTTTTCTCTAAATTCGGTTATTGATGGTCAAGTAGTCTCATTTCACACCAGACAAATTAATGAAATTCTTGGTGCACCTGATGAGGGAGTCCAAGATTTCAATCCTTGGAAGTGGGATTTTTACAAATACCAAGTGACCGAGAATGAAGTAAAAACCTTTCTTGGATTCCACCCTACGAAAAACACAAATGACATGCCTTTGATTTATCGAGTTTTGCTTGCCATAGTTACTTTCTGTGTAAATGGAAAATCGACAAAACTTCCTAGCAACCTAGACTTCTATATTACCTACCGCATAGCCATGAGAGAACAAGTAAACTTTGGGGAGGTCTTCTTTGAAAATGTGTTGGAGGCAGTTACCAAGAAATCAAAGGCACTTCCCTACAGTAACCTGATATATAGATTGTTGAGAAAATCTAATTTAGTGCTGGATGACGAATACGAAGAGGCCATTACAAATAAGGATTATTACTCAAAGTTTAACATCCAGCAAATTCTTAAGTCAAGAAAGGAGGCGCAACGACGGGGTGGTACTCAAGACCCTGAGGAAGATGAAGCTGAGAATGAGCCGGTACTCCCAACACACCCCACTGAACCAACCGTTGAACCCCAACCTAATCCTCAAAGTCCTACTTCTAGAATAGACAAAGGCAAGGCTCCTATGGAAGAAGATAGTGGTTCTGAACTTCCATTTGATGCAGAGGATGAGATCAATGATTTACATCGTTATCTCGATCAATGGGGTGAAGACCTAACAAAAAAGGCTGTTCGTATAGATGATTTGGAGAAAGGCTATACGACTCTCCAGGACCGCTTTAAAATGCTAGAAACAAAGGTGGACACTCAAGTCACAACACTACAAACAGAGCTGAACGTGCAAAAGACCAAGTACCAAAAGTTGAAATCAAAGCTCAAAGCCGCTCTCTCCGGATTGTGTTTTTCCTCCGATGAGGAGTAGTTCCACATTCCCTCGTACTTATGCATAGTCTTGCAAGTTTGAGTTTACCTATGTATCTCAAAACTTGATATTTCCTACTGATTTTTATCCTTCATTTGAGTATTATTATTTTTTTTGATGCTTTCAAAAAGGGGAAGAAGAATGCTAGTTGATGGTTTGATATAATTGATGGCTTGATATAGTTTAATGCTAGTTGATGGTTTGATATAATTGATGGCTTGATATAGTTTTGGCATGACTTGTTTTGGCTTGGTTTGATATAGCTTTATGCATATCTAAGTTGATAAGTCGGTGCTAGTTGATGGTTTGATATTGTTGTTGGCATGATGGTTGGTTGGCAAAATGGTTAAATTAGCATGATTGGGCATTAGCATGTGTATGGCATGTTTTGGCATATTTGGTTGGACATGTTGGCATGGTTTGGTTAAGCATGGGTATCCAAATGGCATGTTTTGGTATAGCATGACATGAAGTCTCTTGATATGCTTTACATATTGAAATGATGAAAATACAAAACTTGATGCATAGTTTGAGGGGGAGCATGTTGGGTAGATTGAAGTTTTCTAATATGTTCATATGATAAGGAAGCATGAACTAAGGGGGAGTTGTAAAATATCAAGTTTAGTTGAAAAAGTATCATGTAAAAACATCTTTTGAATTATGGTTTTGAAATCATCAAAAAGGGGGAGATTGTTAAGTTGTAAAACGTTTTGATGATGAAAAGATGTTTTGAATGAGTTAAATTTGTGTTTGATATTTGATGCAAGATGGGCAAAACACTTTATGTCCAAAGATGGTTGAGATTGGAACTCACTGGTTGACATCGATCTCTCAAGCTGGGGACATCGATCGATCGATGTCACTTCAGCCCCTGACATCGATCGATCAATGTCAATCAGAGAGCATCGAACCCTCAACCTAAAGGACATCAATCGATCGATGTCACTTCAGCCCCTGACATTGATCGATCGATGTTGAACAGAGTACTTCGATCTCTAAACCAGGTGACATCGATCGATCGATGTCACTTCAGCCCCTGACATCGATCGATCGATTTCAGGCAGTGTCAAAAGCTGCAATCTTCTGAGGACATCGATCTCTCCCTTCCAGGGACTTCGATCAATCGATGTCCTCCAGAATTCAAATTTTCTGAACGTTAGAACAAAATCCAAGGCAGATTTTTGAGTTTTTCTCTTTCCAATCTTCTTCAAACTTCTTGTGGACTTTAACCCAACCTATTACATGCTTCCTTGACTATAGTATACATGTCTAAGATTCTCTAGGGTGGCTATCCAAGATCAAATCACTCCATAGGGTGGCTAGAGACTATTGGGGCAATATCTTGACATTTTTGAAGATGAAGACTTGGTGGAGAGCCTCAAAAACGTGGTGAACTTCATCTATAAATAGAGGAGGCTTGGATGAGGCAAATACACACTTTCAACATCATCTAGCTTCATTTTCCATTGTTGTATATTTCTCTCATACTTGTAAATTTGTTTAAAGCTTGTCTAGCTTTTCTTTGATCTTCATTATTGTATATTGAGAGAAAGAGAGTCAAGCACAAGAGGAACCATAAATATTTGATCTCTTGCTTGTGCTTAGACTTGTGAGAAAGCGTGAATCTTACCATATTTCTTCAACCCACTGTGAGAAGTTCTTGAGGGAACTTTTGTTGAAGTTGTGAGGAAGCAAGAAGTTGTTCTTGCTAAGAGCTGTAGTTGCTGTAGTTGCACAAGTGAGTTTTGTGCAAGAAGTTGCTGTTGTTGTGGCTTGCACTAAAGTATTAGTGTAAGTGTTGTTGTGGTTGTTCTTATTGTTCATAATAAGAAGAGTAGTTGTTGAAAATCCACTTTGGAAACAAAGTGGTAGTGGAGTAGAATCATTTACGATTCGAACCACTCTATATCCGGTGTACTCATTCACTACTTCTCATCTCCCATTCTTGCTCTGATTTTGAATATCTTTTTGAGTTGAGCAAACGAGAAAATTCCGCAAAATCAGCCAAACACTCTATTCACCCCCCCCCTCTAGAGTGTATTTCAGACCTAACAAGCTATTTCTTGTATTGTTCTATTTTTGCGTTCAACAACTCCATTGAGTTTTGGTATTCTAGGTGGTGAGAATTCATGTTTAATTCCATATAATTCACAAAACTTTACTATTTCTTTGTTTTTAAATTCTCCACATCTATCACTCTTAATTCTTTTAAAATTTTCTTCGTAAAGATTTTCGAGTTGCTTAATAAGATTTTTGATTGACAATGGAGCATTGTCTTTGTGTGTTAAGAACAATGTCCACGTGTGTCGTAGTAATCATCTACTATGACACACGCATAGTAGTGTCCACCTAGACTTCTTGTCCTACTTGGACCAAATAAGTCTAAGTGACGCAATTCTAGTACATAACTAGTACTCACTTCATGTTTTGGTTTCATTGTTTCTTCTATGTGTTTTCCTTTAATACAAGTTTCACATAGTTAAAAATTATCTAAGTCTAACTTAGACATGCCTCTAATTATACTTTTCTTAGATAATTTTTCAATAGTTGAAATCCCTATATGACCTAGTCGTCTATGCCATAAGTTCACATCTAAGTTATGTGATACTAAATACTTAATCCTAGCATCTAACATGTTATTTATTGATAATGTCTAAATGTTATTATCCATATTTCCTTTTAGTATAGTTTATCCCTTATCATTTATTATGTCACAAGACTAAGGGAGAAAAGAAACATTATACCGGAATCTATAAGTTGTGAAATACTTAATAAATTATAAGAAAGATAACTTACTAACAACACATTTCCTATTTGAAATGTGTTAGGGTCCCCGATTGTTTCTTTTCCAACAATCCTGCCTTGGTTGTTGTCACTGAATGTCACCTTTCCTCCATTATTGATTTGCTACAACTTGGAGAATAACTTGGGGTTGCCCGTCATATATCTTGAACACCCACTATCTAAAAACCACTTGGTTTTTAGACTCTTTGACTTTGTCTCATTTTTGCCCCCTTTGCAATTTACCTATAATGGAGACAAAGATTTAGGTACCCTTTATTTGGGTCCTTGAGTGTTAGGAACATCATCCTTGTTTACATACCCTTTAGGTATCCAAACTTGGATGTACCTTTTAGGCACAAATTTAGCATTATCATAAATTATAGTGTAGCGCCCCGCCCGGGACTAGGGTCTTGGAACAGTGCACTCGTCGTACTCTGCCATGAGAAATACAAGGAATCGATAACATCTATATGCGCATCGTCATAAAAATGTATGCAGAAACGTCATAAAACAGATGGAAATAAACATCGACATAAGTATGAATAACTAAATCCGAATATAGTATCATCAGTACAACAATGAAAATACAGGGCTGAGATATTGAAATACAAAAGCTAAAACTGAGGCTCGCTAGACTATTTGCAGAACCTTCTCTCTTGTCTCGTCCTTTATGTAATCCATCTATGGATCCTGAGGCTCTGCATAATGAAAAAGAAGGGATGAGCGATACGCCCAGCAAGTATCTCCACCTGGGTTCGTTATGTGGATCATTCACCAGAGACGGGGTGATAAATAAATACAAAACAGTAAGGAACCTAACACGTCTCCGATTCACAAATACTGTAACAGGTAGAATAACCCACTTGAGTACATATAACAGATAAAGTACATAACTAAACTCAGAACATGGTTTAAATTTCAACCTCTTTTTACTTCTTGCTTATTCGTTTTACTAATATCTTATATTCTGTGCTTAGCCCATCTTAATTACATCTATGTCACAAATCACATATTCTATCCTTTCATCTTATGTTTACCGATGCTATAAACATGTATCTGACAGAGTGGCTCGGTGATATGCGTATGCTCTATTAATTGTAACATGACTTTATCATAAGTATTTAAGAAAACATAACATACTCATGTCTTTTCTTTTCAAACTGTGTCAAATACTTGCTGTATCACTTTACATTCGTAAATCATGCACATGACATACCGATTGATTCCCATGTAATCCTGTAAACATACTGTATGCCCACGACACCAACCTACCTATAGGCGCCTACGTCATGGTGCCATCTATAACTGTAACATACTATGTCATACTGTATGCCTACTAACATCCCCTACACGCTCTCAGTCCAGCCTCCAATAACTGTATGTTGTGCAAACAACGAATCTTATAACTGTATGCTGCGAACAGCAAAACATATAACTGTATGCAAGTATATTCGATTGTGGGCTGACTTTAATCTCTAATCCTTTCAGCCTTTAAGGTCAATAGTTGGCTTATATTTCATGTCATGTCTTGTATAAAATTTCCATTTTGCCCCTCACTTGAACTCACGGTTTTAACCCATAAAACAGCCCCATCTTTATTCTTCTCCAATGTCGTCATATTTTTAAATTACATATATAACACATTCCTCATTCAGACCTTATAAAATTATATCATGCATGTAATTTAACCACAAGTGTAGAATCGGATATAATAACAAATTCGTTAGTCCCATAATATACCCCATGAGCCAAGGTATATAAACATCCAGAAAACACATATTTCATCGTTTTAATTACAATTCTTATATGCCTCATAATGGTGTCACAATTACTTATTTGTCACCTTCTTTATTTAAGACATCCAACAACCTGTAATACACATATTTCCAATATACATATCTCCACATAGGTAAACGAACAAGTTGTTGGACATACATATCCGCACATGGCCGAAAGTTAGGCATTATCCCATATTGGCTTATCACTATGATACCTTTCTATATATGTATTATAATTAGTCTACTTAACCTTCTTAGCATGTAATGGTCATGAACATCAATTCTAGGAGATAATGAAACAACATTGATGTCTCTCCACCACATGTATCATGCAATCATATAAGAGACCTCATCTTATTCCTATTTTCACATGCATACTTTATTTCCTTTTCATCTTTATCATATACTTCCACCAATTTCAAGTATCCATTCAAGGAACATTATATAACTTTTCATTTTCTTATCTTAAAGAGACGTGCAACAATATTTAAGAGTAGCCTTCACACTCATATTCACATGCAAGACTACTTTTCACATCATCCTAAGTTTAAGCATACATGTATTCAAGAAAATGAGCATGCATGCTTACGCTTCCATTAAATATGACATCAACATACATATGAGAGCTACAGATAACGTAAACTTCACATGCATGCATCTTTCAACATCTTCTTAATCTCAAGTGCACATACATTCAGGAAACACATAAATTTTCATACATTTACCAGGCAAAACGCATTCTTTTTGTAAGGTCATAATAGAAATCCAATTGAACATATGCATGCATAATCCAATTTGATTAGTGAACATAGATGATATATTTTCCAACATGCATGAAGAAACCAAGAAGAGCACTTGCCTTTTCCTTTGAATCTTACACTTAAGATGAAAAAGATATCTTCTTTTCATTTCCTTGGTACCTTTCGGCCAAGATGGCTAAAATGAAGGAAGGATTGTTCATTTTTTTAAGGAATAAGACACTATGAAGGTTCTAAAATCAATTCTTAAGAGGACTCATCTTTGAACAACTTGAAGATTTCTACTTGTTTGACTAAAACAACTCCTTCTACCTCTTGATGGTTGCTCACGGTTAAGGAGCTAGAATGGGAGGTATGGTGAGCCTTGTGAGGAAGATGAAACGGTAAGAGAAAGGGGTAGGGAGAAAATGAAGGTTCTTACCTTCAAGATTCTTGATCTGAGCTTGGAGTGTGCTTGAAAATGGAATAATTTTTCATCCTCCTTGGCTTTGGGCGCCCTCGGTTTTATAAGAGAAAATAGGAGTGGAAGAAATCTTTATTGCTAGTGAGAGGGAGAGAAAATGAAGAGAGCTTGGAGAGGGAAAATGTTGAAGAGAAGAGAGGTTAGAAATGAGGAATAATGTGGAATGAAAGGCTTTTAAGCCTTTGTCTTCCACCTTGGCCGAAATTGATGCAAGGAGTGGAGGATGAATGATGGCTCGGTAAGTTAGTGGAAGGAGAAAGTTTTGTGCACTAAAAAGGATTGGGAAACATTCTTACATGTTGTAACAGATATAATAATGAGAGTGAAGTAAAGAAAAGAAAAGAAATGCAAAAAATTAGAAAGTGGGGTGTAAGGCATGCATGAAATGCCATTGGATGGAATAAGGGTGTGAAGGAAATAATTAAAGGAAATGGAATAAAATGCAAGACAAGTTTGTCTTGCATGGCTTGGGGGTGAGCCGGCCATGGCATGGGTAGGGTGGTAACTTACTATTTTGTCCCTCCCTCCTTTTCTTATGTGTTATTTCTTTTCTTTTAATTTAATTCCTCATAAAGGCTGTACACTACTTTATATGCCTATTTTAATTATTCTTATATCTATTGTGAGACTTTAGTAGTTCTTAATTAAATGTTATTTTTTCATTTAAGGTTCCTTTACCCACTTATTATACTAAGTGCGGTACAACGATCGCACTCTAATTCCGTCGTGATTCCTTTTGTTCTTTTCAACTAGTTCGAGGGTGCGGGTCGTAACATGTAGAATACAAAGGATTAGAAAACATTTGACCATTCCATTTAAATGTAGGTGTATGCATATAAGTGTTATATCTTGGTCTAAATGTGTTATGAAGTGGCCGAATTTGATAATGTGTGTAAGACATATGATTTTGTTTCTTGTATGGTGCTATGTATGTATGATCATATGCATTCCTATAAGGAAAATAACATAATTGCCTATGATTACGTCTATATGCACTACAATAAGTTGGTTGGGTTTTATTTTGTCTAGACACATTTTTATACATATATGCATAATTTCTAGGTTGTCTAGATGCAAAGTTTTGCTTAATCGCTTTTCTGGGTGCATGTTGCATTTTCACCTTAGAATGGGTAGAAGAAGGAGTAGTAGGAAAAGTTAAATTTATTTTAGTTGCCTTATAACGTTGTTTAGTATTTGATGAAACAAACTTAGTCTTTTTATCTACTTTGACATTTTCTTCTTTATATCCTAACCGTGTTTTATCGTTTCCCTATTTTTGTGATGATATGAGTGTGTCTAGCATGTTAGTTCCAGATTTAAACTATTCTAACATTTTTTCTAAGTCTAGTTTTGATGTATTAAGTTGTGCTATTTCTTTTTCATAGTTATCCATCTTAGTTTTTAACATGCTATTTTTAGTTTTTAAAGTATGTTCATTTTTCCTTCATGATTCAATTTTAATCTCTAATGAATAAAGAGTATTAGTATACTCTTGTTTAGATTCTAATTGATCGGAAAATTCCAAGTTGGACATCTTCAACTTGTCATTTTCTTCAATTAGTTTCGTCTTTTCTTTTGATAGCCGTTTATAATGAGGATGCATCTTTAAGAATTCTTCATATATTTCATCAAAGGCATTTATGTTATCAGAATCTATATCAGATGAAGAACTTACCTTGTTGGATACGAAGAGACTTGAGCTTCCTCAATTTCGAATTGTGAGTTAGAGGAGTCACTCCACGTGCTTGCCTTCATAGCCCTTTTGCCTTCTCTTGCCTTAGACTCCTTTGGCTTTGGTCGTTGGGACTCCTTACTTTGTTTATTATTATTGTTGTTGTTATTTTTCTTTGTCAGACAATCATAAGAAATGTGTTCTTTTTGGCCACATTCGTAGCATTTTAATTCTTTATTATACCAGTTTCACTATTTTTATTTGAATTATTTTTCCTAAATTGAGAAGAATTAGAAGAAGAAGATTGTTTTCCACTCCTATTAGGCCGTTTAAAAAACTTTATATGTTTTATGGATATTAATATTAAATCATCGTCTAATTCATTATTGCTATTACTTTCATTATTATTTATATGTGACTCAGTTGATTTGAAAAAAATAGACTTACCAGATGATTTAGATGATTCGGACTTTAGTTGGTTTAGTTTTACCTCGTAAACTCTAAGTGAACCGATCAATTCATCCATTTTAGTGATTGACTTTGTCTCCTCAATTGCTGTCACCTTCGGATCCCATTCAGCAGGAAGACTTCGTAGCACTTTTTGGACTTTCTCGTTGTTGGTAAAGGATTTACCTAGAGCTTCAAGTGCATTGAAAATGTTAGTAATTTTCAAATCCATATATGTTTTGGATTCGTTCGTCAAGATTTTGAAAGATTCAAGTTCAGTCATAAGCATGTTTATTTTAGACTCTTTTACACCGCTAGTACCTTTATGCTTTAATTTTAGTGATTTTCACATATCGTGTGTGCTAGTGCATTTTGATACATAACCTGCTTCCGAAGCGGTTAGTCCGTTTAATAGTAGTTTCATAGCTTTAGCATTCATGAACATATTCTTTTTATCATCTATAGACCATTCACTTTTATATTTTCCTACTTCTTGTGTTACACCGTTTACTTGTACAACTTTCATCGGAATATACGGCTCATCTTCAACTATAGACCATAAATCGATATCTACATCCATTAAGAATAGCTTCATCCTAAGTTTCCAATGAACAAAATTATTACCATCGAAAAGAGGAGGGCTTTGAGTAGTCATACCTTCCAATTCACCTTTGTGAGAAACTATGGCCACTGTATGTACCTTTGATTTGAGATGTGCAGCTTACAATGAATGCTTGTTGGCCTTTGTCTTCTTAGAACGGTGTTGATGTCGCTTCTTAGAGTGCTGTTGGCCTAGCTCTAATATCAATTGTTGTACTGTAACACCTGCAATAAACACCACTAGGGGTGATAAGTAGTGCTTAGCAGAAATTACACTACTACCCTTGATTTAAAATCCCCTTTTAAACAGAATCTGAGAGCTACTCAAATTCAATACCCGTTTTGACAAATTCAAAAGTCAGTGTACACAACTCTAAAAATTATGAAACTTTTCAGAAATCAACTTCAGTGTCTTGAGTAGAGTTTGTCCAAAAATGAGCAAAAAAATAAGATCATTGGCTATCCAAAAAAATAAAAATATTCAGTGGTCAATCAGGACAGAACTGGACAGAATAGTGCTGAAATTTGCAAACGTGTATCTTTAATTACTTAGCCAAAAGGTTGGTCCATATGTCAGAACACTCCTTAGGATGTCTACTTTAAGTTTCTAAAAGGTCCTGACCTGAAACTACGATTGATAAAACCAGAATGCAAGTTTCCTTGAAACTGGTCAGCTTGCAGCCAGAATGGAGTAGTTATTGTTCAAAGACTGAAAGACTAACTTTCCTTTGCTTAAATCAAGCAATTATTGTTGTAAATGAAAGCTAACAATCTGAAGTATAACTCCACCAAAAATCATGAATTTTGAAAGTGTTTTGCTATTTCTTCAAGACGTGTGAAGTTGGATGGCAAACTGCAGCGAAAACGAATAGAAAACAGTAAAGAAGAAAAGAAGACAAAAACAATGAAGATTTATCCTGATTCAGTCAATGTGACCTACTCCAGTCCTAAGAAACACCTTTAATTCGATTTTACTTTAGAATGTACACAAATACAACAAGAGCCAAGCTTGATCCTTGGGTTAAACACCAACCCTATTTAAGACTTGGATGATCATCTCTATGTAACTTAGGCTGCAACACCTTTACCACCTATTGATGTAGCCTTATAACTTTGGCTAATCAATCTTACAAAAACCACAAAAGAGGCGTAGATAGTGTAGCTAGACAACAACTAGAAATGGAACACCTTAGCTACACAAGGAATGAATCAAAAACAAGAGAAGAGAATAGAAAGAATTATCTTCAACTTTTTCTTTCAAGTATGTGTTCTTCTTTTTCACCTTTGCCTCCTATTTGTAGTGTGAAATAGGCCTTGAAGATAAGACCTCCTATGTGTCAAGATCTTCATCATCAAGTCTTAGTTGTCTTCACATCATTGGTTGGCCATATAAACACCTTGTACACTTGGAAACATGGAGAAACATGATTGGCCCACCTTGAATTCATAATGTTGGCCGATATTTGCTTCAAAAATGATGTGGAAATAGTGAAGATGATACCCAAGGATAAGATGACATATTCCCTGAACTTCTTGGCACCAGAATAGGGCATGTGAGGGCTGACCATTATGGATACAGAATAGCTCCAAAATCAGCTCCAAGTAGGCATTATGGCCGATATTTGCTTCAAAAATGATGTGGAAATAGTGAAGATGATACCCAAGGATAAGATGACATATTCCCTGAACTTCTTGGCACCAGAATAGGGCATGTGAGGGCTGACCATTATGGATACAGAAAAGCTCCAAAATCAGCTCCAAGTAGGCATTTTTTTCAACTTTGAAAATTCCAAGTCAGCAATTTTGCCAAGTCATAAAATGTTTTTGGTTGGTACACTTAGCATCAAGTCATAAAATGAGTACACCACCTTTACCAACTATATATGCACGTTTTTTGACCCCCATATATGTGTACAAACTCAGATTTAATGAAGACAAATCAATAAATAATAGTTGACAAGATTATGTCAACATATAATCCAAAATTCTCACTTTTTCTCTTTTGTATGATGTGATAAATTTTGCACCAAGAACACATTATAATCTCTACAAAATGATGAATAAGACTCTCCAATAACATATATAACAAGGTCTTCAAGAAAAAAATAGAATGTGACATCGAATACTGTCACATATCCCACTACCGTCGATAATATCATCAAATAAGAGAATATAATAGAAAACAACCAAATAATCTTCAAGAATACCATAAATGAATTTCAGAACGAATGTAATAAGATACTCAAGAGATTTCTTGAGTAAACTGATTAAACTGCCCTCGGGAGATACAACAACAATAACAACAACAACATTACCCCATTGCCCAAATAGCTTCTGCCTATGACGGGGTATGGGAGGCTCGAATGTACGCAACCATACCCATGTGTTAGAAACACATGGAGGTTGTTTCCTGATGACCCAGAATGAAAATTGCGTGTCGATCAACTGCTGCTTCACAATGTAAGAACACCTTTGTCATAATAAATAAGATGAACATATAATAAACTTCTAGAGCACATTAGTCACAAGACAGTATTATATTCATAAAAGACACATAATACCAACATGATAAACATATATGAAGCATGTGCAAATGAAAACAACCATTGAATCACATTTTAGAAAAAACTTTCTAAAAACCATAAGCATCGATCGATCTATGTTTCAATTTTAGAAACTGATGATTATGTGACACTTGTTTTATCACACTATATGGTCTTCAGGGTATTCTTATATATATACATTTGGACTTCTCCATTATTATTTTGAGTAGACTATTGGCCATATTCTTGAAGAACAACCTGGCCACACTTAAAGGAGAGAAAATGAGAAGTAGTTTGGATCAAATGGCGATGTTTACAAGACAACCTATTCTCACCATTATCCAATCTTGGTTACCAGATTTTCAACTAATTTTTTACTCTAAGAACTTCCATATATGCATTTGTGAGGTTTATGTAGCTCAACCTCCGGGGTTTGAAAATCATGATTATCCAAATCATGTTTTTAGACTCAAAAAGGCCCTTTATGGACTTAAACAAGCTCCTAGGGCTTGGTATGATAGATTAAGTAACTTCCTACTTGAAAACGAGTTTTCAAGAGGAAAAGTCGACACTACTCTTTTTATTAAAGAACAAGGAAACCATCAATTGCTTGTTCAAATTTATGTGGATGATATCATATTTGGTGCTACTGATGATTCTCTTTGTAAGCATTTTGCTAAATTGATGGAAGGAGAATTTGAAATGAGCATGATGGGTGAACTCAACTACTTTCTTGGTCTACAAATCAAGCAAACTCAAGATGGAGTGTACATATCTCAAACAAAGTATACGAAGGATTTTCTCAAGAAGTACAAATTCGAGGATGGAAGAAGTGTGAGCACTCCGATGAGCACAAGTACAAAGCTTGACAAAGACGAAAAAGGAAAGCCGGTTGAGGTAACAAAATATAGGGGTATGATTGGTAGTTTACTTTATTTGACTGCTAGTAGGCCGGATATTTTGCATGCTGTGTGCTTATGTGCTAGATTTCAAAGTATGCCTAAGGAATCGCATTTAGTTGCCATTAAACGTATCTTTCGGTATTTAAAAGGAACTTTGAACTTCGGATTGTTTTATCCCAAAAATGGTTGTTTTGATCTAAGAGGATATAGTGACTCCGACTATGCCGGAAATCTTGTTGATAGGAAAAGCACCTCCGGGACATGTCAATTCCTTGGAGATTGCTTAGTTTCTTGGTTTTCCAAGAAACAAAATAGTGTGTCACTTTTCACGGCGGAATCCGAATATGTGTCGGCCGCTTCGTGTTGTGCACAACTACTTTGGATGATCAACACCTTGAACGATTACAATGTTAAGTTTGAAAAAGTTCCCATCCTATGTGATAATACCTCAGCCATAAGTATAGCACAAAACCCGGTTCATCATAGTAGAACAAAACACATTGAAGTGAGGCATCACTTAATAAGAGATTGCATCCAAAAAGGATTGGTATGCGTTGAGTTCGTTCCAACAAATGACCAACTGGCGGATATCTTTACCAAATCCCTTCCCACCGAGACGTTCGAATCAATTAGAACAAGATTAGGAATGATAAACATTGGTTAAAGGGTTAAAAATGTCAAAATTACAGATTTCTGCATACATAGATCGATCTATGTAGAAATTTCAGAGAATGATGTCTATAAAGACATCGATCGATCGATGTTCAGGACATCGATCGATCGAAGTCCCTGACATCGATCGATCGATGTCAGCGGGACAGGGTCTATAAAACCTGCAAAAACGCCTCATTTTTCATTCCAACACTAAGAACCCTAAGCTTCTCTCCTGCGAAAATATATCTCTCATTCAACCAAATTTTCAATCTTTCTCTCAAAGCTATTCTTTTTATCAATCCTACTCAAATCTACATCAATCTTCAATCTCTAACCAAATCATCTAGCATTTTCTTGCCCTAATTCTCTCAAATGGCTCCAAGAACCAAGAATCATCCCAAGAGACAAAGAACTTCACAACAACAAACTCCAACGGGTCCAAGAACAACAGGATTACGGAAGCAACCAGAGCCATCTCAAGAACATCTAATTCGTGAGGTAAGAGAAAGTCTTCACATTCGAAATTTTCCTTGGCTTAAAACTGGAGAATATGAGAATGCCCTAGCCACACCTCTAGGATTAGGCATATACACTCATATATCTCAGAGAGCCCAATTATTATTCACAGAATGGGAAAATAGCAATAGGTCTACCATTCCATCAAAAGTGCTCAAAATTGAGGACATTTTGAGCAATGCAGAACTAAGACCTATAATTGATTTGTTGTATGCTCAAAACTGGTTGTTTTTATGGGATTCATCTGAGATGGGAGCTATGTCTACTCGGTATACCCGATTGTTCTATGCCAATTTTTGGATTGACTATCTAAATGGAAATCCATTTTCTCTGAATTCAGTTATTGATGGTCAAGTAGTCTCCTTTCACACTGCACAAATCAATGCTATTCTTGGTACACCTAGTGAGGGATTCAAGGATTTCGATCCTTGGAAGTGGGATTTTAACAAATACCAAGTGACTGAAAATGAAGTCAAAACCTTTCTTGGATTTCACCCGACAAAGAACACAAATGATATGCCCTTGATACATAGAGTCTTGCTTGCAATAGTTACCTTTTGTGTAAATGGAAAATCAGCCAAACTTCCCAGCAACCTAGACTTCTACATTACATACCGCATAGCCAGGCGAGAGCAGGTAAATTTTGGAGAAGTATTCTTTGAAAACGTGTTGGAGGCGGTCACGAAGAAATCGAAAGCACTTCCTTACAGTAATCTGATATATAGATTATTGAAACGTTCAAATCTAGTACTGGATGTTGAATACGAAGAGGCGATTACGAATAAGGATTATTACTCCAAGTCTAACATCCAGCAGATTCTTAAGTCAAGGAAGGAAGCACAACGACGGGGTGGTGCTCAGGATTCGGAGGAATATGAGGCTGAAAATGAGCCGGAAATACCACCACACCCCACTGAGCCAACCGTTGAACCCCAACCTAACCCTCCAAGTCCTACATCTCGAATAGACAAAGGCAAAGCCCCAATGGAGCAAGACAGTGAATCCGGGAATGATTTTGATATAGAATACGAGATAAACGACATCCAACGCACTCTTGGTCAATGGGGTGAAGACTTGACCAAGGAGGCTGTTCGTATAGATGATTTGGAGAAAGGCTATACGACATTCCAGAACCGTCTCACAACGCTAGAAACAAGAGTGGACACTGAAGTCAAGTCACTCCAAACTGAGCTCACCATGCAAAAGACCAAGTACCAGAAATTGAAAACGAAGCTCAAAGCCGCTCTCTCCGGACTATGTTTCTCCTCCGATGAGGAGTAGTTCTTGATGATTTCTCATTCCCTCGTTTTTATGCTAGTTTTTGGCAAGTTTGAGTTTGTATCTCAAAACTTGATATTCTCTTCATGACATTTATATTTTCATATTGGTAAATTTTTTTGATGTTTTCAAAAAGGGGGAGAAGTTTCATGCATGTTTTGGCATCATTAGTTTTGTTGGTTTCATTAGCATGAATTGTTTTTGCCTTAATTTGATAGAGCTTTGGATGCTTGCTAATGATATGTTTTGGCATGATGGATTGTTGGGAAGCATAATTGGATATTAATATGGCGTGTGTTGATATATTTAGTTGGACATGTTAGCATGATAGGTATTCAAATGGCTAAACTAAGAATGGTTGTTTTCTGTCATTTTGCTTGAGAAGTTGAATTATGCATAACATGACAAAAAGTCTCTTGTTATGCTTTACATATTGAAATGGTGAAAATACAAAACTTGATGCATAATTCGAGGGGGAGCATGTTGGGTAGATTGATGAGAAAGCATGAACTAAGGGGGAGTTGTAGAATATAAAAACATCTTTTGGATTGTGGTTTTGAAATCATCAAAAAGGGGGAGAATGTTAAGTTGTAAAACGTTTTGATGATGAAAAGATGTTTTTGAATGAGTTAAAATTATGTTTAAGATTTGATGCAAAATAGGCAAAACACATTATGTCCAAAGATGGTTGAGATTGGAAGTCACTGGTTGACATCGATCTCTCAAACAGGGGACATCGATCGATCGATGTACTTCAGCCCCTGACATCGATCGATCGATGTCTGTCTGAGAACATCGAACCCTCAACCACAAGGACATCGATCGATCGATGTCACTTCATCTCCTGACTTCGATCGATCGATGTTGAACTGAATACTTCGATCTCTAAACCTAGTGACATAGATCGATCGATGTCCTGCAGAACTCAAATTTTTTGAACGTTAGAATAAAATCCAAGGTTGATTTTCAAGGTTTTCTCTTTCCAATCTTCTTCAAACTTCTTGTGGACTTTAACCCAACTTGTTACATGCTTCCTTGACTATTGTATACATGTCTAAGATTCTCTAGGGTGGCTATACAAGATCAAATCACTCCATAGGGTGGCTAAAGACTATTTTGGCATTGTCTTGACATTTTTGAAGATGAAGACTTGGTGGAAGGCCTCAAAAACGTGGTGAACTTCATCTATAAATAGAGGAAGCTTGGATGAAGCAATTACACACTTTCAACATCATCTAGCTTCACTTTACATTGTTCTATATTTCTCTCATACTTGTAAATTTGTTTAAAGCTTGTCTAGCTTTCTTTGATCTTCATTGTTTGTATATTGAGAGAAAGAGAGTCAAGCACAAGAGGAACCATAAATAGTTGATCTCTAGCTTGTGCTTAGACTTGTGAGAAAGTGTGAACCTTACTATATATCTTCAACCCATTGTGAGAAGTTCTTGAGAGAACTTTTGTTGAAGTTGTGAGGAAGCAAGAAGTTGTTCTTGCTAAGAGCTGTAGTTGTTGTAGTTGCACAAGTGTGTTGTGCAAGAAGTTGCTGTTGTTGTTGCTTACACTAAAGTGTTAGTGTAAGTGTTGCTGTGGTTGTTCTTATTGTTCATAATAAGAAGAGTAGTTGTTGAAAATCCACTTTGGAAACAAAGTGGTAGTGGAGTAGAATCATTTACGATTCGAACCACTCTATATCCGGTGTACTCTTTCATTGTCTCTCATCTCCAATTCTTGCTCTGATTTTGAATATCTTTTTGAGTTGAGAAAAACAAGAAAATTCCGCAAAAGAGCCAAACACTCTATTCACCCCCCCCCCTCTAGAGTGTATTTCGGACCTTACAATTGGTATCAGTGCCTAACCTTGATTGCTTGGCCAATCTTTGCAAGTAGCAAGGTTAAAGATCATGGCAATGACAACCTCAACCTCAACCTCCTCATCTCCTAAGCCTACTGCACTATTTTCCGGATCAAACACTAAAGCTCCTATGTTTGATGCCCAAAACTATTCTTTGTGGAAATTTCGAATGATCAATCATTTGAAAGGCTGTGGATTTGATATATGGAGAGCCGTTGTCAAAGGAATTGAAGTTCCAATGATTACCAACTCAAAATGAGAATCAATGTTTAAAGATGAGGATGACTACACCGACGAAGAGAAGATAAAGTTCGCCATTAATGGTAAAGCTTTTGACATTCTCTCAAGTGCTCTAACTACCACTGAGCTCATTAGACTCCAAGGCCTTGAAACAGCCCACGAGGCATGGAAAAGGCTTGAAATTATACATGAAGGAACTGAGCAAGTAAGAATGGCCAAAAGACTCATGCTCATGAAAGAGTATGAGATGTTTGGAATGAAGAGCGGTGAGAAGATTGAGGAGACAATCGACCGATTCACACGAATAGTGAATCAACTCTCTATGGTTGACAAGAAAATCTCAAACGAAGACCTTGTCTCAAAACTCCTCAACTCCTTGCCAAGAGAATGGACACCCAAAGTCACCGCCATCACCGAATCAAAGAATCTCAAGACTCTTACTCTTGATGAGCTATCCGGTAATCTTCTTACTCATGAAATTCTTATTGATGAACAAAATAGGATGAATCCTATCAAGCCTACACAAGCATCACAGAAAGGATTGGTGGTAGAGTCCGATGATTCGGATGAGGAAGTTGCCCTTCTTGTAAGAAAATTTAGAAGAATGGCAACTAGAAACAAAGCTCAAGCAAGAAAGTTTTTCAAGAAACCATCTAAAGAAAAAGAAGCAAGTGAAAATTGCTATAGATGTGGTAGACCCGGTCACTTCATTGCCGATTGCCACGTAAAAGAGCCACAAAAGCAAGAAAAGAAGGTCTTTCCTCAAAAGAAGAAAGCCCTCAATGCGGAGGTAACCACGTGGGATGATCTTCTTTCGGAATCGGAAGGAGAAGAGAGTGAAGATCAAGGTGTTGGACTTGTAGCAATGATTGAAAATCCAAAGGTTCAACATACTTGTCTTATGGCAATTGAAGATGACCTTGAGGTAAGTTCTAATCCTTCAAATTTGCATGATGAAATAGGAGACTTGCAAGATGACTTTGAAAAATTAAATTTAAAATATAAGCATTTGAAGAAAGAATTCAAGAAATGCATTTTAGAAAATAAGAGCTTGCATGACAAAAATATTTTGATGTTTCAAGAGCATGATATCATACTTACTATGCATAAAACCGTAGCTCTTGAAAATGAAGAAATTAGGAAAGAATGTGAAAAACTAAAATTAGACTTACAAAGACTAACAAATGGTAAAAACAACTTAGACATACTACTTGGAAATCAAAGGATTGGAAATGATAAATCTGGTTTAGGATTTAACTCATCATCTTCTTCTATTAAACCTAAGTCCTTGAAGAAAAAGACAAACAATAGAAAAACACAACAAAATTCATCATCTTCTAAACCAAAGCATGTACCCACTTGTTTTTATTGCAACAAACTAGGACATGTAAAGAAAGCATGTAAAGCTCGATTTGAAAGAACATATGTTTGGAAGCCTAAGGGTCGAAAAACTAACCCTAAAGGACCCAACCATCAAAGGGTACCAATGCATACATCTTTTGGTTTTGTAGGCTCTCAAGATAAATGGAGTAGCCAAAGAAGAAGGAACCAAATGGCTTATGGACAGCGGATGTTCAACTCACATGACCGGAGACAAGACGTTGTTCACCAAGCTCAAGCTCCAAGATGGTGGAACGGTGCATTTTGGCAATGGGAGAGCCAAAATCCTTGGACATGGAGAAATTGGTAATTCTTCCTTTACTATTAATAATGTACTATATGTAGAAGGGCTTAAGTATAATTTGATAAGTGTTAGCCAACTATGTGATGCTAATTTTCAAATTGAGTTTGCGAAAAGAAAATGTGTTGTGAAAAAGAACGATAAGATTGTTTTTGAAGCCATTCGTAAAAATGATGTTTACAAATTTAGCACACATGAATTGATATCACAAAATGTTTCTTGCCTAGTTGCCAAAAATGATTTGACTCAACTATGGCATAGACGACTTGGACACATTAGTTTTAAGAATTTCAAAGAGATTTGCAAAAATGAAAAAGTCCAAGGTCTTCCAAAATTGAATTTCGAAAACCATGGCTTATGCGACACTTGTCAAAAGGCAAAACTTGTTAAAACAAGTTTCAAGCCCAAAAGTGAAATCTCCACCACCAAACCTCTACAATTGCTTCATATGGATTTGTATGGGGATATTGGTACAGCAAGCCTAAGTGGAAAACATTACACCTTTGTGGTGGTAGATGACTACTCTAGGTACACTTGGGTAATGTTCTTAGCTAAAAAGAATGATGCATGTCAAGAATTTATAAAGCTTTGTAAGAGATTAGAAAATCAAAGAGAAGACACAATTAAGGAAATTAGAAGTGATAGAGGTGGTGAGTTTGATGGAGAATTTCAAGAATTTTGTGTATCCAAAGGGTATAGACACAATTTTTCAGCTCCAAGAACTCCTCAACAAAATGGTGTTGCGGAAAGGAAAAATAGAACACTTCAAGAAATGAGTAGAGCCATGCTAAACGAATTTGAGCTACCCAAATATTTTTGGGCCGAAGCGGTAAATACCGCTTGTCATGTGATCAATAGAGTTTATTTGAGACCATTTCTCAAAAAGACTCCTTATGAGCTTTGGAAAGGTAGAGTACCAAATATTGGTTATTTCAAGGTTTTTGGTTGTAAGTGTTTTATACTTAACACCAAAGACAACTTGGATAAACTCGACTTCAAAGCGGATGAAGGAATCTTTATGGGTTATGCTCAAAATAGCAAAGCATTTTGTATATAATAAGAGAAGTATGAAAGTTGAAGAATCAATTCATGTCAAGTTTAGTGAATTCATCGATGATAAGTCAAACGATAATAATGATGATGATGAAGATGAAATAATCGAAGTAAGTCATATAGAAAAATTTGAGAATCCAAAAGGTAATATTGTCATCGACCTTAGGATTGATCCACTTGAACCTAAGGTTGAAGATGAAGAAGTAGGAGGGGATACCTCAAATTTGCCGGATTCATATAAATATAGAAAAGATCACCCTAAAGAGTTGATACTAGGTGAAACTAGCCAAGGTGTAATGACAAGGAGAAAATTCAATGAAAATGCCTTCATTTCACAAGTTTAGCCTAAAAATATAAAAGAAGCAATAAATGATGAAGATTGGGTATTAGCTATGCAAGAAGAATTAAATCAATTTGAAAGAAGTGATGTGTGGGAATTAGTTGCTAAACCTAGTGATCATCCTGTAATTGGCACTAAATGGGTATTTAGAAACAAAATGGATGATAAAGGAAACATCACTAGAAACAAAGCTAGGTTAGTAGCCCAAGGCTATAGGCAAGAGGAAGGCATAGACTACGATGAAACTTTTGCCCCCGTGGCTAGGTTAGAAGCTATTAGGATGTTATTAGCATATGCATGCTATAAGGATTTCAAACTATATCAAATGGATGTGAAATCCGCATTCTTTAATGGAATAATTCAAGAAGAGGTTTATGTAGCTCAACCTCCGGGGTTTGAAAATCATGATTATCCAAATCATGTTTTTAGACTCAAAAAGGCCCTTTATGGACTTAAACAAGCTCCTAGGGCTTGGTATGATAGATTAAGTAACTTCCTACTTGAAAACGAGTTTTCAAGAGGAAAAGTCGACACTACTCTTTTTATTAAAGAACAAGGAAACCATCAATTGCTTGTTCAAATTTATGTGGATGATATCATATTTGGTGCTACTAATGATTCTCTTTGTAAGCATTTTGCTAAATTGATGGAAGGAGAATTTGAAATGAGCATGATGGGTGAACTCAACTACTTTCTTGGTCTACAAATCAAGCAAACTCAAGATGGAGTGTACATATCTCAAACAAAGTATACGAAGGATTTTCTCAAGAAGTACAAATTCGAGGATGGAAGAAGTGTGAGCACTCCGATGAGCACAAGTACAAAGCTTGACAAAGACGAAAAAGGAAAGCCGGTTGAGGTAACAAAATATAGGGGTATGATTGGTAGTTTACTTTATTTGACTGCTAGTAGGCCGGATATTTTGCATGCTGTGTGCTTATGTGCTAGATTTCAAAGTATGCCTAAGGAATCGCATTTAGTTGCCATTAAACGAATTTTTAGGTATTTAAAAGAAACTTTGAGCTTTGGATTGTTTTATCCCAAAATGGTTGTTTTGATCTAAGAGGATATAGTGACTCCGACTATGCCGGAAATCTTGTTGATAGGAAAAGCACCTCCGGGACATGTCAATTCCTTGGAGATTGCTTAGTTTCTTGGTTTTCCAAGAAACAAAATAGTGTGTCACTTTTCACGGCGGAATCCGAATATGTGTCGGCCGCTTCGTGTTGTGCACAACTACTTTGGATGATCAACACCTTGAACGATTACAATGTTAAGTTTGAAAAAGTTCCCATCCTATGTGATAATACCTCAGCCATAAGTATAGCACAAAACCCGGTTCATCATAGTAGAACAAAACACATTGAAGTGAGGCATCACTTAATAAGAGATTGCATCCAAAAAGGATTGGTATGCGTTGAGTTCGTTCCAACAAATGACCAACTGGCGGATATCTTTACCAAATCCCTTCCCACCGAGACGTTCGAATCAATTAGAACAAGATTAGGAATGATAAACATTGGTTAAAGGGTTAAAAATGTCAAAATTACAGATTTCTGCATACATAGATCGATCTATGTAGAAATTTCAGAGAATGATGTCTATAAAGACATCGATCGATCGATGTTCAGGACATCGATCGATCGAAGTCCCTGACATCGATCGATCGATGTCAGCGGGACAGGGTCTATAAAACCTGCAAAAACGCCTCATTTTTCATTCCAACACTAAGAACCCTAAGCTTCTCTCCTGCGAAAATATATCTCTCATTCAACCAAATTTTCAATCTTTCTCTCAAAGCTATTCTTTTTATCAATCCTACTCAAATCTACATCAATCTTCAATCTCTAACCAAATCATCTAGCATTTTCTTGCCCTAATTCTCTCAAATGGCTCCAAGAACCAAGAATCATCCCAAGAGACAAAGAACTTCACAACAACAAACTCCAACGGGTCCAAGAACAACAGGATTACGGAAGCAACCAGAGCCATCTCAAGAACATCTAATTCGTGAGGTAAGAGAAAGTCTTCACATTCGAAATTTTCCTTGGCTTAAAACTGGAGAATATGAGAATGCCCTAGCCACACCTCTAGGATTAGGCATATACACTCATATATCTCAGAGAGCCCAATTATTATTCACAGAATGGGAAAATAGCAATAGGTCTACCATTCCATCAAAAGTGCTCAAAATTGAGGACATTTTGAGCAATGCAGAACTAAGACCTATAATTGATTTGTTGTATGCTCAAAACTGGATGTTTTTATGGGATTCATCTGAGATGGGAGCTATGTCTACTCGGTATACCCGATTGTTCTATGCCAATTTTTGGATTGACTATCTAAATGGAAATCCATTTTCTCTGAATTCAGTTATTGATGGTCAAGTAGTCTCCTTTCACACTGCACAAATCAATGCTATTCTTGGTACACCTAGTGAGGGATTCAAGGATTTCGATCCTTGGAAGTGGGATTTTAACAAATACCAAGTGACTGAAAATGAAGTCAAAACCTTTCTTGGATTTCACCCGACAAAGAACACAAATGATATGCCCTTGATACATAGAGTCTTGCTTGCAATAGTTACCTTTTGTGTAAATGGAAAATCAGCCAAACTTCCCAGCAACCTAGACTTCTACATTACATACCGCATAGCCAGGCGAGAGCAGGTAAATTTTGGAGAAGTATTCTTTGAAAACGTGTTGGAGGCGGTCACGAAGAAATCGAAAGCACTTCCTTACAGTAATCTGATATATAGATTATTGAAACGTTCAAATCTAGTACTGGATGTTGAATACGAAGAGGGCGATTACGAATAAGGATTATTACTCCAAGTCTAACATCCAGCAGATTCTTAAGTCAAGGAAGGAAGCACAACGACGGGGTGGTGCTCAGGATTCGGAGGAATATGAGGCTGAAAATGAGCCGGAAATACCACCACACCCCACTGAGCCAACCGTTGAACCCCAACCTAACCCTCCAAGTCCTACATCTCGAATAGACAAAGGCAAAGCCCCAATGGAGCAAGACAGTGAATCCGGGAATGATTTTGATATAGAATACGAGATAAACGACATCCAACGCACTCTTGGTCAATGGGGTGAAGACTTGACCAAGGAGGCTGTTCGTATAGATGATTTGGAGAAAGGCTATACGACATTCCAGAACCGTCTCACAACGCTAGAAACAAGAGTGGACACTGAAGTCAAGTCACTCCAAACTGAGCTCACCATGCAAAAGACCAAGTACCAGAAATTGAAAACGAAGCTCAAAGCCGCTCTCTCCGGACTATGTTTCTCCTCCGATGAGGAGTAGTTCTTGATGATTTCTCATTCCCTCGTTTTTATGCTAGTTTTTGGCAAGTTTGAGTTTGTATCTCAAAACTTGATATTCTCTTCATGACATTTATATTTTCATATTGGTAAATTTTTTTGATGTTTTCAAAAAGGGGGAGAAGTTTCATGCATGTTTTGGCATCATTAGTTTTGTTGGTTTCATTAGCATGAATTGTTTTTGCCTTAATTTGATAGAGCTTTGGATGCTTGCTAATGATATGTTTTGGCATGATGGATTGTTGGGAAGCATAATTGGATATTAATATGGCGTGTGTTGATATATTTAGTTGGACATGTTAGCATGATAGGTATTCAAATGGCTAAACTAAGAATGGTTGTTTTCTGTCATTTTGCTTGAGAAGTTGAATTATGCATAACATGACAAAAAGTCTCTTGTTATGCTTTACATATTGAAATGGTGAAAATACAAAACTTGATGCATAATTCGAGGGGGAGCATGTTGGGTAGATTGATGAGAAAGCATGAACTAAGGGGGAGTTGTAGAATATAAAAACATCTTTTGGATTGTGGTTTTGAAATCATCAAAAAGGGGGAGAATGTTAAGTTGTAAAACGTTTTGATGATGAAAAGATGTTTTTGAATGAGTTAAAATTATGTTTAAGATTTGATGCAAAATAGGCAAAACACATTATGTCCAAAGATGGTTGAGATTGGAAGTCACTGGTTGACATCGATCTCTCAAACAGGGGACATCGATCGATCGATGTACTTCAGCCCCTGACATCGATCGATCGATGTCTGTCTGAGAACATCGAACCCTCAACCACAAGGACATCGATCGATCGATGTCACTTCATCCCCTGACTTCGATCGATCGATGTTGAACTGAATACTTCGATCTCTAAACCTAGTGACATAGATCGATCGATGTCCTGCAGAACTCAAATTTTTTGAACGTTAGAATAAAATCCAAGGTTGATTTTCAAGGTTTTCTCTTTCCAATCTTCTTCAAACTTCTTGTGGACTTTAACCCAACTTGTTACATGCTTCCTTGACTATTGTATACATGTCTAAGATTCTCTAGGGTGGCTATACAAGATCAAATCACTCCATAGGGTGGCTAAAGACTATTTTGGCATTGTCTTGACATTTTTGAAGATGAAGACTTGGTGGAAGGCCTCAAAAACGTGGTGAACTTCATCTATAAATAGAGGAAGCTTGGATGAAGCAATTACACACTTTCAACATCATCTAGCTTCACTTTACATTGTTGTATATTTCTCTCATACTTGTAAATTTGTTTAAAGCTTGTCTAGCTTTCTTTGATCTTCATTGTTTGTATATTGAGAGAAAGAGAGTCAAGCACAAGAGGAACCATAAATAGTTGATCTCTAGCTTGTGCTTAGACTTGTGAGAAAGTGTGAACCTTACTATATATCTTCAACCCATTGTGAGAAGTTCTTGAGAGAACTTTTGTTGAAGTTGTGAGGAAGCAAGAAGTTGTTCTTGCTAAGAGCTGTAGTTGTTGTAGTTGCACAAGTGTGTTGTGCAAGAAGTTGCTGTTGTTGTTGCTTACACTAAAGTGTTAGTGTAAGTGTTGCTGTGGTTGTTCTTATTGTTCATAATAAGAAGAGTAGTTGTTGAAAATCCACTTTGGAAACAAAGTGGTAGTGGAGTAGAATCATTTACGATTCGAACCACTCTATATCCGGTGTACTCTTTCATTGTCTCTCATCTCCAATTCTTGCTCTGATTTTGAATATCTTTTTGAGTTGAGAAAAACAAGAAAATTCCGCAAAAGAGCCAAACACTCTATTCACCCCCCCTCTAGAGTGTATTTCGGGCCTTACAGCCCAAGATTCCTGAGTACTTCCTTTTAGTGAATTTTCACATTCAGTATAAAATGATCGATTTTCTTGAATTGTTACAGAAAGAGTTACGTATACTTTTCTAGTTTGAGGACAGAAACACTTGTACCCCTTTTGAGTCCCACAATATCCCAAGAATATATATTTAAGAGCTCTAGGATCAAGTTTACCTCTCAAATGAGGTTGAATATGCACATAAGCAACATAACCAAATATTTTCAAAGGCAGATCAGATAATAATCTTGTTAGAGAAAATGTGTCACACAACATAGATTTGGAAGTTCTATAGGATAAGACTCTTGAACGCAATCTAGTAATTAAATAATTTGAAGTTAAGATAGCTTTTTCCCAATATTGTTTTGGAACTTGTGTGGTAAACATAAGTGTTCTAGCTACCTCTAATAGATGCCTGTTCTTTCTTTCTGCAATTCCATTTTGCTGAGGAGTGTAAGTACATGAGGTTTGATGAGGAATGCCATTTCTGGCCATATATTCTTTAACAGAAGAGTCAAGATATTCAGCAACATTATCAGTCATGAATGTCTTAACACTAGTATTGAACTGATTCTGGACTAATGCTAAGAAATGCATAATCACAGTATTAACTTCACTTTTATGCTTCATAAGGTATATCCATGTAACACGGGTATCATCATTAATAAATGTAATAAACCATTTGGCTCCATTAATGTTAGCAATTCTTGATGGTCCCCAGATATCAGAATGCATAAGATTAAAAGGTTGAGATTCTAGATAAGATTTAGCAGAGTAAGATGATTTCACATGCTTTGCTAGTCGACAATGATCACAGAACAAATTTTCCATTTCATTTTTGCCAAAAAGTTGTTGCATCAGTTTTTTCAAATACATAAAGTTAGGATGCCATAATCTTCTATGCCATACCAAAATATCTTGCCTAGACCTGTTAGCTATTCCTCTACTTGAATCTTCAAGCCTTGAATGCAATCCATTGCTTTCTCCATCTTGAGTCTCAAGTAGATACAGTCCCTTCACATAGTTAGCATTGCTAATCATTCCCTTCTGAGAAGGATCCTGAAACCAACATTGAGTAGGTGAGAAACAGACCAGACAGTTATTCTCTCTCACTAGTTTACCAACTGATACTAAATTAAAGCTTAACTCAGGCACATAAAAGACATCTCTTAAGGTTATTTGTCCATTTATCTTTACTGACCATTTACCCTAACCTTCAATGGTAAATTATTTGTAATATGAACTTGTAAAGGGTGCAAGAAAGACTGGAAGGAAGAAGGAATTGTACCATTGCAAGTCATATGATCTGTGGCTCCAGAGTCCACTATCCAAGAGAAATTTTGGAGGATTCTTATACTGGCCATGGATGCTTTCATTGGAGGTTGAGAAAGGCAATGGTTTCGCTGTTGATTACATGCTTCTAAAAACCTTTTAGCCTGTTCCTTGGTTGGCATAGAAGAAGCATTAGGAAATAAGGTGAGTGATGGTTGTTGATCACTATTGGTCACCATGTTTGCAGCCCTAACTAGATTTTGAAAGCTTTTGTTTCTCCAATTGTTGTTCTTATCTCTCCCAGTCAAAGGAGAATTTTTGTTTCCATAAATCCTACATCTGTTGGATTCAGATGGAGGTTTACTGTCTTGAGGGAATCCCTTGAGAAAGAAACAGTAGTTCATAGTGTGACCCTTTTGTTTACAGTAGGTACATTGCCTTTTTGATTTGTCAAACTTAACAGCATAACCTTTTCCTTTATATTCAATCTGAGTTTTTCCAGAAAGTAATGCAGACATTTCAGTGTTTAGGTTAGAGCTAGTAGCTCCCATCATCACCTTTTTCCTGCTCTCTTCATGTTTAATTTCTGCAAATGCATTAATGAGAGTAGGAAGAGGCTTTATAGCAAGAATCCTTCCTTAAGCACTATCAAATTCAGGTTCAAGACCATTCAGGAAAGTGAATAACCTTCTGTGTTCAACATTACTTTTGTAAGTTTTTGCATCAGCAGTTTATGTCCAGACATGAATGTCATACACATCAATCTGTTGCCATGCTTTTGACAGCAGAGTAAAGTATCTGTTTACAGCAAGGTTACCTTGCTTAATATCACGCAGCTAAGCTTCAATGTCATATGACTCAGAAATATTATCCAATTGGTGTATATTTCTTTGACTGCTTCCTAGATTTCAGATGTTGTTTCATACATTATAAAGTAATCACTTATTTCAGGAATCACGGACCTGATGAGCCATGACATGATCATATTATTTTCAGATCTTCATATCCTATATTTAGAATCAGAGACATCTGGTATGGTGATGGTTCCATATAGGTAGTCTTCGTTTCCTTTGCCAGCAACATACATTTCGACTTCCCTTGACCAAGATAGAAAATTATCACCATTTAAGTTATAATTGGTGATAATAGATGAAGAACCATCGAGAGTATTGGGCATATTAGTCCCTCTTTCATTAGTCGTTTGCATAGCTCCAAGAATAGATGCAGCAGATTCAGCCATTTGAGACATGACTGTTCAAGTTTTCAAATTTTCAAATAATTTCAACTTTTGCTCGATATGGTCTTGAGGATTATTGCCCTGATACCATATAGAAATGTTAAGAAGATGATTCAATATAGAAAGAAGGCATAAGAATTTGTTTAAAAGGCTGAATATTCAGTCTTATTGATCAAGGGCACGACGAGTGTGCTTATGCACACGTATACAAGATAGCTGTTGCAGCGTCTATTTTTTCTATCCTTTTACCCAGCGAATAATTACATGACCCATGTACATCTATGTGATTAACACTATACACTGTAATCTTCGTATTAAGCTATCTGAATCTACAATTTACATAAGAGTAAACATAATTATCAGTAAATTATTAATGAATCATGACAGTGTTCGACGCATTGAATAATGTGTTCGACTGAATGTCAGGTACTACGTTTGTTGTTGTTGTTCTTCCTGTCTGTCATTTTGCATAGTGATTGTATCCAATTCTTCACCTCAAGTCTGATCCTTAATTTGATATTTGGACGGGCTGCCTTTGGCCTGAATATTTCCACACAAGCAAAGTTGTTCGAGCAATATGGGATGGGGGTTGTTCCTACCAGTTACATTCCTTCAAATGAAAGTAACACAGACGATGCAAATGATATAGGGCGTGGCATGCAGTGCTGCTACCTGTAGTATTTATACTATTTATATAAATTCCAATTTTTAACTCATAAGTAAACTTTTAATTTATTTCGGTGTGACATCCAGTACTGGAACTTGTTGAAGTTTGTGGTTCAGAAGAGAGAACAAGAAATGAAGAGGAGAGGAGTAATCAGCAAGAAGAGAAGAAATGAAGTGTGTCTTGAGCCAATCAAATAAAAGAGAAGAAGAAGCACAATCTGTGTGCTATGGAAGTTGGAGATGAAGTCATTAGCTCAAAGAATAGTCACGGATCAAGGAAGTTAGGCGAGGAGGAGACTAACTTGCAGTGCAGCATCGCAGGGGTGAAGTAGTTGCAGCGGTTATGTTAAGTTGGAGGAGAAGGCATATGGCGAGATTTGTTTGAATACAGGGATTTTACCATTGTACCCCTTTAAATGAAAGGACTGGTATTAGTTATTAGGGGCATTGTTGTAAATTCCCTAGTTCCTTCTTCTTCTTTCGTTTTTCTGCTGTATATATGCGCATTCAACAGAGATGAAAGAGTGAACAATTTTCTGGCCACAATTAACCGTTTTCTCTCAATTTTGTGTGCGTTCCTATTTCTCTTTCATATGCATTTTTGTATCTTGATTGATCAGTAGCAATTTTGACATGGTATCAGAGCTATAATCTTCTATCGCTGTGCAAGATTCTGTTGAGTATTTGTTTGATCTTTTGTGTTGGTTTTTTTGATTACTGTGGTTCTTTGAGCCTTGTTGATTGTGAATGGCTTCTAAAAGTAATGTTTCCTCGGGATCAAGAGGAAATCACAACCAAATTGATGACAGTCCGCTGCAGAATGTAGTCTTTGGATCAAGAGGAAATCACAATCAGCCTGCGGAGAATTCTGTACAAAATCCTTACTATCTGCATCCTAATGACAGTCTTGCGGCTGTCTTAGCGCAACCGCCCCTGGATGTATACAATTACCACACTTGGAGTCGCACTTTTGAGATGGCGTTGGTGGTGAAGAATAAAATAGGATTCATTGATGGATCCATTCCTAGACCGATGAACACTGATCCACAATTTCCAATCTGGAGACAAGTGAATACAATGGTGCAATCTTGGATTATGAACTCAGTTTCTCGTCCTATTTCTCAAAGCATTATGTGGCTGGATAGTGCGTTCGATGTGTGGAATGACTTGAAGTTGAGGTATGGCAGCACTGATCCTTTTAGATTATCTGATTTACTTGAGAATTTTTATTGCATCAAGCAATAAAGAATGAGTGTAAATGAATATTTTACAAAACTGAAGGGAGTTTGGGAGGAACTGATGGTGGTTAGACCAATACGTTGTAGTGTTTGTAGGGGCTGTAGGTGTGATGTTACTGCTAAGATGAAGAAATTTGTTGAAAGTAACTATGTGATTAAGTTCATAAAAGGACTAAATGACAGTTTTGATCCTGTAAAATCACAAGTTTTTGTAATGACTCCACTTCCTGACATAAACACCACTTTCTCGATGGCGTTAAAATTTGAGAGGAAAGTAATGGCAGAGAATGGATTAGGAGGAGTTGACAATGGAGTTGCAGCCTTGATGGCTGATAGCCAATTAGGTGAGAACATGGTGGCAAATGCTTATGTAGGTAAGCAGCAGTATGGTGGATATAAGAAAAGGAGTGGTAAGCCTCATATGGAGGGTAACAGAAAGTTTGTATGCACACACTGTGGAATGACTGGACACACCATAGATAGATGCTATAAATTGCATGGTTTTCCCCCTGGTTTTAAACCGAAGGGACAAGTACACATGAGTGAGGCTGTGGATTATCAGTATGAAAAGCCTCAAACGGGTCAGCAAGTCAGGAACTGCCGTCTTTGATGCTTACGCCCCAGCAAAACCAAAAGTTGTTGAACTGGTTAAACAGGCAGGATGACACTCAGGATGCTGAACCTACTGCCTCTTCTCAGAATGTTGTGTTGTCTGCTAAAGTTGACAAGGGGTCAGGTAACCCTGTGACTAACACTTTAAATACATGGATTCTTGATTCTGGTGCCACTGATCATATTGTCTCTCACATTTCCTTGTTCATCTCTTATAAACCTGTCAATCACATTATGATCAAACTCCCAAACCATCACTCTATACCTGCAACTCATGTTGGAACTGTAGCTGTTAATTCTCAGCTCGAAGTAAATGATGTCTTATATGTTCCTTCTTTTGGTTATAATCTGTTGTCCCTTAGTAATATTGTTATAGATTCCAATCTGATCATTCAATTCCATGGCTCTTTTTGCTTGATTCAGGATCAATTGTCCAAGAGGATGATTGGTTCAGCTAGCCTGTCCCAAGGACTTTACTATCTGCATGGAAGCACAGTACCTGATCAAGCTTCCATATGTCTGACATCTTCAGCTCATCTTTCTCCCTCTCTGCAGTGGCATTGTAGGCTTGGGCATGCTTCAAGCCCAAGAATTCAAGAGATCCAAAAGCAGGATCCATCTGTAATGGGTGGACCACTCCCCGTTCCCTGCTCAATCTGCCCCTTGGCAAAATTCCAAAGGCTTCCTTTTCCTGTTTCTAGTTCTGTTTCCAAATTTCCTTTTGACTTAATACATATAGATATTTGGGGGCCAAATAGGCATCCCACAATGTATGCTCAGAAGTTCTTTTTTACCATTGTTGATGACTGTAGTAGATATACTTGAGTCTACTTGATGAATTCCAAAAGTGAGACCAGACAACTTGTCCAAAATTTCTGTTATTTTGTACACAATCAGTTTGAAAAACAAGTTAAGGTGTTGAGAACAGATAATGGTCCTGAGTTTGCTATGCAAAATTTCTACTCCCAACATGGAATTACACATCAAATTAGTTGTGTATACACACCCCAGCAAAATGGAATTGTAGAAAGTAAGCATCAGCACATTTTGGCTGTTGCAAGATCTTTACTGTTCCAAGCAAAATTGCCTCTGTCATATTGGGGTTTTTCAGTCTCTCATGCTGTTTTCTTAATCAACATCATGCCCACTCTTATACTTGATCATAGTTCTCCATATCAGATCCTATTTCAGAAAGTCCCCCAATATCAACACCTGAGAATTTTTGGATGTTTGGCATATGCTCATAACAAAAATCCGACTAAACACAAGTTCTCCCCTAGGGGTGTGCCATGCTTGTTCCTTGGGATCTCAAGTGCCAAGAAAGGCTTCATTCTTCAGTCTTTACACAACAAAGAGCTTATAATCTCAAGAGACGTTCAATTCCATGAATCCCACTTTCCTTATGCCAATAGCCAGCTCATGCCAAACATACCTCTACAAGAAAAATGATTTTTCTCCTCCATCATCTGAACCACCATTTGATATCCTCACACCTGATCTGTCACCTTTGTCACCCTTGCCAATATCAAACCAACACCAAGCAACCCCTTCATTGAGTCAAGCCTCAAGTCCTTCGACTTCTACACACAACAACAACAGTTCTCCAGTTTCCACTACAGACACATCCACACCAAATATATCCTTAGAGATCCCACTAGTCATTGATCCATCTGACACAGTGCTTTTGGAAGAGCTACCAGCTGTTGGTAATGCCTCATCACCAAATGTTTGCTCTCCTAACCAGCTCCATACAAGACCCTCTAGACAGAAATGTCCACCCAAATATCTCAAAGATTATTATTTCCATCAATCACAGTCAATTTCACCCTCTGCTGTATTCCCTTCTGTCACCCATCCTATTGAGCATGTCCATACCCTTGATCATCTGGCTCCTGGATACAAAACCTATGTACTTAATGTTAGTCAACAGATGGAACCTACGTCTTATCAACAAGCGGTTCACTCAGCAGACTGGAGGAAGGCTATGGACATAGAGTTGGCTGCGTTGGATGCCAATCATACTTGGGACCTAGTACCTTTACCTCCAGGCAAGAAACCCATTGGGTGCAAATGGGTGTATAAAATAAAGAGAAGAGCAGATGGGAGTATTGAACGCTATAAGGCCATGCTCGTTGCGAAGGGATACACAGAACAGGCCAGTGTGGACTATGGAGATACATTCTCTCTAGTAGCAAAGATGACAACAGTCAGGGTTCTCCTAGCCTTAGCCTCTCTCAAAGGTTGGCATTTGCATCAACTTGATGTCAACAATGCGTTTTTGCATGGGGATTTAAGTGAAGATATCTACATGCCATTGCCAGAAGGTTTGTTGACATCTGTCCCTAGAGGCGTTTGTAAGCTAAACAAATCTCTATATGGTCTAAAACAAGCTAGTCGCCAATGGAACGAAAAGCTTACCACCTTTCTGATCAATCAAGGTTATAAATAGTCCAAACACGATTACACATTGTTTACGAAACAACAGCAGGGCTCATTTCTGGCGCTTC
Organism: Eustoma russellianum; assembly: GCA_036186865.1. Taxonomy (NCBI): domain Eukaryota; kingdom Viridiplantae; phylum Streptophyta; class Magnoliopsida; order Gentianales; family Gentianaceae; genus Eustoma; species Eustoma russellianum. The sequence continues at coordinate 26,467,496 of AP025045.1, read as the reverse complement.
TAGTATATGTCGATGATATCATAGTGGCTAGTAGCTCTCAAGTGTTGATTACTGATCTCAAGCGCAGTTTGGATCATGCCTTTAAAATTAAAGACCTGGGTGAGTTAAAGTATTTTCTGGGCTTGAAGGTAGCTAGGTCCCAACGGGGGGTGTTCATATGCCAGAGAAAATACACATTAGAATTGCTGGAAGAGTCAGGATATTTGGCATCCAAGCCAGCCAAAAGCCCAATGGAGCAGAACCTAAAATTGGCTCACAACGATTCGAAATTGATACAGGATGCATCCATGTACAGAAGACTAATAGGCAAGCTGTTGTACCTAACTATAACAAGGCCAGATATTACATATGCGGTGCAACAACTCAGTCAATTCTTGAGTGCTCCCACTGAAAGTCATATGACGGCGGCACAAAGATTGCTGAGGTATCTTAAGGGCTGTCCAGGCCAAGGCTTACTATTTCCAAGTAAAGGGACACTTCAGTTGAAGGCATTTTCTGATTCAGATTGGGGCGGATGCGTTGAGAGCAGGAGATCAATAACTGGATATTGCATGATGCTAAGAGGGGCATTGATCTCTTGGAAAGCAAAGAAGCAGACGACAGTGTCTAAATCGTCCTCAGAAGCAGAGTACAGAGCTCTTGCCTCAGCCACCTGTGAGGTACAATAGATACTCTATCTGCTTAGGGACTTGCAAGTGAATTTCAAAGAGCCAGTAGAGTTATTCTGTGATAATCTTAGTGCTATATACATTGTGGAGAACCCGGTGTTTCATGAAAAAACGAAGCATATTGAGATTGATTGTCACATTGTGAGAGACAAGTTCCAAGAAGGAATTATAAGGCCTATGCCTATTAGAACAGATTTACAATTGGCTGACATTTTTACAAAGGCCTTGGATTCCAAGAGGATGGCAATCCTGTCTGGTGCATTAGGAATGTACAACATTTACAGTCAGTCAGGATTAAGGGGGGTGTTGAAGTTTGTGGTTCAGAAGAGAGAACAAGAAATGAAGAGGAGAGGAGTAATCAGCAAGAAGAGAAGCAATGACGTGTGTCTTGAGCCAATCAAATAAAAGAGAAAAAGAAGCACAATCTGTGTGCTATGGAAGTTGGAGATGAAGTCATTAGCTCAAAGAATAGTCACGGATCAAGGAAGTTAGGCGAGGAGGAGACTAACTTGCAGTGCAGCATCGCAGGGGTGAAGTAGTTGCAGCGGTTATGTTAAGTTGGAGGAGAAGGCATATGGCGAGATTTGTTTGAATACAGGGATTTTACCATTGTACCCCTTTAAATGAAAGGACTGGTATTAGTTATTAGGGGCGTTGCTGTAAATTCCCTAGTTCCTTCTTCTTCTTTCGTTTTTCTGCTGTATATATGCGCATTCAACAGAGATGAAAGAGTGAATAATTTTCTGGCCACAATTAACCGTTTTCTCTCAATTTTGTGTGCGTTCCTATTTCTCTTTCATATGCATTTTCGTATCTTGATTGATCAGTAGCAATTTTGACAGTACTCGTAATCATAGCCATTATACCTTAGTAGATGATAATCGCTAGCTGCAACTAAATTTGTACGGCGAATTCATCCGAAAGAAATAAGGTTCAATCCTTTCCTCGGCCAACCCCATTGATTTACATACATTACTATCCTTAACTTATTCGATAGCGTTTGGTGTTTGTTGGAATATACTGGGTACGGATGACGACGACGACGACGACTATCCTTAACTTATTATTTGATTATTCTTAGTTACGTATTAATTTACTCTAACAATGCATATATGAATGAACAATTTTCTATCTTATGTGCCTGATATTATACTATAAGGTTCTTTTTTGCACACGCTTGCACATTTCGTATGTACGCTATTCCTGTAACCTACAGAGTTAATATCCTGTATGAATGATATGTAGCCTACTAAAAGTCATCAGTCTGTAAAGCTCCACGGAATCTGTTACCAGCAGAAGACATCCCTAAATACGGAACCCAGCATACGGTCACATAGTTGTACGCTTAATCAGGTTTATCTTGATACTTTTTTTTGAGAAAGAAGGATCTTATTGATATCAACATATTTACAAAGAGTACATAATGCCACTAATGATTATCTATATCCGCTACGAGTCCCGTATCGTGATTGCTATGAGCTACTAACAAACTATTAACCCGACAAACAATATCATCTCGAATGCTAAGTGGAGGGGGGAACTGGGATATACACATGTCAGACATACACATGTCAGACACACAACGTCAGACATACAACGTTACACATGTCAGACAGACAACGTTATAGTATATACATGGAGAAAATCTCACTTATTAGCCTAAGGTTTGGCCCATTACTCAGTTAGCAGCCTAACGTTGATGAAACTCACTTAACAACAACTCTTTTGCCGAAATGTCTCACTTGTAGCCAGTCACCGGAAGGTGACTTGCTACAGCAGGTTTCTTTTTTTTAAAAAAAAAATCATTTCTAAAAAATGTTATTATTTGTAAAAATTCTAAAAAATTGTAAAAATTAATTAAAAAATATTTTAAAAATCGAAAAATTAGGAAAAAAAGATAAAAAATAAAAAATTATCCACAACCCCCAGCACTCCACCCACCTACCCCCCACGTCACACCACCCCCACCTCACCCACCCCCACCCCCCGCCAAAAAAATTTTTTAAAAATTTTTTCTTACTCACTCATAATGCTCTGATCACCCGGTCCACCCCCGCGTCCCCTCCCCCACCCCCTCCTCTCGCAAATTTTTTTTTTAAAAAATTTTTTTAGAAATTCGCGAGAGAAGGGAGTGGGGGAGGGGACGCGGGGGTGGACTGGATGGTCGGAGCATTATGAGTGAGTAAGAAAAAAAATTTTAAAAAAATTTTTTGGCGGGGGGGTGGGGGTGGGGTGGGGGTGGTGTGGCGTGGAGTGCTTGGGGGTTGTGGGTAATTTTTTATTTTTTTATCTTTTTTTTCCTAATTTTTTGATTTTTAAAATATTTTTTAATTAATTTTTACAATTTTTTAGAATTTTAAAATTTCTTTTAAATCACTTTATTCAAAAATACAATTTTATTTTTTTAATTAAAAAGGGTCGCCACGTGTCAACTTATGATTGGTCTGAGAAAGTCAACGGTCGGTCAACGGTTTGTCAACGGTCGCCTGGCTACAAGTGAGACATTTCGGCAAAAGAGTTGTTAAGTGAGTTTCATCAACGTTAGGCTGCTAACTGAGTAATGGGCCAAACCTTAGGCTAATAAGTGAGATTTTCTCTATATACATGCATACAAGGTTATAGTTCATGACACCATGTTCCCTTAAAAGTGTGCGTATTTTTCCTTTTTGGATAGGTTGCTGACATCACATAGTCCATCTTCTAAGGGGATGAGATCTCCTCACCGCGCGGCCCAGGACACGACACGTGGCAGCAGTAGGAGGTGGTGAGGCTGGATTGAGGTTACTTTCACCCAGCCTCACCAGCCCCCCTTTTTGCCACGTGTCGCGCGGTCACACACGCGGTGAGGGGAGAATGGTGAGGGGATCCTATCCCTCTTCTAAGATACCCAATAACTATGGGCAAAATAGTTATTTTTGTAATCCGTATTACTATTATATATATAAAATGGGTTATGCTCTCGAGATAAAGTATCTCATCCTCTTCACTTTCTGCATGCCTCCCTCTTGAATATTAATGATTTAAACATCTGAGAGTCTTTTTGGAAGTTTTCTCGCCATCGGCTCTAACATGCATTTTATTTTGTAGATTTCAAATTTATATATCCGATTTTTTGATGTTTATAGATCGAATCTCCCTCGTCGGACTGGACGGAACACTACCCCTCGGCTATGAGGAAAATATTCATATGAAAACTAGGATATGATTTTGTCAAAAACACGTCCGTAATCTTATGGCCATCTCTATCTATATCTAAAGGTGGTAGGTTTACAGTTTCTGTCTTTTTCTAGCATAAGAACAGGTTAACTTGGTTTGAAAGATTTCCCACCTAATATTGTTAGAAAATCACTATGAAACATCTGGTGACCAACAACCTCTATGACCAGGCTGTAGATTCCCCACTACAACTTTTGCAAACTTTATACACTTCCCCTGATGTTGAAAACAGTGCAGTTTAGTTCACCCGTATTATTTTGTCCAATACTTGGGTCTAGTGCTAATTCATTTTTATTCTTTCTTGTTTTCTTATTGAGAGGGTTTTCTTCCTTTTGAAATTGTTAAATCTGCTTGAAAAATTATTAAATATTCTTTTTCTTTTTTTGCCTTTTTGAAGCCTGAGAACTAATATCATAGATTAATTATTCTTATTAGCATATAGATTGGACAATCACAAAAATCTCTTTCTTATTAATTTTTTTTATTTTGGAAAGGAATCACAAAACCCTCTTTCTGAGTAACTGGATTTAGCAAGTAGACTTCCACTTGTTCAAAGAGTAAGTGAATCTAAAATTCGACGTGCTATACAAAACTATAAATTGTTGTAAAAGTAACCAGAAAGAGTAGAAATTGAACCTAGATTACTTAAAGATAAGAGAGAATTTCATTAAAGTATATAAGACTTATGAACTGATATAATAAATGAACTGAAAGTTCTTCCTATTTATAAGGGGTACGCAGGCTGCTGTAGCTAGCTGTTAAAGCATGCAGGCGAAAAATGCTGATGAAGCAGGCTGCTGATGGTGGCAACTGAGTTCATCACATAATCAAACCATTAATGATGCAGGATGTTGGGTGTAATCACAGGCACGTCCATGCTGATGCAGGTTGCTGAGTCAACTCATCTATCTTCTCTCAGTATTATCCAAAACAAATCCTTTTTTCCCTTTTAGTGGACATCCACTACAGAAAGTTTCATAACACTCTCTCTTAGGCATCCATCACACAAAGAATATGCCTTTTACCCCCTCGAGAGATCGAATTTCTTATAGAAATATGAGTTTGATTTGTCGATTTATTAGCGAACAGGGAAAAATCTCATCAATAGAAAAAAATCCTAGGAAAAGAAAAAGAGTATAATGCACAAGAGAAAAATTGAGCCCTAAACGCTCTGCAAATTACGAAACCGTTACAAAACACTGCAACTGCCGCTAGCGCTGGTGGTTTCTGGCCAGATCTGATCTCCAGCATGGAGTACGAATTACTTGACAGAAGAACTGAAGAGATGGATCAGTCTCAGCGCAGCCTGAAGAAATACAAACGACCCGCAACCGACGATCCTCCAACTTTCCATGATGAATCGGGGAGAATGCGGAAAATATGGGCTGATGTTGTTCGACAACCACTTCCGACGACTCTGCTACCAGAAGGAGAATTATACACAAGGGAAGGAGAAGATGATATCAGTGATGATGAAAACGTAAATAACTTGCATGAAAGGCGGGTATCAAATTCCAGCGATCTTGGGCCATGGAAGGTAGTGGTTGAGATCTCTTCTAATGAGTGCAAGAGGCTGTGGCAGCCATGGCGGCGTGCACTGATTATGAAACTACTTGGACGCAACGTCTCTTTTCGCATGCTATCGTAGAGGTTGACGGATATGTGGGCGCTTAGTCGCCGTATTGATATTATTGATCTTGACGAGGGATTTTATGTGGTGCGCTTCTACTCAAAGGATGATTACATTCATGTTTTGGAGAATGGACCATGGACAATACAGGGCCACTACTTAACTGTTGCAAAGCTACGTCCTGGTTTCTTGCCGTCCGGGGAACCCATCTCGTCGACATTGGTGTGGGTTAGAACACCACGGCTGCCCTTAGAATTCTTTCATGAATCTGTATTAATGCGCATTGGAGATCAACTGGGTACGGCAATATAGATCGACAGAAATACTAATAAGGTTTCACGAAGGAAGTACGCACGTGTATGTGTTGAGGTAGATCTTCAAAAGCCATTAATATCTACAGTCATTGTCAATGAACACGTCCTAAAGGTTGAATACAAAGGTCTCCACCTAATTTGTTTTCATTGTGGAAAATATGGACATGCACAAGACATGTGCCCATTGGGGAATCAAGTTGCAACAGAAGAAACAGTTCCAGAACCCAAAGAACCCGCTGTGGCAAAACAACCGGAGGTCCATTTGGACCATGGATGATAGCTAGGAATAATAACCGAAGAAGGACCGATGGACCACGCTTCTCAAATAATGGCAGTGCTACAAAGGCAATGCCTACAAATGTCAAGAATCGGAAGTCCCCTGGAGCAATAGCAAATAATGGGCCCACTGGTACTACTGGATCCAGATTCTCCCCTATATGTGAGGACGAAGAGGAGAACAATTAGGATATAGCAGTTAATACTTTGGCAAGTGCTCTGGAATTAATCCCAGACGATGGCCCTCTAGCTAGTTTTCGAACAACCACAAAGGCCCAGATGATGAAGCCACGTGATCGTAAAAATAAAGGTGTACTAGTGAAAGAGCTAATAAGGGTAAAGGTGCAGATAGCACGAATGGCGAACAGTGGTTCATCAAGTGACATATCATGAAAGGTGGTGGTTGGAAGTCGATGTCCGCAAAATGTGCAAGATCCAGTACCTATCTCTATACTGCATAGGCCTCTCATCGATATCACTAATGCTAGCCAGGGGCCAGGCGATCTTCAAGCTATAGACAAGTGTGGTGATACTACATCTGACCCTACGGCAGAACAGGTAGCGCAATCCTCATAATATGGTTCTCATGAAGTTAATCTCTTGGAATTGCTGTGGTGCAAGATCCCCTGACACAATAAGGTCTATTGTTAGAATGGTACGTGATTACAAGCCAAATATACTTTTTGTTATGGAGACACGAGTTCATAGTGGCCAGGCTCGCAACATTATTAACAAAACTTATTTCTTGCACCTTGCTGCGGTTGAAGCACGTGGATTTGCAGGGGGTTTATGGTGTTTATTGAATGGGGACAATACTAAGATTCGGGTGTTATCATGTACGGCCCAAATCCTTAATATCGCTATATTAGAAGGTGACTTGGTATCCTGTCTAGTTTCTCTTATCTATGCTTCGCCCAGAGATAGTATAAGAGAAAAGCTTTACGAGTATGTGGAAAAAATGTCATGCTATATTAATATCCCTTGGATTCTAATTGGTGCTTTCAATCAAGTTATCCAACAAATTGATAAAAGGGGAGGTCGGCTGGTTGGAGGACCTGAGGTTTCCAGGATGCGACCAATGATTGATGATTGTGAGTTGATTGGTCTTGAGTTTACTAGACCTCGTTTCACATAGACAAATGGACAACTGAGGAGGCATTCGATTGAACAACGGATAGATCAAGCGTGGGCTAACTGTCATTGGCATTCCAAGTTTCACTCATCATCGCTTCAACATCTACCTCGAGTATCCTCGGATCATTGTCCATTGCTTCTAACAACGGAAGAGCCACGTCATATTAATCCATCGCATAGACCATTTATGTTTCAAGCATATTGGATGCACCATAAGGAGTTTGCACCGTTCATGATGTCTGCATGGCAGCCGATTGCAGGTGATCTTTGCCGCACCATTTCTGAGTTCAAATCTTGAATGGAAGAGTGGAGGGATAATGTCTTTGGGGTCCTATATCATAAACACAAACGTTGTCTAGCTAGGCTTGGTGGAATTCAATAGGCCCTATCGAAAAAACCATCATCCTTTTTGACAAAACTTGAGAAAGAGCTTAGAGATGAATATCATGATATACTACTCCAAGAGGATACATATTGGCAGCAGAAAAGTAATCTTCAATGGTTGTTGGATGGAGAGCGAAACAGCAGATATTTCCACTTATCTATGGCAGCAAAACGGCGGAGAAAGAGGATACCTCGACTCAAAGATGGAGATGGGAATTGGACCGAAAATTTAGATGTAATGGAGCATATAGTATTACAACATTACAATGCATTGTTTTCCAATGACGACGTTGATGAGCACATAAGTGAGGATGTAGCGATACCTACCTTAAGCCATTCAGATCAACGATGGATAAACAGACCTGTTACTGGTGCGGAGGTAGAGCAGGCTGTCTTCCAAATGGGAGCTTACAAAGCTCCCGGACCAGACAGACTACCAACTGTATTTTATCAAAGAAACTGGCATATTGTTGGTAAGGAGATAACCGAATTTGTATTGATGGATTTTCAGAAACAACGCTATCCTCAAGAACTGAACGAGACATTGATCACACTAATTCCCAAGGGCGCGAATCCGGATGGGCCTTCTAACTTCCGACCAATTCCCTTGATGAACGTCATAGTAAATGTTATCACTAAAATCATCGCAAACCGTCTTAAAGCAGTCATTGATAAAGTAGTTTCTCCAACACAGTGTGCGTTTGTTCCGAGTCGGCAAGCATCAGATAACATTATTATCGTGCAAGAGCTCATGCATACTATGCGAAACAAAATGGGGCGCAAGGGATATATGGCGGTGAAATTAGATCTGGAGAAGGCGTATGACAAAGTCCGTTGGAACTTTTTAGAGGCCATCCTGCTCAAGGTTGTTTTTAGTAAGGAGATGACCAACTTAATTATGTTTACAATCACGTCATCTACATTGTCTATAATATGGAATGGGAAATGTCTGGAGGCTTTTCGACCGCAGCAGAGAATTTGACAAGGTGATCCACTAGCGCCTTACCTTTTTCTGCTATGCATGGAGACCTTATCGCAGAAAATCCAACAATCTGAAGAATAGCAAGTGTGGCGACCCATCCGCACATCGGTTAGAGGACCATGTATCTCCCACTTATTCTTTGCAGACGACTTGCTGTTATTTGGTGAAGCCATAGCCACACAAGCTATGCATATGGCGGATATCATCCGAGAGTTTTGTTCGGCTTCGGGGCAAAGTATTAGTATATCTAAATCCCAGGTCCTCATGTCACGTAATGTACCGCATAGCTTTATGCCGGAAACGTTTCACGATTTGGGACTTCAACACACTAGTTACTTTGGCTCGTATTTAGGAATGCCTTTAATCCACGAAAGAAGGCGGAAGAGAATATATAACTACATTGTGGATAAAGTCCGCATAAAATTGGCTACTTGGAAGTCCAAAATCCTATCACATGCGGCGCGATATATCTTGATTCGGAGTGTGCTATCATCAATCCCCACCTACGCCATGCAAACGATACGCCTTCCATTTGGTTTGGTTGATGAAATTGATAAAATCAGTAGGAGATTTTTTTGGAGCGAAACGGAGACCACTCACCGTTTGCACTGGGTGGTATGGCACAAGATTTGCCAACCAAAATCACAAGGAGGACTGGGAATAAAGAGACTTCGAGATATGAATCAAGTCGTGTTAGCCAAATTGGGTTGGAAGTTAATCAATAATTTGGATCTTCTGTGGGTTAAAGTATTGCGCAGCAAGTATGGCGATGTCTTGCATTGCAGACCGAAATCAAATGTTTCGTCATTATGGCGACATATTCGCAGCACCATATCATTGTTGCGGGAAAGTTTGGAATCGTCCCATGTACTCGATGAAGCTTATGGAACCCAACCGAGATGGCAGGGTACAACTTCGAAAACATTTTCCATGGCAAGCGCATACCAGTTGCTTTGTAATGTCTCTCACAACAAAAATCACTCTTCATGGGATAATATATGGGCTATGAAAGGGCCATATCGCCTAAATTTCCTATTATGGTTGATAAGCCACAATGCTATACCAGTTGGTAAAAACCTACAGAGACATGGCGTTGCTGTCGGCAAAAGTTGATGAGTATGTGGCGATGCTGAGGAGACCACTATGCACGTGTTGCGTGATTGCAGCTGGGCCAAGCAAGTTTGGAAAGTCCTCGTCCACCATGCAGATATGCAGAACTTCATGGGTGTTAATGATCTGCACGAGTGGGTGACTGAAAATCTAAAGGCTTTATGGGGTTCCTTGCGATTGAACATGGATTGGCGCTACGTCTTCCGGGAAACATTGTCGCGGATATGGTTCTGGAGAAACCAAAGGGTTCATGGGTGTATATCCTACTTCTCCCCCCAAGCAGTATTCGTGACGAAGTTGTATGCAGAGTCAATAGACTTCTCATAGCTCACCATATTGATGTCACCGTAGACATAGCGTCTGTAAATGATTAGTAGCATAGTACATACATGGTTGTAAATGTGGACATTTATGTTATGTTAATAATACGATCCTTTCCTCCAAAAAAAAGAGAAAAAGAGTATAATATTCTTTGTGCTATATTTACTCCTCTTGTTGAAGACTTCTTTGGAGACCCTTGAGTCTATACATTCCGATCCTTTTCACTAATTTCTCAAACATCACTATCGGTAGTGATTTAAAGAATAGGGACGTTGGATTTTCACTTGACCGAATTTGTTGTGCTTCAATATCGCCATTGTTTTGAAAATCACGTACGAAGAGGAACTTTGGTGATATATGTTTCGTCTTGTCACATTTGATGTACTTGTCTTTTAGTTGAGCTATGCATGCTACAATCATGTCATAAATTGTGGTTGATGCATCTTTTTAGATGAATAAACCACAACCTTCATGAATATAATGTGACAATGACCTCAATTAAACATACCTATGATTTGCTTCGTCGATTGATATTATCTCAGCATGATTTGAAGAGGTAATAACCAAAGTTTACTTTATTGATCGTCATGACATAGAAGTGTCACCATATGTGAACAAATAGTCGGTTTGGGATTGTGCTTTCTAGGGATCAGGTAAATACGGTGCATTGCATGGCCAACTATTTTTGAATTTGATTTATTCGACTAGAATAGACCCCAAATGTATTGTTCCTTGCAAATACCGCAGTATATTCTTAACCCCGTTCCAATATCATTTAGTTGGAGCAAAACTATACTTAACAAAAAGGTTTATAGAATGAGATATTTGGTCTGGTATTATAGGCGAGATACATGAATGCAATAATTGCACTCATATATGGTACTTCACGACCAAAAAACTACTCGTTTTCATCACATGGTCTGAATGGATCTTTCTTAACATCAAGTGTTTTAACAATCATCTTGGTACTCAGCGAATACGATTTCTTCACATAGAATCTTTTCAGATATTTCTCTATATAAGTTTACTGGTGAACAAACATCCAATCTTCAAGATGTTCAATTTGTGAATGAACACATAGTTGATTTTAATAAAGTCTCTGACCTCATATTCTTTCTTTAAGTAATCCACTCCAAATCTCTTCACGAGATCCAATAATATTCAAATGATCGATATATACAAAAATAATAGCAAAGTCTGATCCATATTTCTTCATAGAAACAGATGGACGGATTGAATTAGTTTTATAGCCTTTTTCTTTTAAACAATTACTAAGGTGATTGTACCACATGCATCCTGAATGTTTCAATACATACACAGATCATTGAATTTCGACTAAATAAAATTCTTGATAATTCGATGCATATGCTTCAGGTACATTATATCCTTCAGGGATTTTCATATACACATCATTGTGAAGTTTTCCGTATCAGTAGGTGGTAACCACATCCATTAAACACATGTTTGATTTTTCATACACCGATAGACTTACAAGGTACCAAAATGCTATTGCATCTACCACTTGTGAATATGCTTCATCATAATCAAACCAATGTCTCTGTCAGAAAACTTAGACTATCAGTCGTGCTTTATATCTTACAATTTCACATTTCATTTTCTATTTTTTTGTAAAAACACCCATTTTGATCCCACGGGCTTTATCCCTTCTTTGGTCGTGACCTACATGTTCAAAAATATCATGCTTAGCTAGTGATTTTGATTCTGACTAGGCAGCGTCCAGCCAGTTTGGCCAATTATTTCTATTTCTGTACACTTCAATTGATCTAGGCTATGATCATGATCATCTCCATAATTTTGAGTGCTATATTACACGCAAAGACAGCATCAACAATTATCTCATCTCGGTTCTATCTTTTTCTGCTTGATGTAAATTGATTGAAGTTTCAATACGTTCATAACTTTCAGGAATTATTGTCTGATCACTCTTCTAGGCTATCAACCCGTCCTCCCAGGACTTTTGTAGTACCTTTTGAGGTCCATTATCATTTTGTTCTAATCCACCATCACTCTTCTAGAACTCGTATGAATTATCTTGTCCTCTTTTCTTTCAAGGACCTTTATATTTTAAACCTCTAGGTCTTCCATGCTTCTGATGTGGTTTAGACTCATTCGCTGTTGTATTTGGAAATTCTCTTGCTGTGACTTGCCTTTTTCGGAGTTCTATTCACATTGAGACATTTTTTGCCAGTATGTGTGAGTTCATAACTCTACTAGAGTCAGTAAAAACATCTGGCATTTGATTCGCAATGTTTTGCGTATGTATAATATATTGAAGTTTAAGTTCAGATGCACTTATACGAGGATCAAGAAAATCTAGCTTAGTCTTTCAAGAGATTTTCTTATTCATTTATTTTTTCTTATAAACTTTAGGTTCATTTTCTCCTATAACCTCAGACAATCTGTCTCGTCAGAATGACATTACAAAAATCTTGCAATAAATAAAACACTCGTTAGATATTTGGAATATCTAATAATAGAGGGGGAACATGACCAACATATATCAACAATCTCCTTTATGATCACATCTTAGTGCGTATCGCTGTTGGCACTTTAGGGACATATAGCGCACATCCAAAAGTTTTGAGATGGGAAATATTACGTTCATGACCGAAAACCAAATGCATTAGAAAAAATTTAAGGTAATTGGTCGGCCTTAGATGCACAAGTGCTGCCGCATGTAAAATAGTTTGACCCCAAAGAAATAAAGGAAGCCTTGTTCTCATTAATCGTAGGTCTAACAATTAGTTGTAAATGTTTCATAAAAACTCTGCTAAACTATTTTGTGTATGAACACGTATTACTAGATTTTAAACAGTAATCTCAACTGAAATGCAATAGTTATCAAATGCATGAGAGGAGCACTCTCCAATATTATCGAAACGGATATTTTTAATGAATATCAAGAAATTGTGCATGCAAACAAATAAGTTATGCAGGCAATATCGCAAATACAAGGTTGTGAGTTGACAACAGCGATACATGTGACCACCTCGTGAGCACATCGATTAGAAGCATAAAGTATTTAAACTGTCCATTAGGTGGCTGAACAGGACTACCAATATCTCCTTATATCTGCTCCAAAATGTTGGGGATTCAGTGACACTTTAGCAAATAATGGTCTAGCAATGAGTTTTTCTTAGAAACAAACGAAACACGCCGATGTATTTGAATGTAAATGTAGCGCCCGTTCCCGAGCCCTAGCATCGGGAACAGTGCACCCGCCGTAGCATGCTACGAGGACTACAAGGCGTCGTTAAAACTTCTTTACACGTCAAAACTGACGTAGAAATTTTTCGCGAAAACAATAATAAAAGAAATAAACGTCTCGATTAAATTAAATCCATCAGAAATAAATCCAGTACAAGGGTTGACGAACCCGCTAAGTCAAGTATGAAATACTAAAATCAAATAATAAACCTATATGGAGGTCAATCTGACTATCCCAAGAAACAAACTCCCGGTCAACAAGATCCCTTCTCAAGCCCAGCTCACTCTTCCCAGCTCGCATATTATGTCCCATCCTCGATAAACATATATACTCATAATCCTGCTCAACTGTGGAGGGGAGGTAGGGGGTGAGTGATGAGAGTCACTCGTAGGTTACCCGTCTCTCCCAAAAAAGAGATTGCCACATACTTGGTCGGGTAAACAGATAGAGCATGTAAAGCAAGAACATATAAATAAAGCAACAAAACACAAATAAAGAAATAGCACATTCCTGTTCACCTATTTTATCTGGTTCTTCCGAGTTACCCCTTGGTAATACTAACTTGTCAGGAGAGTCACAAACAGAGGAACCTCAAGTCAAAATTTTACCTCCTCGAGAGAATAGAAGGGTCCCACCTCGTAGATATTCCCAAAAAAAAGGCACAAGAAGAACGAGATATCCAGTAGAAGTAAACATAAGAAATCTCGCATGGCATATTAAGGCATTTCTAATGACATTATGTTATGAGGATATTCCTAAGAATGTATATGAGGCCTGGAATTCACCCAAGTGGAGACAAACGATGGATACCGAGATGGAGTCTTTAGTCATAAACAACACCTGGGAGAAGAGGGTCCTCGCACCAGGAAAGAAGATTGTTGGGTGTCGATGGATATTCACCATCAAGTACAAAGCTGGTGGAAGTGTGGAGAGGTATAAGGAAAGACTTGTTGCCAAAGGGTACACTCATACTTGTGGTCTTGATTACTCAGAAACGTTCTCACCTGTGGCAAAAATTGATACCATCTGGGTATTTTTCTCGATCACCGCTACTGAAGGATGGCCCCTACATCAGTATGATGTGAAAAACGCATTTCTTCATGGAGAATTAAAAGAAGAAGTACATATGGATCAATCCCCAGGTTTTGCACTGGAATGCAGCCAAGGCGAGGTATGTAGATTACGCAAGTCATTATATGGACTAAAATAGTCCCCAATAGCTTGGTTCGGATGCTTCACTGTAGTTATAAAGAAACATGGGTACAAGCAGAGTAATTCAAACCACACCCTGTTTATGAAACAACGAGGTACTTGGATAACGCGTTTGATTATCTATGTTGATGATATGATCATTATACGTAATGATGTTGAGAAGATGAGTTGGCTCTGTCAGAATTTCTTACAGAATTTTAGATGAAAGATCTCAGCGGTCTCAAGTATTTTCTTTGAATTGAGATACTGCGATCAAAACGGGGTATCTTTGTATCACAAAGAAAGTATGTGTTGGACCTTCTAGCTGAGGTTGGAATGTTAGACTGTAAACCCAGTGATACCCCATGATGATGAATCATAAACTCCAGAACATTGAAAGTTCACCATTGGCAGACTAAAATCAGTACCAAAGACTAAATGGTAAATTTATCTATCTTGCTCATACTCGCCCTAACATTGCATATGCAGTTGGAATGGTAAGTCAATTCATGTACAAACCTTATAAATAGCATGGACGCAGTCATACGAATCCTACGTTATCTAAAGGGGGATTCCTGGGCATGGAATCTTGTTTAAGAATAATGGTCATTTGGATGTCGAGGTGTTTACATATGCAGACTGGGCAGGAAACCCGAATGATCGTCGATCTACTTCAGGGTACTTCGCATGCGTTAGGGGCAACTGGTAACATGGCAAAGTAAGAAGCAGAAAATTGTTGCGTTATCCAGTGCTAAAGAAGAACTCAGAGAAATTTCCAAAGGAGTTATGGAGGTACTGTGGCTAAAGAAATTGTTGGGTGAATTAGGGTTCTTAAGACGAGAGCCCTCAAGAGTATATTGTGACAATACTGAAGCAATAAATATTTTCGAAAAATCTCATGCAGCATGATCGAACTAAACACATGGAAGTTGATCGACATTTTATAAAAGAAAGATAGAAGGAGGCATAATTGAATTACCTCATGTATGATATGAAGATCAACTAGCGGACATCCTTACAAAGGCAGTTGATGGCATGAGTTTCTTAAGTGCATTGTCCAAGTTGAGCATCGGGGATCCCACTACTCAATTTGAGGGGGAGTGTTGAATATTTCAAATATAAGACTTACCTTGTATAGGAGATTGGTAGTAATTGTAGGAGATTGATTGTAATTGATTATGATTGATATACTTGACATATTAGGCTAAGAGTAGTACAGCTGTATAATCATCTGTGTATAAAGACGGAAAAGTTATGAATGAAAAATCTTCTTTTTCATCCTATGAGTGTTAACATTGATGTACAACTTGATCAATGACCTTTTATTCTACATGTATAGAATCTATTTTTAGCATTTTCTGATTTTTATTTTTATCATTCTCTCACTTCTGGTGAGAAGATTTGCCTTTTGTTATAGAGAGGATGATATTGACCATGTCCTTTACCTCGCCCATGATAATGGCCACAAACATCCCATCTTGTCCAGAATTATAAGAGACAGCAACATTCTTGTCAAGGAATAGAGTAGAACCAGTAGGTCGAGTCTCATGATTTTTCATCAGCAATTCATTACCTTGTTCAAGAAGAAGAAATTAAACAAGAATACTTGTTAAAGCCCTTTTCTCGATATTGGTGTTGTAAAAACATATTCGAGACATGTAAAGTGGAGTATATTTTTTTAGCATATCTCCGCCAGTAATGACTTCTCCATATAAATTCGAATGTTCAGGTCTTTATATCTTTTATTCAAATGTTTTCAAAGCACAAAGGGATCATGCACTGTGAAATATTTAGACTTCAGGGCTTCGTCTACATGAAGACGTAGGAATATTTATGCTTTAACCCGATTTTGGCTAGGGGCTTGTCTTCTTGACCCACAGCCTCAAGTTTCACTTTTGCATCCAGCACATATGGTAGACAATTCTTACCAAGAATACCAAGGGCTTTGAATTTTATCTTAGTTAGATCAGCTATAGTTGAAAAGAAGGGAGAAAAATGTTACCAGAGTGGCAGAGTTTCATGCTGATAACATGTTATAAAAGTAGCTAGAAAGAGTAGAAGAAGAACGAAGATAACTCCAAAAAGACAGTGTTCCATTGAAGTATAGAAGACTTCTGAAATTAGTATAATAAATGAACTAATGTTCTTTCTATTTATATGGGGTAAACAGGCTGTTGTAGCTAAATGCTGAAGCATGCAGGTGAAGCAAGTTGCTGATAGTGACAGCTGGGTTTCATCACCTGGCATATCCTTCCTGATGTAGACTGCTAAGTCAGCTCATCTATCTTCTTTCAGTATTATTCAAAATCATTCCAGTTTTACTTTGAATGAGCATCCATTAAAAAGATATTTATAAAAAAAATTCCTTATGTCAGTTCACTAGAAAGATTTGATTAGTTTTCCAGCACTTGTGGGTGTACGAAAAAGCCATAGACCAAAAAGGCTAAGACAACGAGAGAAAGCAAAATTAATGTAGTTTTGATATAAAAAAAAACCCCACTTTTATAGTAATTTTGGATATAATTCTTCATCTATCGTAAATGGCTTTGATAAAACCGTGATGTGCCAATTTTACACTGGACACAATACAGTTTTGATAGAACCATGGTGTATAACATGGTTTTCTCAAATCGCGTCGTGTCCATTTTTTTTTTTAAAAAAAATATCATTCTCTCAATAACAAAACAAGTTTCTACCTAGTTCTTTTACTGTTGTGTCCATGCATATATTCTATAGGAACGCAGCATTTGCTTAGCAAATAAGTTTTTTGTGACTATGTACTCAGATAAAATGATAACTCTAAACTTGAGTATATTCTTTTTACGGTCGTATCAACGCCTACTTTTTTCTATAAAAACATCTTAATTTTAAGGACAAATTATTTTAGCTCAAGAGGTAATCAAATTCCTCACACTGGAAGTCCTGTGCAGAATCCTTTCTATTTACAACCCAATTATAGTCCAGCGATCGTATTAGCGCAACCTTCCTTTAACTCTCACAATTATCATACTTGGAGTAGAAATTTTGAGATGGCTTTGGTATTAAAAAATAAAGTAGGTTTCATAGACAGAACAATTGTGCAACCACTTGTTACAGACCCGTAGTATGCAGTTTGGAGGCAAGTTAACACGATGGTGTTATCTTGGATGATGAGTTCTGTGTCTCAATCAATTACACAGAGCATTATGTGGTTTGATAATGCAAGTGATGCTTGGAGTGACCTTCAATTGAGGTATGGTAGTATGGATCCTTTCAGGTTGTCGGACCCGATGGAAACGTTTTACAGTATAAAGCAGGATTCATTAAGCGCGAGTGAGTATTTTACAAAACTAAAAATTGTATGGGAAGAACTAATGGCTGTAAGACCTATTCCTACATATACTTGTAGGGGCTATAGATGTGATATAGCTGTTAAGATGAAGAAGTTTATGGAAGGAAACTATGTTATCAAATTTGTTAAAGGTCTAAATGAAAGTTTTGAACCAGTTAAATCACAGCTGTTTGTATTTTCTCCACTACCTGACGTAAGTACAACGTTCTCTATGTCATCGAAATACGAAAGAAAGGTGTTGGCTGATAGTAGAGGAGGTATTTTTGATAACAACCCCACTGCCTTGATAGCAGAAGCACAGGCACCTGATGGATTTGTAGCATACTCAGGAGGGGGCAAGGATCAGGCTATAGAAGAGGTACATGAAGATTTAACTTAGAAGGAGAAAAGCATTTTCAATGCACACATTGTGGTATGGAGGGACATAAAATAGATAGATGTAACAAGAAGCATGGTTTCCCCCTAGATTCAAGCCAAGGAATCAAGTGAATTGAACTGAAGCAGTAGAGATTGATCTTAATGAGCCACATGAGTCTCAAATGAACAAGACTATGCAATCACTAGTTCTGACTCCTCAGCAGAACCAGAAACTATTGAATTGGCTGAGTAATAATGATGGGCACTCAGAAGAAGGAGGGAGTACAGTTGCACAGAATGTTGTTATGTCTGCTTATATTGATAAGATGAAAGGTACTTCTGATCCTAATGTTTTAAGTACATGGATTTCGGATTCTGGAGCTACTGATCATATTGCCTCTAGTCTTTCCTTGTTTTTGTCTTCTAAGCCAGTCAGTAACATTTTTATCAACCTACCAAATAAGGTTACCGTATCTGCTACACACATTGGAACAATTGCCATTAATCTCTTGTTTACACTATATAATGTCGTCTGTGTCCCTTCTTTTGATTACAATTTGATTTCCCTGAGTAAACTTGCCTCAGATTCTAATCTTCTCATTCAAATATTTGGTTCCTGTTATTTGATCCAGGATCAATTGTCCAAGAGGATGATTGGTTCAGCTAAACTGCCTGATGTGTATACTACTTGAATGGAATTACATCAATGCAGAAATCTGTTTGTCACACAGCTGCTGGTCTTGCTTCACCTGCCATGTTATGGCATTGCAGACTGGGGCATGCTTCATTACCCAGAATAAAACAAATTCATAAACATGATGTTTCAGTATCAGCAAATGATTTAGATGAACCTTGTATGATTTGCCCAATGGCTAGATTGAAAAGATTACCATTTCCTGTTTCTGTATCCCAATCTATTCACCCTTTTGATTTGATTCATGCTGATATCTGGGGATCAAATAGGTACCCCACTTTGTATGCACAAAAGTACTTCCTTACTGTTGTAGATGACTATTGCAGATATACATGGTTGTATCTCCTCAAATCTAAATCTGAAGCATGACATATTGTACAAAGTTTCTGTCACTATGTACATACTCACTTTGATAAGAAAGTTAGAATACTCAGATCTGACAATGGAATGGAGTTTAAGATACTTATCTTTTATATGTAACATGGCATTATCATCAAACCAGTTACATTTACACTCCACAGCAAAACAGTTTGGTAGAAAGGAAACACCAACATATCCTAGGGGTAGCCAGATCACTAAAGTTCTAAGCCAACTTGCCTATGCCTTACTGGGACTTTCTGTATCCCATGTAGTGTACTTGATAAACCTTCTTCCTACTTCCATCCTGCCCAATATTTCACCCTTTGAATCACTATTCAGAAAACAACTAACATACCATCACCTTAAAATATTTGGGCGTTTCGCCTATGCATACAACACTACCCCTGGTAAACACAAATTCACCCCTAGAGCAGTACCATGTCTGTTCTAAGAATGTCATCTACAACCAAGGGCTACATACTGCAAAATATAAAGACTAAAGATATTCTTATCTTCAGAGATGTACAATTCATGGAGACAACCTTTCCCTATGCCAATGATTATATACAGCCTATATCAGAACCTGCCTTCCCATTTTTCCCATATTTGCAAACAACTGATTCAACTCCCAACAAGCCTTCTTCTAATCCTTCTTCATCATCACAACCTCCCAACTCTTCAAATCCTTCAGCTGCTACATCTGAGGACTCTATACACCCTCCATCATCTAATCCTTCCACACCTTATTCTACTTCATCATCACCACCTGCAGCACTTAGTGATGACCCTTCACAGCATATGACTCTAGACATCCCTCTGGTCATCAGCAGAGAAAATGATCCACTGTTATTACTAAACACTCAGTACTTAGACAGTGCTCCCCATTCCACTCAGCAACCCATTCGTCCTGCTAGACTCAGAAAACTATCATCCTTCCTACATGATTATCACTGTAGTCAATTGTCTGCATCACATGCTCATTTCTCTCCTTTGGCATATCCTCTTGAACATTATTATTTTTTGCATCGGTTAGTTCTTCAATTAAAAAATTATGTGCTTAACGTTAGCTTGAAGCAAAAGCCTCAATCTTACCAGCAAGCAGCCACCTCAGCAAACTGGCAACAGGCAATGAATCTGGAGTTGGCAGCCTTAGAGGCAAATGATACTTGGACCATGGTGCCTTTACCCCCTGTCAAGAAACCTATAGGCTGTAAGTGGGTGTATAAAATTAAGAGAAAAGCTTATGGTACTGTTGAAAGGTCAAGGCCATACTGGTTGCCAAAGGTTATACTCAACAAGCAGGTGTGGAATATGGGGATACATTTTTACCTGTGGCCAAGATGACCACAATAAGACTGGTCTTGGCATTAGCAGCACTCAAGGGATGGTTTGTACATCAATTAGATATAAATAATGTTTTCCTACATGGGACCTTGAGCAAGACATTTACATGATGCCACCTAAAGGTGTTCCTGCTTCCCCAGGAATTGTTTGCAAGCTCAATAAATCATTATATGGTTTGAAGCAAGCAGGCAAGCAATGGAAAGCTAAATTGACTTCTTTTCTCCTATCTGAAGGCTACACTCAATCACATCATGATTATACTATGTTTACTAAGCTGTACCAAGGCACATTTCTGGTTCTCCTTATCTATGTGGATGACATTGTCCTTTCTAGTGACTCACTTGAAGCCATTCAGTCTCTTAAAAACAGACTGCACTCCACCTTTAAGATTAAAGATCTTGGCCCATTGAGATGTTTTTTGGGGCTGGAGGTTGCCATGTCTCAATGAAGGATCATGATTTGTCAAAGGAAATATATGTTAGAACTCTTGGAGGACACTGGACTCCTGGCCTCTAAACCTACAAATATTCCCACGGAACAGAACCTGAAATTGGCACACAAGGATTCACCATTATTTGAAGATGTATCTAGCTATAGAAGGCTTATTGGTAAGTTGTTGTACTTAACAATTACGAGGCCAGACATTAGCTATACAGTGCAACAATTAAGCCAATTCCTAGACACACCCACAGAGATGCACTGGAGTGCTGCTCAGAGATTACTGAAGTATCTAAACGGGACTCCTGGTCAGGGGCATTACTTTCCTCACAAAGGATCCATGAAGTTAATAGCATTTTCAGATTCAGATTGGGGAGGTGGTGTGAAAAGCAGAAGATCAGTAACAGGCTACTGTATGTTTCTTGGGAATGTATTGATATCATGGAAAACAAAGGAGCAAACCACTGTCTCTAAGTCTTCATCAGAGGTAGAATATAGAGCTCTTGCCTCAACAACATGTGAGATTCAATGGATTCTCTATTTGTGAAAGGATTTAAGAGTGTTGCATACTGAACCGGTGGAAATATTATGTGACAACAAAAGTGCAATCTACATAGTGGAGAACCCAGTATTCCATGAAAGGACCAAGCATATTGAAATAGGCTGTCACATTGTAAGAAATAAGTTTCAGGAGAGTGTGATCAAACCCATGCCTATTAGGACGGAGCTACAGTTAGCAGACATTTTTACAATGGCCTTAAATTCCAAAAGATTAGGCTAACTAACTGCAGCATTAGACGTTTGCAATATATTTACGCAGTCATGATTGAAGGGGTGTTGAGAAATCTGAAATTGAAGCTGCTGAGTAATGGATAATGCTGGATTGAATGTGTGGAGAGAAGACCTGAGACTTGCTGGATGGAAGAAGCTGCGAAGGAGTCGAAGTAAAAGGAAGAAGAAGAAGTAGTTCAAGGCGGGAATTTAAATGGAGTGAAATGACAGAACTACCCTTACATAATATATGCAATGTAATAAGAGCTGAAGGACATTCTTGTAATATTAGTTCTTTCCTTTAGTTCCCGCTTCTGCAAACGGTTAAATTGCAGAACAGAGACAGTTAGACTCTTCTTGATTTTCTGCGATTCTGGTTATGGAAAATATCTTCGTCCCCTTTCTCTATCTGTTGTGTTTCATTCATGGTCTCTCTTGTTCTTTAGAATTATATGAAAATTGACACGAATTAAAAAGTATGTTTTTTTAAACAGCGTAGTTAGTTGCTTTAAGGTATAATATTCTAATTCAATCAATTATTGGCTCTTTCATGTGCAACTAAAATTAACTGAGTTATTAGAATTAGATGCTCCTTGTCCTTGGTCCTCATCTACTCGATCTTTTTACATATTTTCCTTACCTCTTTGACCCATTTCATTTTTTCTGCAGCCTTTTTTTGGGCACGTATCATGTTCGTAAATGACAAAATAATATTTTTACCATTAACTAAGCACTTTCTGTAATTGAGTTTTTTGTTTTCTCTTTCACGGGAACTTGAGAAACAAACGAATAAAAGTACCAATATATCCCAAGGATAGTAAAAGTTGTTGGTAAGGTCCGAGGAAGGTGAGTGACAGGCAAACAATACCTTCATCCTAAGAGATAGAGAGTTTCTTTTAGTGAGACCCCCGCATCTATATGTATCTGCATAGATGATACAATAATAGGCATATAGTGTGCTAGTATACTAGTGAAGGAATTTAGTAAACACAAATATGAAGCTATTGTTTATGAGAATCTTTTCAAAAATTATGTATATGATTGATACGCACAAATAATTTAGATTAGAAAGAGTACGACATAAAAGACTAGTTCACCACAAAAAAATTGTGGTATGGCGACGAAAAAATCACCGACGAACAACGTATAGTCGTTGTTTCGTCGGTAATAGCGACGACTCTGCGACAAAAATAATGTAGTCGCTAATTGCGACGAAAGTACGATGAAATTCGTTGTCGCTAAAAGAAAAATAGTCAGTCAGGTGAATTACGTCGGTGATTTGTCGGTGTCTCGTCGCTATTCTGCGTGTTTTTGTTCGTCGCTATTTAGTTTATAACGCTTCGTCGCTATGTCGTCGCAAATGTGTCGCTAAAAGTATAAAATAAATTCGTCGTTTACTAAGTTCTTGGAGTTGTGTATCGTCGTTTTTTTGGCAATGAAACCCGTATGTGGCAAATGTTTTGAATTACTTTCCGTTCGTAATTCGGTTTGTCGTTGTGTCGTCGCAGATACATCGAGAATTAAACACGTGTATTGATTAAGGAAAAAGAAAGCGGTAATTGGGAAAAATACTCATTCATTTAATAATAAGAAGTTACATTATCAAACGAAAAAATAAAAAAAAAATCTAAAAAGAGATGCGGAGATGGGCCGTTCACTCTTCGTCATCGGACGAAAGAGTGGCCGCGACATTCTCCGCAAACTCTTTGAGAAGGCGCTTGAGCTTGTAGTATCTAAATTTCATCTTCCGCAGCCTTCTAGTCATGTAGTGCAGTTGCCGCGACTGCTGATGCATGTTTGCCATCAGCATACGGAAGTCGGCGTCCTGCACCGGCATTTGTTCTTGATCATCGTGATGCGGCGGTGGTCCATAGACAGATACAGAACCCTCTCGCTCAACCGATGGTGGTTGAGGAGGAGGCCCTTCTGGAGGGGCACTGTTTGCCCGTCCACCACGCCTTGGGGTTCTTTTAAAACGACGCGGCATATTTTGATTATTTATAACGTTCTATGTGTGTATGTATAACAGCGGATGTTTGGGGTATAAATAGTGAAATGAGCGACGACATAGCGACGACATAGCGACGCATTTGTCAACCGTTGGGAATGTGCAGTGATGACCTTTCGGATGTTATAGCGACGACGTAGCGACGAATTAGCGACGTATGTTTATCGTACGATGCAACCGTTGGGAACTGAACTGACACAGTGATGACCTTTCGGATGTTATAGCGACGACGTAGCGACGAATTAGCGACGTATGTTTATCGTACGATGCAACCGTTGGGAACTGAACTAACACTGCCGAATAGCGACAACTTGGCGACGGAATAGCGACGAAACGCGTCGAATAATGTGAAGAGACGTTTTCCGTCGCTGTTTCGTCGGTAAAGCGTCGGTAAATTCAAAAAAAAACCCCGCGAAGCCCGTTCTTCTCATTGTATTTAGTTTTTCCATTTTTCGTCGATACGGTTAGTAGGTTTTTGTCGTTCTATTAAGTTTCGTCGAAGATATAGTTAGGTTTCGACGATACGGTTAATAGGTTTTTGTCGTTGTATTAAGTTTCGTCGAAGATATAGTTAGTAGGTTTTCGTCGTTGTATTAGGTTTCGTCGGTATATAGTTGATGTTTAGTCGGTGAATTAGTAGGAAGAAATTTTTCTTAACCACATTTCGCGTATACAGGTGCGTCGTCAGGATTCGTAAGAGATTAAACACGTGTTATAATTATTAAGAAAACAAATACGATATTAAAAAAACAAACTTCATTAATATAAAATTAAAAATTAAAAATTACAAAATATAATAAGAAATATTTAAAAAAAGCTAAATAGCGAAGAGTAGCCACTCACTGTTCGTCATCCGAACAGAGAGAAGCTATACTCTCCGCACACGCCTTCAGTTGGCGTCTCAACTGTGCAGATTTGGATTTAATCCGCATCTGCCTTTTATCTATGCAGTTGAGACGCTCTTCCTGAACCGTGACATGCGCCCTCACCTCATCTAACATTTTCCACAGATCTCGTACTTCTATTTGGAGTTCGACAATTTGACGATCCCGGCGAGGCTCAGAGGGCTCTGGTGGGGGAGGAGGTGGGGGAGGAACAGTTGAAGAAGAAGGCACTTCAGTTGGCGGTGTTGCCGCCCTACCACCACGTCCACCACGTCGTGCTTGCGCTTTAGTACGAACCATTTTGGATTATAAAATAGTTGTTTTATATGTTGTTGTGGGCACACGCTGATCCACTGTCTATATAGTGAAATCAGCGACGACATAGCGACGAATTAGCGACGCTAAACATCGTAAGTTGTAAGCATGGGGAACTGGACGGACTGCCTTTTACCGACGACGTACCGACGACTTAGCGACGAAACACGTCGTACGGAATGAAGAGACGTTTTGCGTCGCAATGTAATCGGTACTTCGTCGGTAAAAGCATATCAAACGACGTGTTTCGTCGCTGGTCGTCGGTACGTCGTCGGTATATGTGTTTGTTTGTCTCCGGGATTTGTGTTTCTTGTTCATCGCCGTTCGTCGCTAAGTCGTCGGTATATGTGTTTGTTTGTCTCCGGGATTTGTGTTTCTTGTTCGTCGCCGTTCGTCGCTAAGTCGTCGGTATTGTGTACTGGGAAATTTGCGTCAGTAACGTACTGGGAACGATAAAACCATTGTCTTTCTTCTTCTCTTCTTCTCTTCTCCCATTCTTCTCTCATTTCAAACACATCAATCATCAATTTTGAACGAAAATACAGAAGTGTGGAATTTTGATTTTTTCTACAAACGAAAAAAGATAGCTGCTGTTAGTTTCAAGGTGTAGCGAGAAAATGGATCCGAGGAGAAGCGATAGAAAGTGGATGTACCAGAGAGTAAACAACGGGGAGTGGTGTTTTAGATTTGTTGAAGGTCTCGAAGAATTTATTGATTTTGCGACGAGTAATGAAAGTGGAACGCAGATTAGATGTCCGTGCAAGAAATGCAAGAACCGTAAATATAAGGATCCGGGTGACGTGAGGGTTCACATATTGAAACAAGGTTTCGTCCACAATTACCATACATGGTACTGTCACGGCGAATATGAGGGGGCGTCTACATCTGCAACTGTACACGTCGAAGGGGGACCCGGTCAGGTTAATGCCGAAGAAATAGGCGAGGGATCTCACAACTCATACATGCAGATGGTGACAGACGCAGCCGCTGGCGCATTTACCGGAGAGCAGTTGTTACAAATGCAGGATCCGGATGAACAGCCGCGTACATTCGTGGAGGAAGATCCGAACCCTCAGGCGAGACAGTTTTTTGAGATGCTGAACGCCGCCAACACGCCGCTGTATCCTGGTTGCGGTAGTCACACACAGATGTCCATGATCGGTCGGATGACGAGCATGAAGACGGAACACCGCATGACGGAGAGATTGTACGATGGGATGTGTCAGCTGATGAGGGAATCTCTTCCCGAAGGGAACACAATGGTCGACAGTTTTTATTCGACGAAGAAGAAACAGCTGCAGGCGTTGGGACTGCCGGTTCAGAAAATCGATTGTTGTTCAGAGGGGTGCATCATATACTGGGGCATCAACGAGGATAAAGACATGTGGAGGGTCTGTGGGACAAGCAGGTGGAGAACGAACAAAAGAAACCGGAACGTGCCAAGAAAACAATTTTACTATTTACCTCTCGCCCCTAGACTGCAGAGACTATACGCATCCGGTGCCACAGCTAGCCAGATGAGGTGGCACGCGGAGCACTACACGAAAGACGGTGAGATGTGCCATCCATCTGACGGCGAAGCTTGGAGGACGTTCGATGCGACGCATCCGGGTTTTTCGTCGGAGACAAGGAACGTTAGGTTGGGTTTATGCACCGACGGGTTCAACCCGTTTGGACAGTCGGGAGAGCAGTATTCGTCGTGGCCTGTAATCGTGACGCCGTACAATCTACCGCCTTGGATGTGCATGAAGAAGCCTTACATGTTCTTGACTGTGATCGCACCAGGTCCTAGGAATCCGAAACAGAAGATCGACCTATACCTGCAAGCCGTTGATACAGGAGCTGAAGTGGTTATGGGAGTTTGGCGTGGAGACGTTCGATGTATCGACTAAACAAAACTTCCAGCTACGCGCCGCGCTGATGTGGACGATCAGTGACTTCCCGGCTTATTCTATGTTGTCGGGGTGGAGCACAGCGGGGAAATACGCTTGCCCTTGCTGCATGAAGCAAGCGAAGACGATGTCCTTGAAACATGGACGTAAGATAAGCTGGTTCGACAGCCATAGGAAGTTCCTGCCCAGACGTCATTTGTACAGAAGGAACGTGACGGCGTTCATGCCTGGCATTGTCGATAAGGACACAAAGCCCGAGCTCCTCACGGGTGCAGAGGTGCTGCAGGAGATAGACAGTTGTGGATTCGTGGGGGTCGCTGATGATCCGGACGGCAGTCACAACGCAGACCTGGCTCGTTACTGTATCGGTGGAAGAAGAGAAGCATATTCTGGGAGCTTCCGTACTGGAAGAGCAATATGATCCGACATAACCTGGATGTCATGCATATTGAGAAGAACGTGTTTGACAACATTTTCAATACAGTGCTGAATGTGCCAGGAAAAACAAAAGACAATTCGAAGGCACGACTTGATATGCGCGACCTCAACATGCGACCGGAGCTGCATCCCATTGGCACATCATACATGCCGAAGTCCTCGTACACGCTGAATGCGGAGCAGGTCAGTGCGTTGTTATCGTGGCTAGGGACGGCTAGATTTCCTGATGGCCATGTTTCGAACCTGTCGAAGAACATCGACGTGAATAAACGCGGTTTGCACGGGATGAAGAGCCACGACTGTCACGTGTTCATGCAACGGTTGATGCCCATTGCATTCCGCGAGCTGCTTCCAACCAATGTATGGGAAGCAATTACCGAGATGAGTCTGTTCTTCAGATGTCTTACAGCCACGAGACTCAGGGCGGATGATATGTCAAGGCTGGAGGGCGAAATCCCAGTGATCATATGCAAGCTGGAAACTATATTCCCTCCGGCCTTCTTTGATTCAATGGAACACCTGCCAGTTCATCTACCATATGAGGCACGTGTTGGTGGTCCTGATCAGTACAGGTGGATGTATCCGTTCGAGAGGTACTCTTTTTATGTGCATGACATTCTTATGTGTCTAAGCGATATGCATTTGAACATATATTCACTATATGAACAGATATCTCAGGCATTTGAAGCTGAACATCAAGAACAAGGCGAAAGTCGAGGCCTCTATGTGCAATGCCTATCTGACGGAGGAAGCATCAACCTTCGTGTCTCATTACTTCGAGCCAGATGTCCCGTCGAGGTGCAGAGATGTTCCCCAGAACGACGACGGCATTTCCAGATCCGGTGTCCTCCCAATATTCACACATCCGATCAGATTTCACGGACAGGGAAGGAAATGATATTGGGGGACAGCGAGCTGAAGATTGCTCATTCTTATGTTCTGCGCACTGCCGTCAAGTCGACCGTTTCCAGAGGTATAAACGATTTCCCATTTTATTTTGTAAATACCTTGCGATACTCTATCCATTATGTTACAAAGATATACAGGGTACTCATTCGTAATTTGCTTCAGCTTGTTCGTTGATTTATTGAACAACCACACCGTTCACCGGGGTATATCGAGCGATGCAATAAACAATGAGTTAGATTCCAAGTTTGCTGATTGGTTCAGATGGCATGTAAGTTTAGTATTTGCCTGTTACGTGTACGATATGTGATACACATTTATTGCCCCGTTGATGTATACTTACTTGTCCTTTTACAGGCGAGCAAAGGTCATCTGGCTGACGATGAGTACGGTTACATTCTGACGCCAGTAGCCGAGGGTCCATTGAACAGAGTCACGCGACACGACATGTGTTTTGTCAACGGGTATAGATTCCACACAGTCTCCCATTGCCAGCCGAAAATCGTCGGAGAACAGCGGAGTGTGTGTCAAGCGTTATGACAATAGCCCGGACGAGGATTACGTCTACGGCTACCTTACTGACATCATTGAGCTCGAATATCCTGCATTGCCTATAAAGCCGGGTGGTCCTATTCAAGTGCGAATGGTACGATCCAACTCGAGAAGGTTATCGCTTTGGCACAAAGGTCCACGACCAATATAAGTTGGTAGACATACACCAAGGGCGGAACGGTACAGAAAATACTATCCCAGGTGTACTATCTATCGTATCCAACAACGAGGATGAATGCGAGCTCAAAAGACTGGCGAGCCATGTGCAAAGTGAAATCGAGCAAGTTTGATGTGAGTATACAGACAGTTTCAGATGGTATGGACGCCCGCATTTCAAGAAGAAAACCCGTCCGTTCTAGATACGACACATGTTCAACTGCACGACCTCCCTCTAAATGACCCCAACGGCGGTTTTATCGAAATTCATCTCAACATACAACCGTCTGACAATATTGAAGACGTAGTCGAAGCCGAATACGAGGATGAAGAGGACGACGAGCATGTAGATGAAGATGAAGATGAAGACGAAGATGAAGATGCGTATGAGGATGCAGATGACCAGGAAGATTGACGTTAGCCAAAATTTTTTATGTACCTCTTTATATGAAAGTGTGTATGTGTTGATGTACTTATATTCATGTATATACTACTTTATATTTTGTATTATTTTTTTTTTTCGAAAATGATAACACCGACGAGTTACCGACGAAATGTTTCGTCGCTAAATTTGAAATAACGACGACCCATGAAAAAATAGCGACGAAACTAAATAGCGACGGAATTTCCGTCGCTATGTCGTCGCAAAATTTCATAGATATAAGCTGAAATTCTCTTCTTCTTCCCCATTTCCCTCCCCCCGCGAAAGAACTCCCCTCCCTCCGGCGAAAACCTCCCCTCGCGAAGAAACCTCCCTCCGGCGAACCCCCCCCGACGAGCTTCCTCTCCGTTGACCTCCCCTCTCGGGTTAGTTTTTCTTCCTATTTCGTTTTTATTGCAATTACCGTATATATATGTATATGTATATGTATATTTCGTTTTTATGTATATGTATGTATGTACCGTATGTATGTATGTACCGTATGTATGTAAATGTATATGTATATTTCGTTTTTATGTATATGTATGTATGTACCGTATGTATGTATGTACCGCATGTATGTATGTACCGTATGTATGTATATGTATATGTATTTGTATATTTCGTTTTTATGTATATGTATGTATGTACCGTATGTATGTATATGTATATGTATGTATTTCGTTTTTATTGCAATTACCGTATGTATGTATATGTATATGTATGTATATGTATGTATATGTATTTAATAGATTGTAATGTATGTATATGTATATGTATATGTATGTATATGTTTTTAATACATATATACACGCACATATACATATATACGGTACACGCACATATACATATATACGGTATATGTATGTATATGTTTTTAATACATATATACACGCACAAATACATATATACGGTACATATATACGGTACATATATTTAATTTCGTATTTAAATATAGTTAAATTTGTAAAAACTGTTTTTAATAGATTTGTAATATATCTTTTGTAATTTTTGTATATAATATATGTAAAATTATTAGAAACTGTTTTTTTTGGTAGAATTATGTATGTATATATATTTTTCCTATTTAAATATATTATAATTATATAATCTATTTTTGGTACATATATGTATATGGTATATTATATGTATATACGGTATATATATATATATATGCATATACGGGTATATATATGTATATACGGGTATATATGTATATGGTATATATATGTATGTACGGGTATATACGGGTATATATGGTATATATGCACCAATATTGTTTGTTAAGGTTGAATTAGTAGAAATGTGGTGTGCTTGGCCAATGAATGATGCATGTACAAACTGTTTTGTAAGAGGTTTGCATATGATTTTCGGTATGATTTGCATTTGTCTTTGGATAGGCCATTAAGGCTGGGAAACCTCCGTTTAAAAATTATTAATATGTTCCTCTCAGATCTGATGGCTAGTGACGGTTTACCGACGAGATCCACATACCCACCATCTACACAGGACCTTCAAGGAGAGTTCGATGCGTTCATTTCTCAGCATGATACGTATGCCTCGGTTTCGACCGCCGCTCTGGCTGCGGACTCAGACCTTTTACGGCCTGCCGACATGTCCGCACCCCCCACACATACGACGCCACCCACACCCAGCGTTCAGCACCTCATCCGGCGTCTGATGCGGCATCGGACCAGGGTGTCATATCAGGGCGTCGTCCCCTCCCTTGGTCAAATGATACCCATACGTAAGTAATGATTAATTTATTTAACATGTTTTCAAATATATTTCACGCGTTATTTTTTCCTAACAACTTAAACTCTTTCAGGTTTGGATCGGACAATGGCGCGCTTTCCGGTTGCATCACCCGGTCCTTCCACCTGAGGCTTGACCCATCTGGATATACCTGGGGCCGTGTCACCCTGAGACACGTAGGTTCTACCTGGGATGAGTTTCAGGTATTCAAATTTGATGATTTCACTTTTGATGCGTATCAATCATTACTTTTCTAACCCACACTTTTATTATTCTCCGTATGATAATTGCAGAAGTCGTATAGCTGGCCAGCCGACATCGCCCGCGACGTGGAGCAGGCCTGGCGGCATAGGGCCGCCAAACGCTACAGGGACTTCGTCAACTCCCTCAAGACCAAGTCGGAGCGTGACCCCATGTGGATAAGGCCTGCCTACGTATCCGAGGCCGTCTGGGCCGGCGTGGGTAGAAGGGTGGAGGGACCCTGTTTACCAAGCCCGCAGCGCCCGGAACGCGGCGAACCGGCGCAGCGGCAACGTACAGGGCCCAGCACCTGCCACGCACTCAGGTGGTTCGGTTTCCCACGCCACCACGATGCGTTCTATGGTGAGTATTTTAATATTGGATTATAACGACCTTCATTGATTTCATTGGATTATTTACATTCATCGACTTAAGTGGATTATTTACATTCAGTGAGTTAAGTGGATTATCTATATTCGTTGATTACTTATGTTGCGCTGTTGTTTTTTTGGTATTCGTATATGGTTACTTTAAGTGGTACATGTGATTTGACTTGGGAGAGGCCTTTAAGGCCGGGATACCTCCGATAAACGAATAGGTCATGCCGAAATTTTTAAAAATTCTGCATATCACTAACATATTTTATTTCATTCTTTCAGCACCAGGAGACGGGGGTGGCCAGCCTCCTACGATCTCTTCTACAAGACGCATCGGAAGAGAGCCTCCGACGGAACGGAGGACTGGATCACGACGAAGGCCCGCGACATCAGTGTAAGTAGACTACGATATCATTTGTTTTTTTCCTTAGTTTGTTTTATTGCTAAACCATAACAATTCATATTCTCATTTCAGGACGAGTACAACAGATTACTCGCAGATAGGGGCGAACAGGCCGACAAGAACCGCGCTTATTGGGATGCGGTTCGGACCGTCGGCCCTCAGAATAAGAAGAAGAAGGAGGTGTACGGGGTTGGATCAGCAGCGCCGCGATTCTTTTCCGAAGTTCTGCATCCAGGTGCTTCCTCTGAGGCCAGCACCTCCGCGCCTTCTGCGACGCCAGAGGATATTTCGCGCCTGGAAGCAGATAATGCGGCGCTGCAGCGTGAGATAGAGTCCATCAGGACGAGGCAAGAGGAGAGTTTACAGGCACTGCAGTCGCAGCAGGCGATGCAGCAGGCGCTTCAGCAGGCGCTTCAGCAGGCGTTTGAGCATGCGCAGCATCAGACGATGCAGGTGCAGCAGGCAACGAACCAGCAAATCTTCCAGCTGTCGCAGGTCGTCATGACTTTCATTTCCAACTCCTCGCAGCCTCAGCCTCAGCCTCAGCCTCAGCCCCGCCCTCCTGATGGTCACTCTTCTCCGCATGATCCCCCTCCATCTTCCTCTTCATAGTTTTTTATTTTTTCATTGTTTGTACAGTCTATTTCATTTGTTGTATTGACATTTTCTTTGTACTTTTATATATTCTATCTGACAATTTTACGGATTCTATTTCGTTTGTGTTGTTTAATTATACGAACTTGAATGCGCAAATACCGTATTACTGTATAATATTTGTACAAATGATTTAATATACAAAATAAAATATATTATAGAAATTAAATAATAATAATAAAACTTTTTAATTAATAATGTATTAATATTATTAATAAATCAAAAAAATTTAAAATTTAATATTAAATAATGTATTTAAAATAATTATTAGTAAATTTAATATTTTTAAAAATAACAAATACCGACGAACCGGCGACGAAATTGGTCTGTCGCAGATCGGAAATAAAAAAACAAAAATTTAAAATTAGCGACGAAAAGACATATTAACGACGACATTTTGCGACGAAATAAAACGGAAACAAAAAATAAAAAAATAATAAATAGCGACGGTAAAACATATACCGACGAAATTTTGCGACGAAATTCTTTGTCGCAGAACATTAATAAAAAAATAAAAAATACGAAATAGCGACGAAATAATTTACCGACGAAACAGCGACAACAGAAAAAAGGTCGCAGACCTGACAGTTTCTCGTCGCAGTTTTGCGACGATACACCGACGCAATTTTTTTCGTCACAATACAGCGACGCATTGCCGACGAAATTTGCTTTGCGACAAGCCGTATAACGACATTCATTTTTCGTCGCTATTTCGTCGCTATATGCCTGTAGCGACGAAATAGCGACGTTTTTTGTCTGTCGCTATAGGCTTTTGTTTTTGTGGTGGTTAAAATTTATGTATTTCAAACTCTGAATTAATTCAAGACATGCTTTTTCTTTATATTTTAATTAACTTGCCAGATGTTAAGTATCTCAATTGATAAAAAAATTATTACAAAAAACATTAGAAAAACTGAATTCATGAATTTAAGTACTTAATTCATCATTGGCCTATGGTATCGTGTTTTTCAAATTTAGGATGGTAAGCAATCATACCTAACAATAATGACATACATCATTCGTTATTTTTAATTAGCTGAGACGTCACTCAACACCAAATTTTGCCTTTTCTATCTGCATAAAAGGAGGTCTCTTCTGTGCAATATTCCTAACTCCCTGGAACATTGAGGGTGGATTTCTTTCAGCTCTTTCCTATTTCTACAGATTTCTATCTCTACTGATCTACTTGATTTTTTCTATCTTCTTATACTGTTCCATTTTATTCTCTTAGCAACATTTGTATTTATAACTAATGGTTTCATATCAACATGCAATTGTGCTACTTGTAGCTGTGTTGTTTCTTGCACCAGAAGTTTGCACATCAAGAAAATCCATCAAACAGAATGAATCGCCGAAAGGGTTCAGAATCAGTCTTAAACATGTTGATTCTGATGGAAATTTCACAAAATTCGAGCTTCTTAAGCGTGCCATGAAGCGTGGTAGAGAACGACTTGATGTGCTAAGTTTAATGGCCTTGGCAGATTCAGGAACTGATGTGAAGTCATCGGTGTATCCTGGAAACGGAGAATTTCTCATGAAACTCTCTATTGGTACTCCTGAAGCGTCGTTTTCCCCGCGATAATGGACACCGGAAGTGATCTCATATGGACCTGCAAGCCTTGTAGCCAATGTTTTGATCAATCAACACCTATCTTTGATCCCAAAAAGTCGTCCTCTTATACCACATTACCATGTTCTAGCAAGCTTTGCTCCGCGCTACCAACGTCTAAATGTGGTACAGATGGTTGCGAATATGAGTATAGTTATGGGGACTATTCGTCTACACAGGGCGTGATGGGGCTTGAAAGTTGACATTTGATAATGTAACAGTTTTCTGATATTGTCTTTGGTTGCGGGGAAGACAATGAGGGGAGTGGATTTAGTCAAGGTGCAGGCATAGTGGGACTAGGTAGAGGTCCTTTATCACTTGTGTCACAACTTGATGAACCAAAATTTCTTATGTTTAACCTCTATTGATGACACCAAAAGTAGCACACTACTTTTAGGGTCATTGGCTACTATTGATAGTGTCTCCACCAAACTCCACCACCCCTTTAATAAAAATCCATCACACACACCCTCTTTTTATTATCTTTCTCTTGAAGGGATCTCAGTTGGTGATAGTCCCTTACCTATCAAGAAATCCACTTTTGCACTCAACAATGATGGAAGTGGAGGGGTGATAATCGATTCGGGTACGACCATTACGTATTTGGAAGAAAGTGCTTTCGATATGGTAAAGAAAGCATTCATTGACAAGGTGAAATTACAAGTGGACAATTCGGGCTCGGCCGGCCTTGATCTTTGCTTCAAATTGCCATCTGGGACAACTGATTTCGAAGTTCCAAAGCTGATTTTCCATTTTGAAGGTGCAGATTTGGATTTGCCAGGGGAAAACTACATAATTTCGGATTCGAGCATTGGATTGGCTTGTTTGGCTATGGGAAGTTCAAGTGGTATGTCAATATTTGGGAACGTACAGCAGCAGAACTTTGCAGTGGTTCATGATCTTCAGAAAGATACTTTGTCTTTCGTCCCAACACAGTGCAGCAAACAGTGAAATTTACGTGAGGATATGAATCAGAATACTGATAGTCTTCGTGCATAAACTTCCTCCCCCCACTCCACCCCACCTCCCTCCCGATCGATGTATGTTGTTCCTGTAAAATATATGTCACTTTGCTTCCATTAAAGTTCTTTATTATGCGGTAGTTTTATGGACTTAAATTACAATACATATTAGATATGGTTAATAAATATCTTCTAACCATCTTAATAATTATTCATTAACTAATAAGAGATAAATAATAAGATGAGCCCTCATTGTTTCCTACACTTATCTCCATTTACATGTTAATTCCTATTTTCTCTCTATATGTATATTTGTTAGTTGATAATTAACTACAAAAATACCTAATATAGTTCTTGTTTACTGTCATAAAATACCTAAAGTGCTGCGCTTCTTGGACGTTAAGAGAATGACAGAGTAAAGCAAAGATAAGATTTGCTCACAGGGAGCCAAAAAAGAAACGTAAAAGCAATACTTATACAAGAGAATGAATTGATTGATACCACTGAAACATCTCCCCGCCATCTTATTATTGCATTTTGTTGATAGATTTTATGATGTTCATAGAGTAACTATGAAGCATTCTAGTAGTTACTTATAACCCAATACAAGTTAGCAACTAGAGAAAAGATTCCACATCATTATTTCTTCATGACTCATTTATTTCGACAACCATGGTTAATGAAACGATGATGCCAATCCGAGGAGAAAGCCAATAACATTGTAGTTAAAATAAGAAAGGTACGCACTGTTGGGATTAATTCGAGATATGTGTGATGCGCAGCACGTTGATAAAGTTTATACGAATTAATTATAAGGTAGACGTTATGTATGATAATATTATATGTCACATATGTCACGTAATAATATGAATTATTACGTAAAACATCCACACATTAAGTGATCATCGGGTATGTTCGTGGATGTATAGTGTGGTCTAAATGGAAACCCCAAATATGTAGACAGTCATATTGTCAGAGAATGCGATGGATGGGCTCAAAGTGCAACGACCATAAAGTTACGATGTCTGGTCTTCGAGGGGCGACAACCCATGTATCGCTAGTAGATAATTATTGGCACATAATTAAATATTAAATAATATTTAATAATAATATTTATTATTAAATATTAGATAATATTTAATAAAGGAAGATAAGGTTGGGTTTTAAATTCAGATTTAAATTTGAATTTAAGTTTAAATTTAAATCTTAACCTATCAGATTCTTCCATCCCCCTCTATATGAAGGAGGAGGCTTCACCTCCTCAGATCATCATCAAAATAGACGCATACACAGTACGCAAAAGGAAAAACCAATGGCCAACAATATTAGAGGGAAGGTGTGCCAAATTTTCTATAAAGCCCACACTGACTAGCCTCTCCATCGGGAAAGCAGTGAATTGTTGAAACCAGTCAAGGGGTGTATCAGCAATTGGTGGGAGATTCACTCAGCAATTTGTGGGAGGTCGTAAATCCTTGGATCACGCCAGATTCTTCATCAGCCGGGCACTTGCGCAGCATACGTGATCAGATTAACAACACCAATGGAGCAAGGTATATTTTCCGTATTTTGTTACTTTGTCCATTGGTTTGATTAAACGGTCCTATTCAGGGGTTTATAAATTAAATCCAACAAGTGGTATCTGACAGGCCTAATCGAATCAATTTTGTTAATCTGTTCATGCTAAAAAACGGAAATTTTTGGGTCAAAATCGTTTTTCTAATTTCCACCAGAACAATTCTGGTGGAATTTTCTGGTTTTAACTAAATACTGGCCGACTCCAATTCTGAAGAAAAAACAGCCCTCAGCGTGGTGGATTAAGCGGCTACCTCCTTCTGAGAAGTCGCTGGTTAAAATCCCGCTCAGCCGAAATCTAGGATGGTTTTTCGTTCTGGAATTTCTGTCATGAGTTTAATATAAATATAAAGCTTCTCCTTATTCTCATCAAAAGTCCAGCTGGCCTACTGGTCAGCAACTGGGACAAGCTTCAGGAGGTCTCCAGTTCAAGACTTACTCCTGTCGAAATTCTGGAGCAATTTTTGCTCCTGACAGATTGAGGTAGGCCTGGCTTTTTCTGGGTTGGGCCCTGTAGATCCGGGTTCAACCCATTTCTGGACAGGGCTTCGGCCCAAAATCAGATTAATTAAAAAAAAGATTCAGTGGGTTTTTAGATTCAGCCCTAATCGTTTCAGTAATTGGGCTTCGGCCCAAATTAGAGTAAATAAAAAAAAAGATTCGGTTTTCAGATTCGGCCAGGCGGGTTCTAACCCGACCCGCGTGCCCTTGTTTTTTCCTTTATTTATTTTGATTTATTATTATTTTGGTTAAAGTAAATAATAATAATTCTTTTATTATTATTATTTAAAGTTTTTCTAAGGAAAATAGTAATAATAACAAATTGTTGTTATTATTATTATTTTAAAGTCTTCTTTTAAAGAAAATAATAATAATGATGATAATTTATTATTATTGTTATTATTATTAAAGAAAAATAGTAATAATAATAAGTATTATTATTAGTATTTCAAAGTTTCTTTTAAGGCAAATAAAGTAAATAATAATGATAATTCTCATTATTATTGTTACTA
Source organism: Eustoma russellianum (assembly GCA_036186865.1). Taxonomy (NCBI): domain Eukaryota; kingdom Viridiplantae; phylum Streptophyta; class Magnoliopsida; order Gentianales; family Gentianaceae; genus Eustoma; species Eustoma russellianum. The sequence continues at coordinate 26,429,589 of AP025045.1, read as the reverse complement.
TTGAAAGTTTATTAAGGAAAATAGTAATATAATAAATAATAAATTCTTGTTATTATTATTGTTATTATTTTAAAGAAATCCAAAATAATATAATCAAGTGTTAAGTAATTTTCGGTTATTGCATTTTGTTTATATGCATGATTTAATTGTTTATTTCTTTATTTATGCCTTATGTTTATGCATGTTAATAAATAATAAAATAAAGTTAAGGAACTTAATCCAATAAGGATCCGAATCTTGTTTGACCCGGTTTGATAGAGTTCAACCAAGTTAATTCGATGGATTAAGTTGACTGAATTAACCAACCTTATCAATCAATGCGGTTTATACTCGTGATAGATGACTCATTGAGTTGTGATAAAAACACCGTACACATAGTTTGTCTAAGAAAGCTGGTACTTAAGCGAGACCATTGTGACTCTACCCGGTGGCCTGGAAATTATGTGGAATGGTAATACACCCTTATGGCAAGTGGGTATTACTGAATCGGTTCATTTCACACTCAATGTGACCCATCATAAGGTTATATCATCACCTGTTAAATTGATTGATAAAGATATTATTTTCTTAAACCGTAAGGAGAACTAAGCTTGGTTAATGGTGGTTCTTATTTGAGCCATAAAGGGAATCAAGCTAAGTTCGAATTAGTTTAAGTAAAACAAAACGGATGTTGGTGTTAAGTTCGAGACTTACTCCTGTCGAAATTCTGGAGCAATTTTTGCTCCTGACAGATTGAGGTAGGCCTGGCTTTTTCTGGGTTGGGCCCTGCAGATCCGGGTTCAACCCATTTCTGGACAGGGATTCGGCCCAAAATCAGATTAATTTAAAAAAAGATTCAGTGGGTTTTTAGATTCAGCCCTAAATCATTTCAGTAATTGGGCTTCAGCCCAAATTAGAGTAAATAAAAAAAGAGATTCGGTTTTCAGATTGGGCCAGGCGGGTTCTAACCCGACCCGCGTGCCCTTGTTTTTTTCCTTTATTTATTTTGATTTATTATTATTATTTTGGATAAAGTAAATAATAATAATTCTTTTATTATTATTATTTAAAGTTTTTCTAAGGAAAATAGTAATAATAAAATTGTTGTTATTATTATTATTTTGTCTTCTTTTAAGAATATAATAATAATGATGATAATTTTATTTTTGTTATATTATTAAAGAAAATAGTAATAATATAAGTAATTATTATTAGTATTTCAAAGTTTCTTTTAAAGGCAAAAAGTAAATATAATGATAATAATTCTCATTATTGTTACTATTTAAAAGTTTATTAAGGAAAATAGTAATAATAATAATAATAATAATAATATAATAATAATAATATAAATTCTTGTTATTATTATTGTTATTATTTTAAGAAATCCAAAATAATAATAATCAAGTGTTAAGTTTAATTTTCGGTTATTGCATTTTGTTTATATGCATGATTAATTGTTTATTTCTTATTATGCCTTATGTTTATGCATGTTAATAAATAATAAATAAAGTTAAGGACTTAATCCAATAAGGATCCGAATCTTGTTTGACCCGGTTTGATAGAGTTCAACCCAAGTTAATTCGATGGATTAAGTTGACTGAATTAACAACACTTATCAATCAATGCGGTTTATACTCGTGATAGATGACTCATTGAGTTGTTATAAAAACAAACCGTACACATAGTTTGTCTAAGAAAGCTGGTACTTAAGCGAGACCATTGTGACTCTACGGTGGCCTGGAAATTATGTGGAATGGTAAACACCCTTATGGCAAGTGGGTATTACTGAATCGGTTCATTTCACACTCAATGTGACCCATCATAAGGTTATATCACCTGTTAAATTGATTGATAAGATATTATTTCTTAAACCGTAAGGAGAACTAAGCTTGGTTAATGGTGGTTCTTATTTGAGCCATAAAGGGAATCAAGCTAAGTTCGAATTAGTTTAAGTAAACAAAACGGATGTTGGTGTTAAGTATGCACGGTATGTGCAAAAAAGGGTCAATCAGTAAACTGCGGATCATGTAGAACCATAAAGTTACGCGACTTAGCAAATGTAAGTCTTTAATATAATCCCCTAAAGTGCGGCAATCATATCATCACCACTATATTTGTTATGATCGTGAAGGGCATGTATGTGTTGGAGGAAATCATTGATCGGCCCAAGGAAATGTGTGATTGTCAAAACACATATGGGTATGGGTATGGATCCAAATAGGGCCGGCGGCAAAGCTTTAAATGCATGTGTTAACTCATCGGCCTAAAGGAAGGTGGTTAACCCGTGCTTGGAGAGCCGTCATATTGACCACTACGCCCAATTGTTGGAAGGTATTGGGATGACTCCAAAGCCCCAATATTGGAAGACAATTGGTAGATGAATCAGGGTTCTATTTTGATATTTGTTTTTTGCAGTTTAAAGATTACACGTGTTTGTTTTAAGTCTGTTTCTTGTTTGCTTTTCAGCAATAATGTCTAATATTAAGGATATTCCTACAATGAAACGGTCCAAACTAAAGCAATGGAAAGGTCAATTTGAGATCTTTCTGGAGATTGCTGATCTAGACAATGCGTTACAAATCGCAAAGCTGTGCTAACAGACGAATACCAGTGAGGAAAAATCTCACATGGCACACTGACTATGATCAAATCGCATGTGTCTTATGATCATGTAAAAGACTATCCCCAAATGCTTCAAGGGACATGTTTTTGAGTCCACGACACCTAAAGAATTTTTAGCTGATCTCGAGCAAAGATATAAAGAATGAGAAAGCCGAGTAGGCAATCTCTTAAAGAAACTATGCTCGAAACAGTACCTTGAAAACAATAGCATAAGAGGGCATGGAACATGAATGTGTAGGACCTCAGGCGCTACCAACTCTCCCAAACCAATTGGTGACAGGAGATGCGCATACCCTAGCCTTATAGTGCATTCAGCACACAAGTGCCCACGGCATTCGACTGTGACTTGGCCCATACGGCCTACGCCCACCGCCTACGCCACGGGACAATTGCTGCACCTAACAATCTCCCCCTCAGCATTTGCTCCCGCTGGGAATCGAACCCGTGACCTTGCTCTGATACCACTTGTGGACCTCAGGCGCTACCAACTCTCCCAAAACTAATTGGTGACAGGAGATGCGCATACCCTAGCCTTATAGTGCATTCAGCACACAAGTGCCCACGGCATTCGACTGTGACTTGGCCCATACGGCCTACGCCCACCGGCCTACGCCACGGGACATTGCTGCACCTAACAGAATGCTGTCGCCACCAAGTTCGGTGGTAAGAAACGCAAAGCTGCGAAAATGGTTACTGTGGCAAAAGGCAAGTCAAAAGGAAAAGGGGATGCCTACTACTGACACACCCAAAAGCATGACTTGTTTCTTTTGCAATAAGGAAGGACATTTAAGGAAGAACTGTACCGGTTATATATCTTGTCTCAAGAAAAAGGGTACATTCTTAGTTTGTTCTAAAGTTAATTTTGTTTCGGATATAGCCACTTGGTGGGTCGATACGGGAGCAACGAATCACCTATCTGTGACTATGCAAGGTTGCCTAAGCCATAGAAAACCAAGAGAAGATGAAAAGATACGTCTATTGGGGAAATGGCAGCGGCATAAAGGTTGAAGCCATCGGGCATTTCAGATTGCTGTTGACATCCGGTTTCTATGTATATTTGCATGACACTTTTGTAGTACCATCGTTTAAACGAAATCTTATTTCGTTTTATCGATTGGATAAAAGTGGATATTACGGTTATTTTGGAAATGGAAATTTCCAACTTTATCATGCTTCTAGATTGATTGGTCACGGTATAATGTCCGAAATTGATAAACTTTATTCAATAAATGTTTTTTCAAATCAGGAAACCTTGCATGTTGTAAAGGCAAAACGTCAAAGCAAAATTAACTCATGAGAATTCAGGATCACTTTGGCATCGACGTTAGGACACGTGTCCAAAAAACAGAATACAACGTCTTGTCAAAACAGAAATTCTCAATCCTTTAGACTTAACCGACTTAGAGTCATGTGTATTTTGTGCTAAAGGAAAACAAACTAAAGTCCGAAGATATGAAGCAAATCGTGCAAATAGTCCATTAGAGTTGATTCATACCGATATTAGTGGCCCATTTTATCCGGTTACTCGAAATGGCCACTCTTATTTTATCACCTTTATTGACGACTATTTGCGATATGGCTACATATTCTTGATTAAAGAAAAAGCACAAGCAATAGACATGTTTAAAATCCTTTAAAGCTGAAGTTGATTTATAACTAAAAAAGGATTAAAGTCGTCAGATCGGACCGTGGGGGTGATACTGCGGGAGATATGATGTATCAGGAGAACAGTGTCCAGGATCATTTGCTAAATACCTAGAGGAAAACAGAATCGTCCCTCAGTACACCATGCGTAGGTCACCAAGCATGAATGGTGTAGCTGAAAAGACGAAACCGTACACTTATAGACATGGTACGTAGTGTGATGAGTCAAACTACGCTACCATTATTCCTCTAGGGAGAAGCGCTTAAAGCCACAACTTACATGCTAACCGAGTACCAACTAAGGCAACGATAAGGACCCCTTATGAGTTATGGACTAGCGTAAGCCTAGCCTTAACCACATAAGGGTTTGGGGCTATCCAGCAAAAGCGAAGCCTTACAGACCAAATGAAAGAAAGTTGAATACCATAACAGTTAGTTGCTATTTCTTTAGTTACTCGGAAAGGTCACAAGGGTATAAATTCTACGATCCCACAAGTAAAGTGTTTTTCGAGACAAATTCGGTAAAGTTCTTTGAGGATACTTTGGTTTCGAGGGGGAATGATTTGCATCAGCAGATCATCGAGTTAGATGAGGCACACTCAGATGCGACAGAAATACGAATCGAACCATCCTTTGGGGAGATAGCATCAGCGATACCTGCACCTGAGGTACCTCATCCCAGTAGTGACGCTCCACAGGAACAAGTTCATGTTTCTGAGGAAGTTACTGAAGAACCCGATGAATTGCCAGTTGATGCAGTTCAGTAACCTACAGTATCCCAAGAACAAGTGCCCCTAAGGAGATCCACTCGTGAACAGAGAAACCCCATACCTAGCAACTATGTGGTGTATCTCCAAGAACACGAATTTGATGTTGGTATGTTGGACGATGACCCCGAAAACGTCCAACAAGCATTGCAATGTCGAAATAAGAAAAGTGGATAAAGGCCATGGAAGAAGAAATAAAGTCTATGTACGACAACAAGGTATGGGATATCGTCTCGTTGCCTAAAGGTTCGAAATCCGTTGGTTACAAATGGATATTTAAAACCAAACGGGATTCAAAAGGCAACATAGAATGATATAAGGCTCGACTTGTTGCTACAGGGTTTACACAAAAGGAGGGCATAGACTATACAGAAACCTTCTCTCCAGTATCCACGAAGGATTCCTTCCGGATAATCATGGCTTTAGTGGCACACTTAGATCTTGAGCTACATCAGATGGATGTTAAGACTGCGTTTCTAAACGGAGAACTTGACGAAGCCATTTACATGGTTCAACCACCTCAATTCGAGGTGGGAGATCCAAAAGGCATGGTTCGTCGACTAAAGAAATCCATCTATGGGCTCAAGCAAGCGTCTCGACAGTGGTACTTCAAATTCGCCAAAGTAATTGCCTCCTTCGATTTTGAGGCAAACCAAATTGACGAATGCGTGTCTCACAAGTTCAGTGGGAGCAAGTTCATATTCATGATCTTGTACGTAGATGATATACTACTTGCAAACAAACGATGTAAACATGTTGAGCGACACCAAAGCCTTTCAGAGAAAGCATTTCGAGATGAAAGACCTTGGTGAAGCGTCATATGTGTTAGGACTTGAGATACGGAGGAATCGTACCCAAGGTATCTTGGGTCTCTCACAACAGACATACATTAAAAAGGAGTTGAAGCGGTATAGCATGGATAAGTGTAAATCACTTAATAACCTTGTGGCAAGAGGAGACAAGTTTAGTCTGAAACAATGTCCCTAGACTGAGTTTGAACGTTCGGAAATGAGGATACTCCCTATGCTTCGGTAGTAGGGAGTATAATGTATGCCCAAGTATGTACACGACCAGACTTGGCATTCATTACGGGAATTTAGGCAGATACCTCTCTGATCCGAGTAAGGATCACTGGACCGCAGCAAAGAGGGTGTTGAAATATTTGCAAGAAACGAAACAACACGTACTGACGTATCAGAGATCTATGAGTTAGAGATCACTGGATATACAGATTCCGATTTTACTGGATGCCAGGACAACATGAAAATCGACCTCAGGTTATGTGTTTACTTAGCCGGAGGTGCGATCTCATGGAAAAGCGCGAAACATACCTTATTGGCGTCTTCCACTATGGAGGCGGAATTCGTTGCATCATTCCATGCATCCAATCAGGCGATATGGCTTCGCAATTTTGTCACAAGGCTGCGGGTATTAGAGACTATCTCGTCTCCAATGAGGATTTACTGTGACAATAAAGCTGCGGTGCTATATTCAAATAACAACCGGAGTTTATCTAAAGCGAAATACCTAGAGATGAAGTATCTGGCTGTTAAAGAAAGAATTCAGAGTGGTCTGATAAGTATTAAGCATATCAGTACAGACTCTATGGTGGCCGACCCTTTGACTAAGGCCGTGGAACCGGTTGTGTTTCACAAGCATGTTAGCCGTATGGGTCTTAGTCCTGTCGATGATGTTTTATCCTAGTGGGAGTCTGTGAGGTTTTTCTTTTGTTCAATAAAGTTGTTTATTTCAGACAAACAGTATAATGTACATTTCGGTTTCATTAAAGTTTTTCTGCAGAAGTAATGTACATTAAGCAGTTACGACATACATTCTGAATTTTATTGATCTCGCTAAAGTAGGGCCAAGTTGGAATTAATATGTATGAACACCAAGCATATTAATTCCACACTACATATCCATTTCAGTATCCATGTCATTCAGTGGAATGTTAGTATCATGATTTAAGAGGTACTAGTCACTAATTCAATGTCGGCTTAAGTCTTTTGCTAATATTTGCTGATGGACCGGAAAGGGAAAGACACACTAAGGGACATACGGTATATGAGCTCAAAAGGGTGACATATAATCTTTAAGATACATACATAGTCCAAGTGGGAGATTGTTGGGATTAATTCGAGATTTGTGTGATGCGCAACACTTTGATAGAGTTTATACGAATTAATCATAAGGTGGACGTTATGTATGATAATATTATATGTCACATATGTCACGTAATAATATTAATTATTACGTAAAACATCCACACATTAAGTGATCATCGGGTATGTTTGTGGATGTATAGTGTGGTCTAAATGGAAACCCCAAATATGTAGACAGTCATATTGTCAGAGACCCGCGATGGATGGGCTCAAAGTGCAACGACCATAAAGTTACGACGTCTGGTCTCCGAGGGGCGACAACCCATGTGTGGCTAGTGGATAATTATTGGCACAATGATTAAATATTAAATAATATTTATTATTAAATATTAGATAATATTTAATAAAGGAAGATAAGGTTGGGTTTTAAATTCAGATTTAAATTTGAATTCAGATTCAAATTTGAATTTAAGTTTAAATTTAAATCCTAACCTATCAGATCCTTCCATCCCCCTCTATATAAAGGAGGAGGCTTCACCTCCTCAGATCATCATCAAAACAGACTCATACACAGTACGCAAAAAGAAAAACCAGCGGCCATACAGTATTAGAGGGAAGGTGTGCCAAATTTTCTATAAAGCCCACACTACCTAGCCTCTCCATCGGGTAAAGCAGTGAATTTTTGAAACCAGTCAAGGGGTGTATCAGCAATTGGTGGGAGATTCACTCAGCAATTGGTGGGAGGTCGTGAATCCTTGGATCACGCCAGATTCTTCATCAGCCAGAGCACTTGCGCAGCATACGTGATCAGATTAACAACAGCAATGGAGCAAGGTATATTTTCCTCATTTTGTTACTTTGTCCATTGATTCGATTAAACTGTCCTATTCAGGTGTTTATTAAATTAAATCCAGCACGCACTAGAAAAAGTTTCCATATAGTAAGAAAGCATTTGACAAAAACGTCCAAATAAGTCGGAGATGTCAATACTGGTGACGTCTCAGGATTTGCATCCAGGACGCAACTGCTATGATGTCCCATATGGGACGCATTTGACACACAGAAAAATCAAAAGGTGGTATTGGCGGCGGCGGGGGTTTCTGAAACCACCCTGGCTTAGACACACCTGACAAAAACGTCCCATCTGTCTTGGATGCAAATAACAAAGATGTCTGACATGCTTAAGACACAACTAGCAAAGACGTCCTAGGTGCTAGACGCGCAACATTTTCATTAACAACGTCATATAATCAGGTTCTATTTAGTCGCAATGATGTTGTAATAAAGAAACTATTCGAAAAATCTTTTACCAACTCCACATAATGAAAATAATTTAAAAGTCAACATTGCTTAAGATTACAGAGGTAAAGTGGTGAATTCACACAATAGAATGACACATGATTGTGCTCCCCACCAAAATAATAAGGGCGCCAAGTAATATCATGTACACAGAGCTTAAAGAGCAAGTTAAATCAAAATTAGAGCTAGATACAGATGTTGGAACAATTAATATGGTCTGTCGCTATCCCTCAAGTCTAATGCGGTTGGTTAAGTTTACAAATTGGCTAGCACTTTAGACGAAGAAGACTTGGAATCAACTCTAAAAATTCTAGATCGTTAATGACACAAACTGATATTAGCGGAAGACATAAAATGAAATCCTCAAATATACTGTAATTTAAAATGTCTAGGCAATAATCGTATTTATTAAATTCAAACTAATAAAATGCATCTCAAAATACTAAGCTAAAATCCATAAATACAATATCCAGAATAAGTACATAAATATAAGTCCTCAATAGCTCTCGTGTCCTCAGTAGCCCCACTTTGACACGTCCTCTACAAACTCTAAGTCAAAAGGCCTGATTATCTTCAAGGGTGATGAAAAATAGGTAATGAGCGACAAAAAATCTCCTAGCAAGTGACCTGCCAGTACTCGGTACGGGATCATACACGTTGAAACAGGTGTAATAAAATAACAAATAACATATAAAATAATCAAGTTTCCATCCACAAATAATTTTACCTTTCTACCCTTACGGTAACACTACATACAAAACAACGATATCAACAAATGAAATAAACACACAGAGTTAGTCTAAAGTTAGCTACAGTCAAAATTCGATGATGCAATTTTTAAAACGATGCGATGCAAATAAAATCCATTTGGATATCAATTTTCAAAAATTCAATTTACGATGCGATACAATAACAATGCGATAACGATGCGATACGATAAAAATGCGATGACAATAGCACTTTCCTTACAAGTGACTTATACCGCATGTCTTAAGAATTGATCGTCCCAATGGTCAAATATGTAGGATCTGCAAGGCACCACTAGAAGGGAGGTTGAATAGTGGGTGCAGAAAATTTGGTTTTTAAAATTGTTTTAGACCAAAAACATACTTCTGAAGACAGTTTCTGTTTTCAGGACCTGTTTTGAACCATTTTGAAAACTAGGTTACAGGTCTTCAAAAATTCTGAAATTTAGAGAGATCTTAGTCTTAAATGTTTTGAGTGTCTCCTAAAAATTTTAGATTAAAATTTAACGTTTAATCTCTTTAAAAATCATTTGTGGTCAGATTGCGCAAATCTGCCAGAAACTGTAGTCTGATTTGAAAAATTAATTCCAATTAAACCGTGACTTCAAATGGTCTGAAAATTTACTGACACACCACTTATTATGTTTATTTAATTGTGTTGAAACAGTTTTAAAAAAATTCTTTTGTGAAGTTAGTCAAATACGTTCAAAGTCTCAACCTTTGTAAGCCTGAAAATCAGACTGCACTAGTCTCAGAATGTTTGACGTTTGGATGACTTATACTTGTCCAAAAGGGTTGAAACTTGTGCCAAACGAACCTTAAGACGTGTGTCTATGTTTATGGAAAGTTTCGTGATTTTTGAAATTCGTTTACTATTTTTAAAGACGTGATGAAAATAATGCACTGTGCTGGAAGCTGAAAGTAAGTGCTGAAAAGTAAAGAACACAAGGAATTTTATACTGGTTCGGTTAAATTAACCTACTCCAGTCTTCGAGGACACCTTCCTCGGTTATCACTAATCACAAAAAAACAAACAACACCTTAATACACAGGGTTGATGGAGTTACACACCAACTCCAACCCTTTACAAACCTTGTAAGTGATTACAACGATCATGAGCACCACCACCTAGCCGATGCAAGATTGATCACACCTTGATCAATCTTTTACAAGAATATACTGTATGGTGGTATAGATGAAGCCTATTCAAGATGTATGAATATGAATACAATAGGCTTTAAGAGAGAAGAAAGAAAGAAGTGTAGAAGGAGAAGGAGATGAATGCGTTTTTGCTCTTGGAATTGTAAGCATCTTTCTTGTGTTGTGTTTGTTCTCCTTCTTCTCCTTTTATTAACATTGGCCACCCCCTATACCTTCTCTTCCTCTTGAAAATTATCTTTTAAGTCCTTGGAAGAATATCTTGCATCATTGTGACATCCACTTGCTTACTTGGCAACTCCTCATTGGATGATCATTAATGCATTGCTTACTTGGTACTCATTGATTGGATGAAAGTTGTCATCATTTGATGACTAGATAAATCTAAAAAATATCACTTAAAACATGTGCCAAGTAGCCATAAAAATGTTTCCATAAATCTCATATCAATTCCACATAATTTGCAAGACAAATTAATCTCTATTTTCCTTCCAAAAAATCGGCCACCTTGATTCTCCACATGCTGAAATTTTCAGCATGTGCAATATCCATGACAAGTTCAAATTATTGCCATGTGGGTAGTAGATTTATCCCTTGAAAATAAAGAATCAAATATGTTGAATTCAAGACCACAATTTCGGCCACATACATTCCACACATGCTGAAATTTTAAGCATGTGTGATATTTAAAAATATCACCACATTATTTCTATAACATCTACAGAACATTGCCATTTTATCTTTCATTTAATCCATTTAATTCAAAGAAGTAAATATGGCACAATTAAGATACATTTCGGCCAACTCAATGCACACATGCTGAAATTTTCAGCATGTGTTACAAATGTGACATAGTTTGAAATGTTACCTTGTGTAGCTCCTTCCTTTATGTCAACAACCTTGTATACTTCATTCCTGGCCAATCAAGATGCCAAAAAAGCTCCAAATATGCTCCAACAATCTGAAGTAGGCATGTGATGTAGATTGTACATGTGCTGAATTTTATTTTTGTAAACTTTGTAAAATAGTGCACAATAATTATACACATGGTATATTCCAATCAGCCCTTAAATAAATTTTCTAGAACACTTTAAAAATTATAGAGTGTGTAAAAAGTGTCTAGATACATGTTATATTTCATGCCAAAAATGTTCCATGTGTCGTGTTCGCAGAAAACTGAATTTTCGACTTTTGTCGATTACGCGATTTTTCTCCGATTGAATTCCAACTTTTGCACATTATATATATATATATATATATATATATATATATATAATATGTTACATAATATAAATAAATAAAACTTTAATATTCAGCTCTCATGGCTGAGTAAAGTGGCGCCTAACATGTGCCAAAAATGTTGAATTTTAAATCTCCACAATTTGGCCTTAATTGGGGGTGATTTGTGTATGCCAACATGGAATGATTTCATGGATGAATATAACACATAGACCATGAAATTTATGGTCATTTTTGAAGTGTAGGGGCTGACCATCTAAATATGGCAAGTACATGACACGTTGGCGAAGTTTCTGTATTCACCCGATACGACAATTTTTGGTTTACAACCTTGTAACGTGTCGTAATAATTTTGTCATCACCATGACTTATATCATATGATATAAGACCTGAATATACTCATAAATATAAGGTAAATATAGTGGTGTGACATTAACGTACGTTCATAAAATATATAACGTGTCGGTAGTACGTTGGAATATATTCGTAAAATATAACGTGTCGGTAGTACGTTGTAATATATGTGTATAGTGCCTTTTAAAAAAATCTGAATATATATATATATATATATATATATATATATATATATGTTAAAAGGCGTGTATAAAGGAGAGGAGAAGACTTTCCATTCTTCAATTTGTTGCCTTTGTGCCTTCTCCAAATATATCACCATTTAATGAATTACTTAGTTCATTTAACTAAATACTTCACATAGTGAACTAGTTCAGTTCATTAATGGTGGCACCTGAAAATAGTTCAAACACAACAAATGTTCGCCATTTGATGTAAGCTTTAAGATTCATGGCTCGTTAGTACGACAACATTATATATGAACTATATAAGGCACGTTTCATGCAAAAACATGTCAAGTCATAAAACGTGTCATGTATTTCTTTGGCACACGTTATTTAAATCATGTATTTTGTAATCACTCGAACCCCTTTTTCTTTACAATATCCCCCTTTTGATGATTTACAAAATAACCTAAGTTCATGATTTAAGTTTTGTCGCTCTCCCTCCAATCATGCACAAATTCAAATTTTGAATTTCAAATTTTGAATTTTCTCCCCTTTGATTTGTGCAATCAATCTCTCTCTCCCCAATAAATCATGCATTCTCTCCCCCTTTATTTTGGAAAGACAATCAAAAATGCATGTAAATATGGAAAGAGATATCAAATCAAATCAGCAGAAATCATGCCTAATTTAGAACGAAGATTTTCATACATGGCCTGATTTAGTGCTATTGTGAAGATGTCAGCTACTTGTGCCTCAGTGCGTACATGATCTATGAAAATATCACCATCATGAAGGAAGTGATAGCGGACTTCTATATGCTTTGCCTTAGAATGTAGAACGGTTCTTAGATAAGTTGATGGCGCTCATACTATCACAATATATAGGAATCTGATTTACCGTAATCCCACAGTCAGACAGTTGTTGTTTTAGCCATAGTAATTGTGTGCAACAAAGACTAAGTGCCATGTATTCAGCTTCAGTGCTGGATAAGGCTAAACTTGCTTGCTTTTTAGAAAACCATGAAATAAGTGAATTTCCTATAAATTGACAAGTGTCACTCGTGCTTTTCCTATCTATTTTACATCCACCATAATCTGCATCAGTATAGGCATGCAAGTTAAATTAACAATCTTTATCATACCAAATGCCTAAGGTGGGTGTGTGCTTAATATAGCGAAATATTCTTTTCACGGCATTGTAGTGAGACACTTTAGGTTGACTTTGAAAACTGCACACATACATACACTGAACATGATATCAGGTCTACTAGCAGTAAGATAGAGCAAAGAGCCAATCATAGACCTATATAAAGCATTATCAAATTCCTTACCATGTTCATCTTTATCTACTTTGGTGGTGACACTCATAGGGGTGGGGGACGGTTTTAAGTTCTTAAAATTGAACTTTTTAATCATGTCATTTATATATTTAACTTGACTTATATGTATACCTTTACCCGTTTGTTTGATCTGCAAGCCAAGAAAGTAATTCAATTCACCAACCATGGACATTTCAAATTTGGATTTCATGCAAGTTTCAAAATCTTCAACAAGTTTATGAGAGGTAGAGCCGAAAATGATGTCATCAACATAAATTTGAATGATTAGTAAATCCGATTTATCTTGTTTCAAAAATTGAGTACTATCTATAGTGTCTTTTTTAAAACCATTTTCTAAGAGAAAAGTAGCAAAATGATCATACCATGCTCTAGGTGCTTGCTTTAAACCATATAGTGTCTTCTTTAGTTTGTACACGTGACCGGAGTGTTTTAAGTCTTCAAAACCAGGTGGTTGTTTCACGTATACTTCTTCTTGTATAAATCCATTTAAGAATGCACTTTTCACGTCCATTTGATAAAGTTTAAAACTTTTCGTGCAAGCAATAACAAGTAAAAGTTGTATGGCTTCTAAACGTGCTACGGGTGCAAATGTTTCATCATAATCTATTCATTCTTCTTGGTTATATCCTTGTGGTACAAGTCTAGTTTTGTTTCTAACAACTTTTCCTTCTTCATTCATTTTATTTCTAAACACCCACTTTGTGCCTATTATAGTCTTGTCTTGTGGTCGTGGGACTAAATCCCACACATCATTTCTTACAAATTGATTAAGTTCATCATGCATAGCATCAATCCAAGAAGAATCACTCAAAGCATCAAACACATTTTTAGGTTCAATTTCAGATATCATGGCATGAAATTGATTTACTTCATCCGGATTTATTCTTCTACGTGGTCGCACACCGTGAGTGATGTCGCCTATAATGAGATCGTGTGGGTGATCTCTATGCCATCTTGGTTGATTATTTGCTACGTTCTCATGCATTTCTAGGTGATCATGTATTTCTAGTGTGTCATCATCATGCGTCGCATCATCATCATCTAACACAGGTTTTAATTCAAAATCATCTTCATATTCTTTATCTTTTTCAACCTCACAAAAATTCATTCAACTTCACATGAATGGATTCTAAGATTTGTATAGTGATGGGATCATAACATCTATATGCTTTTGAATTCACAGAATATCCAACAAAGATGCATTCAATTGATTTAGATTCAAACTTAGCTAAATTATCTTTCGTATTTAAAACAAATCATTTGTAACCAAACACACGAAAGTAATCAATTTTAGGCATGCGATAATTTAATATCTTATAATGCGTCTTATTTATTTTCTTTCTAATTGACAAGCGGTTAACTATATAGCATGCACAATTTGCGGCTTCCGCCCACAAAAATCTAGGCAATTTATTTTCACATAACATGGTTCTAGCTATCTCTTGTAGTGTCCTATTCTTTCCTTCTACTACTCCATTTAGTTGTGGAGTTCTAGGTGGTGAAAACTCGTGTTTGATTCCTTTTTCTTCGCAAAATGCAATCATGTCCTTGTTTTTAAATTCACCGCCTCTATCGCTTCTAATCTTTTTCACATTTAAACCATATTGATTTTCAAGTTGTTTTATTAGTTTTGCAATCTCAACGGCACTATTATCTTTATGTGCAAGAAACAAAGTCCAAGTATAACGAGAAAAATCATCAACAATCACACATGCATAATGACGTCCACCGAGACTCGTAATGCGACTAGGACCAAACAAATAAATGTGTAATAGTTCTAAAACTCTAGATGTGCTTATTTCATTTTTAGGTTTAAGTGACTCGCGTGTTTGTTTGCCTTTAATGCAAGATTCACACAACTGAAAATTGTCTAAATCAAGTTTAGGCAATCCTCGTATTAGGTTCTTTTGTTGGAGTTTTTCAAGTGTAGAAATGCCGATGTGTCCTAAACGTCTATGCCACAAGTTAACGTTAGGTTCATTTGACATAAAACACTTAACCTTAGCGTCTAACATATCATCCATCAAAAGTGTAAAAATGTTTCCTTCTCTTTTTTCCTTTTAACACTACTTCTCCATTAATATTTATTATATTGCAATAAGGATGAGTAAAACACACATCAAAACCATTGTCAATAAATTGTGAGATGCTAAGAAGATTATAGGATAAGTTGCTTACCAAAAAAATGTTGGAGATTTGAAGGGTGCTTGGGCTTCCGATTGTACCTTTTCCGATGATTCTTCCTTCATTGTTGTCTCCAAAAGTCACAGATCTGCCTTTTGTGACCTTTTTCAACTTTGTGAACAAGCTCAGGTCGCCCGTCATGTGCCTCGAGCAACCACTATCAAGGAACCACTTGATTAATGTGTCTTTTAATGTATGAGTTCCCTGCAATGTACGAGAATGATTTAGGTACCCTTTTAATTTTGGGTCCTTGCGAGTTAGTTATTCACCTCTTAGTAAAAGTACCTTTCGGTACCCATACTTGGGTGATCCTTCTTGGTCTAGCAAATGGTAAGAATGTAGATGAAGGAGCGATGGAGTAGACATGTGGTGAGTGGACTTTAGGCCTTTGGCCGAGAACTCCTCTATGCACATCATATGGTGTTCGTTTTTGATATGTCCTTGTGTTGGTGTGCATAGTGCATGATCTAGATGGATGGAATGAATGTCATGTATGCATCAATTGTTTCTTCTCATATCTATATGGCACATAATTGTATTTTGCATGATATGAAAAAGGAGTATGACGAGATGAGGGGAGAGAGGGTCTTTGCGTCATCTTAGACGCCGTGTTTGCTTTTGATGTGTCTACTTTCTTAGACAAGAAAAATTTGGTTGGTTTAATGGATACTTCATTTGTCTCAATGTATCCTAATCCGGCTTTATCACTATCATGTTTTTGTGATAAAATAATACGATCTAGCATGTTAGATCTCGTATCAAGCTGTTTCATCATTTTCTCTAAGTCCGTATTCTTTGATTTCAAATTTGAAATCTCAGATTTCATTTCATTGTTATGTGTTGTCAATGATGTGATCTCTGATTTTAATGCATTTATGATGTATGATGACTCTTCTTTTGAACCGTTTACTTGAGCAACAAGATTTGTGTTAGAAGATTCTAACAACTTCTTGTCTTCAATTAATCGCTTCTTTTCTTTTGCGAGAGTCTTAGTAAATTTATGCAATTCTAAATACTGACTAAAAAGATCATCATATGAAGGCTCAAAGTCAGAAACAGAGTCAGAAGATGTGTCACTCCAAGTGGAGGCCTTGAGAGCTCATTTTGTTTGCTTAGGTTCTGAGACGAGTCTATTTTTTGTCCGATCCTTGTCAAGGTGTTTGTTTGTTTGCTTGTCCTTGTTAGGACAATCATATGATAAATGTCCAAGTTTACCGCATTCGTAGAATTTAATGTCCTTGTCATTTGTTTTATTCTTATTTCTTTTAGTGGAAGTAGTCTTAGGTTTGTTCTTAAATTACTTTCTCATGAATTTTCTCAAGCCTTTAGCCAATAGAATTAAGTCATCGTTGTCTGATTCAGAATCACTATCATCTACATGATCGGAAGAAGTAGAGACGTATTCATTTGATTTAAAGGCAATAGTCTTACCTTGTTTTGATGATGATTCCGATTTCCTTATAGTGAGTTTGTTCTCATATACCTTATGTGATCCAATTAGTTCCTCCATTTTAATTGATTGGTTTCTTTGCTCTCCTCTATAGCCGTCACTTTTGGACCTTTTGGACCTTTTCTTGCATAGAGAAGGCTTTGCCAGGAGACTCAAGATAATTGTAAACGTTAGTCAAGCGTAGATCCATATCAACAACAGACTCATTTGGCAATAATTTAAATGACTCAAGTGTGGACATAAGCATGTTAATTTTGGACTCTTTTACTTGACTAGTCCCTTCGTGTTTCATCTCAAGAATTCTCCACATTTCTTGAGCACTAGAGCAATTTGACACATAGCTAGGTTCACTTTTACTTAGCCCATTTATAAGTAATTGCATGGCTCTAGCGTTCATACTCAGTCACTTTTTATCATCACTAGTATACTCTTGTTTAGGCTTAACAACCTCTAGTGTGACTCCATCTACAGTGGATAATTTTGACGGATCAAATGGACCATCTTCTATAATGGACCATAGATCAATATCAATAGCCATATAAGGAAAAGTTTCATTCTTAACTTCCATTGAATAAAAGACTCACCGTCAAAGAGACGAGGCCTTTGACTGGACATACCTTCTTGATCGGTTTTGAAGTTTGTGGTTGCCATCTCACTTAGATCGTTGGATCCTTTTGTTGTGAGTGTTCCTGCGCTCTGATACCACTTTTAGATCTGTAAGGCACCACTAGAAGGGGAGTTGAATAGTAGGTGCAGAAAATTTGGTTTTTAAAATTGTTTTAGACCAAAAACCCAACTTCTGAAAACAGTTTCTATTTTCAAGACCAGTTTTGAACCGTTTTGAAAACTAGGTTACAGGTCTTCAAAAATTCTGAAATTTGGAGAGCTCTTAGCCTCAGATGTTCTGCGTATCTCCTAAAAATTTCAGATTAAAATTCAACCTTTAACCCCTTTAAAAATTGTTTGTGGTCAGATTGTGCAAATCTGCCAGAAACTATAGTCTGATTTGAAAAATTAATACCAATTAAACCGTTACTCCAATGCTCTGAAAATTTAATGACACAGCCCTTATTATGTGTATTTAATTGTATTGAAACAGTTTTGAAAAATTCTTTTGGGAAGTTAGTCAAATACATTAAAAGTCTCAACCTTTGCAAGCCTGAAAATCAGACTGCACTAGTCTCAGATCATTTGACATTTGGATGACTTATACTCGTCCAAAAGTGTTGAAACTTTGCCGAAAGAACCTTAAGACGTGTGGCTATGTTTCTGAAAATTTTCGTGATTTTTGAAGTTCGTGTACTATTTTTAAGGACGTGATGGAAACGATGCACTGTGCTGGAAACTGAAAGTAAGTGCTGAAAAGTAAAGAACACAAGGAATTTTATACTGGTTCGGTTAAATCAACCTACTCCATTCTTCGAGGACACCTTCCTTGGTTATCACTAATCACAAAACAACAAACAACACCTTACTACACAGGGTTGATGGAGTTACACACGAACTCCAACCCTTTACAAACCTTGTAAGTGATTACAACGATCACGAACACCACCACCTAGCGGATGCAAGATTGATCACACCTTGATCAATCTTTTACAAAAATATAGAGTGTATGGTGGTATAGATGAAGACTATTCAAGATGTATGAATATGAATACAATAGGCTTTAAGAGAGAAGAAAGAAAGAAGTGTAGAAGGAGAAGGAGATGGATGCGTTTTTGCTCTTGGAATTGTAAGCCTTTTTCTTGTGTTATGTTTGTTCTCCTTCTTCTCTTTTTATCAACATTGGCCGCCCCCTACACCCTCTCTTCCTCTTGAAAATTATCTTTAAGTCATTGGAAGAATATCTTGCATCATAGTGACATCCACTTGCTTACTTGGCAACTCCTCATTGGATGATCATTAAGGCCTTGCTTACTTGGCACTCATTGATTGGAAGAAAGTTGTCATCATTTGATGACTAGATAAGCCTGAAAAATATCACTTAAAACATGTGCCATTTATCCATAAAAATGTTGCCATAAGTCTCATATCAATTCCACATAATTTTTAAGACAAATTAATCTCTATTTTCTATCCAAAAAATTGGCCACCTTGATTCTCCACATGCTGAAATTTTCAGCATGTGCAATATCTAAGACAAGTTCAAATTATTTCCATGTAGATAGTAGATTTATCCCTTGAAAATAAAGAATCCAATATGTTGAATTCAAGACCACAATATCGGCCACATACATTCCGCACATGCTGAAATTTTCAGCATGTGTGATATTTAAAAATATCACCACATTATTTCCATAACATCTTTAGAACATTGCCATTTTATCTTTTATTTAATCAATTTAATTCAAAGAAGTAAATATAGCACAGTTAAGAGATAAATTTCGGCCAACTCAATGAACACATGCTGAAATTTTCAGCATGTGTTACAAATGTGACATAGTTTGAAATGTTACCGTGTGTAGATCCTTCCCTTATGTCACCAACCTTGTATACTTCATTCCTGGCCAATCAAGATGCCAAAAAAGCTCCACATATGCTCCAACAAGCTGAAGTAGGCGTGTGATGTAGATTGTACATGTACTGAATTTTATTTTTGCAAACTTTGTAAAATAGTGCACAATAATTATACACATGGTATATTCCAATCAGTCCTTAATTGATTTTTCTAGAACACTTTAAAATGTATACAGTATGTAAAAAGTGTCTAGATACATGTTATATGTCATGCCAAAAATGTTCCATGTGTCGTGTTCGCAGAAAACCGAATTTTCGACTTTTGCCGATTACGCGATTTTTCTCCGATTGAATTCCAACTTTTGCACATTTTATATATATTATGTTACACATAATATAAATAAATTAAACTTTAATATTCAGCTCTCATGGCTGAGTAAAGTGGCGCCTAACATGTGCCAAAAATGTTGAATTTTAAATCTCCACAATTTGGCCTTAATTGGGGGTGATTTGTGTGTGCCAACATGGAATGATTTCATGGATGAATATAACGCATAGACCACGAAATTTCTGGTCATTTTTGAAGTGTAGGGGCTGGCCATCTATATATGGCAAGTATGTGACACGTTGGCGAAGTTTCTGTATTCACCTGATACGACAATTTTTGGTTAAGAACCTTGTAACGTGTCGTAATAATTTTGTCATCACCATGACTTATATCATATGATATAAGACTTGAATATACACATAAATATGAGGTAAATATAGTGGTGTGATGTTAACGTACGTTAAAATATATAACGTGTCGGTAGTACGTTGGAATATATGTGTATAGTGCCTTTTAAAAAAATCTGAATATATATATATGTTAAAAGGCGTGTATAAAGGAGAGGAGAAGACTTTCCATTCTTCAATTTGTTGTCTTTGTGCCTTCTCCAAATATATCACCATTGAATGAACTACTTAGTTCATTTAACTAAATACTTCACTTAGTGAACTGGTTTAGTTCATTAATGGTGGCACCTGAAAATAGTTCAAACACAACAAATGTTCGCCATTTGATGTAAGCTTTACAACTTCATGGCTCGTTAGTACAACAACATTATATATGAACTATATAAGGCAGGTTTCATGCAAAAACGTGTCAAGTCATAAAACATTTCATGCATTTCTTTGGTACACGTTATTTAAATCATGTATTTTGTAATCACTAAAACCCTTTTTCTCTATAAAATATGCACATGCGCTCTATCGAAATAGTCGAATATGCATGAGGCGGTCAAATATGCCTGGACGCTCAATCGAAATAGTAAAATATGCCCAGACGCTCTGTTTATTTGGGATCAATCTAGCTCTACGATATATTTCTCTTGTAAAGATGAATTTAGCAATATGCACGATTGTAAAAAAAGATTTTCAAAATAATCAATTTTCAAAAAAATTTCAAATATCGATATATTCCAAGTGCAAATCCAATTCCGATCAATTCCAAGTACCAATCACCCCATATCAAATATTGCAAATTATAAATTTCCAAATATCTCAAATATCACATCTTGATATATCAATCAACCAATCACAAATTTTTCATTACCGGTACAAGTACATCAATTATCAAATCATCAATTCCAATATTGAAATACTACTACTCGTGTGTATCTATATACATATATATGTCCACGTCCATACATGTGCATATACATGTTGATGCATACACCCACACATTCATATACCAATAACATACAACTTTAATTATACAATACTGATTTAAACAATTCATATACTAAACTTAAATCAAATTACAATTTCCCATACGAAAATTCGGTCCAACTATCTACGGTAATTTAATAAAACCATTTTTCCTTTTTGGTATCTATTTGATACGAAAATATCATTTTTGTTGTGACCTACACCCCGGACTAGTGGAAACAAGAACAAAAGGAACTATGATGCAATTAGAGTGTGATCGTTGTACCGCTCTTAGTATAATATGTGTGTAAGTGTACCTTAAATAAAAAAATTTAAGAACTACTAATGTATACCAATAGGTGTAAGAATAATTAATAAGCATATTATAATGGTACAACTTCTATTTAGGACTTAAATTAAAGAGAAAAAGGAAATAACACATGAAGAAGAAAAGAAAGGACAAAAGAGTAAATTCTTAATCCACTAGTACCCTCCACCCGCCCGACCCCTTATAAAAGACAAACTTGTCTTACAAGTTTATTTTATTCCCTTTTATTTAATTACTCCACACCATACATTCACCCAATAGCATTTCATGCATGCCTTACACCCACTTACCTATCTTCTTCCATTTTCTTTTCTTACCACAATCATTTTATTCTCATACACACTTGAAAGATTCCCCCAACCAAAGGCCATGAATTACATAATCTTCTTACACATCCCACTCTTCCACAAAAAGGCAATCATTGAACCCCCACCCTTATTTTTTAATAAGCACAGCCAAAGGCCCCTCACCGCACATAGAAAACCTTATTTCTTCCTTTCCCCCATTCCATTTACATCTTGCATTTGCTAAGTCATACACTCACTCTAACAAGTTCTCTCCACTTCTTTCCTTATCTTGAACCGAAGTTCTTCCTCCCTCCATCCTAACATCCGGGACTTCACCAGCAAAGAGGAGGAGGAACCTTCCAAATTCAAGTGGGAAATAAGCTTTTAAGTCCAAGAACATTTAAAGTAAGAATATAATCCTTCTTTTACATCTCCCCTCTTGATGAGCTACAGCCTAACCTTGTGGATACAAACACTGATGATGACACCTCATTGCCCCACAATGGTCCCATAACAAGGAGTATGGCTAAGAAATTGTTGCATTGTGTTGAATCATTTCTTTACAGGCATGAAGAGGATGATCCAAGCAAAGATGATGTCCATTGGGTTTATATGACACAAGCTATGATTTAGTTGTATCAAAAACATGTTGTACATATTTTTAGATGTTCTTTTAACATTGTTGGTTTGTTAACTTTGTTTTAGGATATTTTGTATTGCATTCTTGCCTTGTCTTTCAGGTACACGTTTTTAGCTTGAAGATGCAATTCAAACCTGAATTTTTGTCCAAACAAAGAGGTAAAATGCAAGTAGCTTACAAGCAAGGTGGTGACAAGCACCCATGTCAAAAATCTGATTTCTTCTAACGCAAACAAGGAAGAAACAAGCTGCTCAAACCTTCAACCAATAGAAAGGAGTCTTGCAAATGCTTGAACCAATCACAAATCAAGTTGAAGTCAAGGATGCAAGCTGCACAACAATTGCTCCAATCAAATCCCTTGAAGAAAACCGTTGGCTTAAGGCTTAAAAGGTTTGAAGATTCAAAGACAACTGGCAACCAATCAATTGACTTTCTCAAGCAAGCTGCTCCATGTCTAAACCAATCAAATTGATCAAAGGAAAAAGGCTGGAAAAACATGTTGGAATACACGGCAAAGCAACCAGCCTTTTGGAACCAAAAGTTGCTCAAACAATTTCCGAGCAAAGCATGTCATTTTAGTCTACTACTTTGTATATTAAATCTTGTACTTCTTAGCATTTTCGTTGGTTATAAGTAGAGCTAGAATCAGATTATAAACACAACCACATTCAATCACATTTCAATCAAATTTCCTTTAAGGAGTTCTCAACTTATGTTAGTTGAAGTTTAAGACCACTTAACGGTTTTCTTTCAAGTTCCTAGCCTAGAACTTGTTAGTATTTGCTTCATCTTTTGGTTTACAGCATCTTAGGGTCTCATTGAGGTTTTAGATGTGTTGGAATGCCAAAGAGGAGGAGGTGTTGGCATAAATTGAGCCAAGAACAACGGTTACAGTTCAAGGGGTATCATTGTGATGTTCTTTGCCATAGCTATTGTTCAAATAAGTTTGGAATAGGAGACAAAGTCCTTGGAAACGTTTTCTAGCCTTCATTTGGCTCATGAATTGGTATCAGAGCTTTGGTTAGTCTTCTATTCATGTTTACATTGTTTAAACTAGCATATGCATGATGCTGCCCAAAACCGTTTGTTAAACTGTTTTGTTGTTCAATTAGATTCTGTTTGTTTAGGTAGTTAGTTTATGTTTAAAAGTGTTTATTAGATAGTTTACAATAGTTTGGTAACTTAGTTTTTAGTAGCAAAAACCGAAACACCACAAAAAGAACATAGACTAGACTTAAGTGTTGTTAGAATCTGATTGTGTAGCTTAGAACAAAACCGTGTGAAACTGATTGTTCTTGTTCAATCTAGCTTAGTTAATCTTCATTAGACCCTAATCTAGAAGTTTAAGTGTTAGTTTAGTTAAGTCCTTAAATCAGAAAACTTGAACACAATAATTAGAATAGTTGATAGTTTAGCTTGTAATCAAGTAGTTAAAATTCTGTTTTTTTGTACTTGTGTGCAATCTGTTTGAAACGTTTTAGTGCTGCCTTATTTAGCTTGGTTAGACCAGTTTACAACATAGATTAAGAGGTTTAGTTTGTTGTTTAGTTAGCACAAGCAAAACCGAAAACTAAAGATCAAAACAAGTAGTTTAGCTAACTAAGTGTGCTGCCTAGTTTCTAGTGTTATATGTTTGATAAGTAGGACTTAAACACTTGCATTTAGTATCATTTAGTTTAGAATCTGATTGCATCATACAAACAAAAAACCAAACAAAAACAAAGTAGGTTGGATCACTTGAAAACAAAACAAAACAAGTTAGCATACTTAGCATCAAAACTGATTTTCCATTAGTTGTTAGTAATCAGCCTTTATAAATTGCATCTAGAAACAACTAAGTTGCATTTAGATTAGTTAAATCATTTGCATAAGAAAAACAGAAAAACAAGCCCAAAAACGTGTGGTTTAGAACAAGCTTTTAAAGCTCATTTGAAATCTTGGTGAATGCTAATAGCTTTATCTTTTTGTTGATTTCAATTGTTTCAAACAATTTGTTGGACTTAGATACATTCTGAAAGTTAGGAATTTTTTAAGCCCCACATTGTTAAAGAGCTATCCAATTGTTGTTTTAGATCAGTTTCTGAACTTACATTGCACTATATACGATTTGAACTTGTTGTAATTGTGAATTGAACTCTCACTACATAGTGTTTAGCCGTGTTGTGTACGAGGAACTTTCAAAATTCCAAATACAACAAACCTTGTGCAATTAAAGGCCATGGGCAATGTCTCGTATAGGCCGTGAGGAGTAGTCTCACAACAATCAAGCAAACCCTCCAAAGAAAGAACATTAAGCTTGATTGAGAAATACACGAGAGAAAAGCCAATATTTGTAAACAAGTAAGAGGCAAGACAAGAGAGAATTGCACAAGAAAAACCAAGTGAGGAAAAGCCCAAAAATAAACATTACATCAAAGGGAAATTCCCGTGCAAAGCTCAAAAGAAAGAAAGTGCCCAAACCAACCCCAAAGTGTTGTAGTTTTGAGATATTGAAAGTTTCTAAAGCAAACCCTTGCTAGCACTTTGTTTGTGTGTCTTTACTTTCACTTTACTACAATTGATAATTGCATATGCTGTAAAGTAATTGAAGGATTGTCTTAAACAACCCCGTAGATTTCATTCAGCCCGAACAACAACTTGACTTCTGTGATTTTACTTGGATCTTTAGGTAAAATAGTCCAAATTGCTGTTTTGAACAATTGTCAACATAAAGTAGAGTATTTGCATCTTGTCAATATTTTAATTTGGTTTTTGAGATTGTCTTTTGAATCATGGGTCCCCAACAGAAAGATAATGCACCATCCCCGTCCCCATCTACTCCTGTCCCATCCCCAGTCCCTGTTACCCTAGAGAATATACAGCAAACACTCACTTTCCTTGTTAATCAGTTTGGTTTAATGAGAAGTGACATAGAGGATAACAAACAAAGGATAAACAACGTAGAAAAGCCAACCTCAGATCAAAAGGAACCTAGTATACCTTTTCAAGAAGGCACCTCTTATGGTAATGAGTCTCATGTTCAACCTAGAAGAGTCACATCACATAGAGGTAGAAGTCGAGGTCGAGGTAGTAATGGTGGTCGTAGGAACATTTCTTTTGAGGAGAGATTTGATTATCTCACTGAGTACAATGAAGAACACTATCCGGAAGAACGGTATGATGAACGCCAACCTGATAGAAATGAACATCTTGAAGAAGAGTTCATTACTACTAAACTCACAATACCCTCCTTCCAAGGGAAAAGTGATCTTGAAGCTTATCTGCAATGGGAAACAAAAGTAGATCATATGTATTCTTGAACTAACTATTCTGAATTGGCCAAAGTGCGGTATGCAACTTTTGAATTTGTAGATTATGCTTTACTCTGGTGGGAGCAATTGCAGAACACCCGGAGAAGAACAAGACAGCCCCCTGTTGTTACTTGGTCTGAGCTGAAACAAGAGATGAGGAAGAGATTCATATCTCCTTCCTATGAAAGAAGCATTTTCCAGAAATTGCAACAACTTTCTCAAGGTAATAGATCTGTTGATGAATTTTATAAAGAATTAGAACATCTGCTTACCAGGGCTAACATAGAAGAAGCTGAGGAAGCCACAATGGCTAGATTTCTAGCTGGCTTGAACAAAGAGATTGCATTCAAGGTGGAACTTACACCTTACTCTGATCTGGCTTCTATGGTTCACATTGCTGAGAAAGTGGAAAGACAATTGAAGGTAAAAACTTCTAACCCTTTTTTTCGGACTAATCCTTTGAGTTTTCCTAGAACACAGGCCAGGACGCCTTTCCGTCCACAACAAGGTCAAGGCCGTGGATTCCAAGGAAAATCAACCCAGAACATCCAAAATCGTCCAAAGTTTCCAATCCCTGATAAAGACAAAGCCAAGGTGGAAGGTACGCCTAATGTTAAGACTCGTGATATTCAATGTTTTAAATGCTTAGGAAAAGGTCATTTTGCTAATCAATGTCCCAACCCTAAACGCATCATGTTTATTGAAGAGTCTAATGAGTATTATTCTGAAGAAGAATTGGAAGAGAGTGAAGAAAACCATGAAAATGAACAAACATGTGAGGAAGAAGAAGAGATTAGTGAAGAGACTAATGAGTGTGAAACAAAAGAGTTCTTAGTTGTCCGTCGAGCCCTAAGTGCCCAAATTAAAACTGAAGAACCTGACATACAAAGAGAGAACATATTCCACATTCACTGTATGGTTAAAAAGAAAGTCTGCACTTCAATCATTGACTCCGGTTCATGTACCAATGTGGCAAGTTTTGAACTTTTTAGGAAACTTGAGTTACCTTTACTGAATCACCCCCATCCTTATAGACTTACGTGGCTTAATGAGTGTGGTGAAGTTAAAGTAACAAAGCAAGTCCTAGTTTCTTTATCAATTGGTGGGTATTTTGCTGAGGTGTTATGTGATGTAGCCCCTATGCAATCAAGTCATATCTTGTTAGGTAGACCGTGGCAATTTGACAACAAGGTTACTTATGATGGTTACCTAAATAGATATTCCTTTAGGCATAACAACAAGCTATTCAAATTAAATGCCTTGCCCCCGCACAAAGTCTTTGAGGATCAACAACGAATGTTAAAAAGCCATAATGATCCAAAAGAAAAGGAATTGGAGAGGATTTTCATCAAAGAAAATCAACTGAGAAGTTCTCATCTTAGAATTGAACCAAGAGAAAACAAGGTTTCTGCTGAACCATCTCTAAAGAAAAGCGCATTCTTTGCATCTCAAAGTGAGGTATTCCATGCTATCAATTCAAAGAAGACTGTTTATATCTTGCTTTACAAAGAAACTCTATTCTCTTCATCTGAAATACCATCTACTTTACCAAGTGAAGTTGCATCTTTACTTCAAGAATTTTCTAGCTTGTTTCCTGAAGGAGATCCCCCAGGTTTACCACCTCTAAGAGGCATAGAGCATCAAATAGATTTCGTTCCAGGAGCTGTTTTGCCAAACAGACCTGCCTATAGAGCCAATCCAGAGGAAACTAAGGAAATCCAAAAGCAAGTTGAGGAACTATTGACCCAAGGTAAAGTAAAACAGAGTATGAGTCCTTGTGCTGTTCCTGTTATCATTGTCCCTAAGAAAGATGGAACTTGGAGAATGTGTACTGACTGTAGAGCCATCAATAAGATCACTGTGAAGTATAGATACCCTATTCCTAGGTTGGATGACATGTTGGATATGTTGCATGGGTCTAGGTGCTTTAGCAAAGTAGATCTTAAACAAGGTTATTTCCAAGTGAGAATAAGGGAAGGTGATGAATGGAAAACTGCCTTTAAGACTAAATTTGGATTGTACGAATGGTTAGTTATGCCCTTTGGTTTAACCAATGCCCCTAGTACTTTCATGAGGTTAATGAATGAGGTCTTAAGGAAATTCATAGGGAAATTTGTAGTAGTTTACTTTGATGACATTCTTATCTACTCCAAAACCCTAAGTGAACACCTGAACCATCTAAGAGCTGTTTTTGTCACCCTACAGAAAGAAGAGTTGTATGCTAATTTCAAGAAGTGTTCTTTCTGTCTGGAGAAGGTTACATTCTTAGGATTTGTGATTAGTGCTGAAGGAATTGAAATGGACCAAGAGAAAGTTAAATCCATAACTGAGTGGCCAACCCCTAAGTCTGCTGGAGATATTAGGAGTTTTCATGGATTAGCTAGCTTCTATAGACGTTTTGTGAAGGATTTCTCTACCATAGCTGCACCCTTGAATGAGTTAGTCAAGAAAGATGTAAGATTTGAATGGGGAGAATCACAACAACAAGCCTTTGAGGAACTTAAGAAACGTCTAACTTCTGCACCTATCCTGAGATTGCCCAACTTTGACGAAATGTTTGAAGTTGAATGTGATGCCAGTGGAGTTGGCATTAGAGCTGTGTTGCATCAAGGTAACAAATCTGTTGCCTACTTTAGTGAGAAATTGAAAGGAGCTTCCATAAATTATTCAACCTATGATAAAGAATTGTATGCCCTTGTCCGTTCTTTACAAACTTGGCAACATTATCTGCAACCTAAGGAATTTGTGATTCATACTGATCATGAGAGCCTTAAGTATTTAAAAGGTCAAGGAAAATTGTACAAAAGACATGCCAAATGGGTTGAATACATTGAACAATTCCCTTATGTGATCAAGTAAGTATAAGCAAGGAAAAGAAAATGTTGTTGCTGATGCATTATCTCGTCGCTATACTTTGATTACTACTCTTTCATGTAACATGTTTGGTTTTGAGTCTATCAAAGAGATGTATCATTCTGATCATGACTTTAGTTCTATCTATCAAGAATGCATTGATTCACCTTTTGCTAAATATTACTTGCATGATGGTTATTTGTTTAAAGAACATAAGTTATGTGTACCAACGTGTTCATTAAGAGAGTTGTTGATAAAAGAAGCTCATGGAGGAGGTTTAATGGGTCATTTTGGCTCGTTAAAAACTTTGGAAACACTTAAGGAACATTTCTTCTGGCCGCATATGAGAGCACATGTTGATAAGGTATGTGACCAATGTATTACTTGCAAGCAAGCAAAGTCTAGAACACAACCACATGGATTATACACTCCTTTATCTGTTCCAAACTCACCTTGGACTGATATTTCTATGGACTTTGTATTGGGATTGCCTCGATCCAAAACTGGTAAAGATAGCATCTTTGTTGTTGTTGATAGATTTTCCAAAATGGCACATTTCATTGCATGTAAGAAAGTTGATGATGTTATTCATATTGCTGATTTGTTCTTTAAGGAGATTGTAAGATTGCATGGCATGCCACGTACAATTGTTAGTGATAGAGATACAAAGTTTCTAAGTCATTTCTGGCGTGTTTTGTGGAGTAAACTTGGTACTAAATTGTTATTTTCTACAACTGCTCACCCACAAACCGATGGTCAAACTGAAGTTGTTAATAGAACTTTGTCTCAACTGTTACGTGTTGTCATTCAAAAGAACTTGAAGAATTAGGAAGACTGCTTAGCTTATATTGAGTTTGCATACAATAGAGTTGTTCATAGTGGAACATTGCATTCTCCTTTTGAAGTTGTTTATGGCTTTAACCCTTTGTCCCCGCTTGATCTTGTTCCCATACCTGTTCATGAACGTGTTAGTTTAGATGGTGAACGAAAAGCAAAACTTGTGAAAGAATTGCATGAAAAGGTTAAGTCACAACTTGAAGCTAAGAATAAAGTGTATGCCAATAGAGCGAACAGGAATCGTAAAGTTGTTATATTTGAACCTGGTGATCTTGTTTGGTTACACTTGAGGAAAGAAAGATTCCCTAAGGAAAGGGACTCCAAGTTGAAGCTAAGAGGCGATGGACCGTTCAAAGTATTAAAACGGCTTGGTGATAATGCCTATGTTCTCGATCTTCCTGAAGAAAGGTATGGTCCTATCTCTAAAACTTTTAATGTTGCTGACCTTTCTCCGTTTAGTATTGATTCAGATTCGAGGACGAATCATTTTCAAGTGGGAGGGAATGATGAGCTACAGCCTAACCTTGTGGATACAAACACTGATGATGACACCTTATTGCCCCACAATGGTCCCATAACAAGGAGTATGGCTAAGAAATTGTTGCATTGTGTTGAATCATTTCTTTACAGGCATGAAGAGGATGATCCAAGCAAAGATGATGTCCATTGGGTTTATATGACACAAGCTATGATTTAGTTGTATCAAAAACATGTTGTACATATTTTTAGATGTTCTTTTAACATTGTTGGTTTGTTAACTTTGTTTTAGGATAGTTTGTATTGCATTCTTGCCTTGTCTTTCAGGTACACGTTTTTAGCTTGAAGATGCAATTCAAACCTGAATTTTTGTCCAAACAAAGAGGTAAAATGCAAGTAGCTTACAAGCAAGGTGGTGACAAGCACCCATGTCAAAAATCTGATTTCTTCTAACGCAAGCAAGGAAGAAACAAGCTGCTCAAACCTTCAACCAATAGAAAAGAGTCTTGCAAATGCTTGAACCAATCACAAATCAAGTTGAAGTCAAGGATGCAAGCTGCACAACAATTGCTCCAATCAAATCCCTTGAAGAAAACCGTTGGCTTAAGGCTTAAAAGGTTTGAAGATTCAAAGACAACTTGCAACCAATCAAAGGCCTTTCTCAAGCAAGCTGCTCCATGTCTAAACCAATCAAATTGATCAAAGGAAAAAGGCTGGAAAAACAGGTTGGAATACACGGCAAAGCAACCAGCCTTTTGGAACCAAAAGTTGCTCAAACAATTTCCAAGCAAAGCATGTCATTTTAGTCTAGTACTTTGTATATTAAATCTTGTACTTCTTAGCATTTTCGTTGGTTATAAGTAGAGCTAGAATCAGATTGTAAACACAACCACATTCAATCACATTTCAATCAAATTTCCTTTAAGGAGTTCTCAACTTATGTTAGTTGAAGTTTAAGACCACTTAACGGTTTTCTTTCAAGTTCCTAGCCTAGAACTTGTTAGTATTTGCTTCATCTTTTGGTTTACAGCATCTTAGGGTCTCATTGAGGTTTTAAATGTGTTGGAGTGCCAAAGAGGAGGAGGTGTTGGCATAAATTGAGCCAAGAACAACGGTTACAATTCAAGGGGTATCATTGTGATGTTCTTTGCCATAGCTATTGTTCAAATCAGTTTGGAATAGGAGACAAAGTCCTTGGCAACGTTTTCTAGCCTTCATTTAGGTCATCACCTCTTCTCTCTTGAAGCCTCAATATATCCCTCATTCTAGGTCTCAACCGTAAAGTGCACCAAGGAAGCAAAAAGGACTTCTTAGGTTGAAGAAGTGAGGGATTTCAAGAGCTCCAAAGGTAACATCTTTCATAAGGATTAATCTTATAGTGTTCCTAGTAATCATCCCTTAAAATTAACCATTTCTTCTTCATTCTTGGCCCTTAGGCCGTGAATATCCTAAGCAAAAAAGAAAGAAGGAATCTTGCATTCTTAAGTGAAAGATTCAAAAGAAAAGCCAAGTATCTCTCCCTAGTTTCCTTATGCATGTTAAAAATGAAGTCTTTTCTGATAAAATTTAAGGATGGATCATGCATGCATAAGATTAAATGAGGTAAATACTAAGAGCGTGAAGAAAGTGTACTTGCATGTTCATCATCTTATGATCTTAATAAAATTCTTGCACATGTATATGTATATGATTATGGTGAAAGGAAAAGTGTCTTGCATGTTATTTCCACGGTGCATATAAGCATTTTATTTATGTTCACTGTAGCCAATATGATCATCATCATAATCATAGTCTTCATCATCATCTACATGTTAATCACCAACATGCATAACCTCAAAAGGTGTTAGAATGGAAAATGTGTATATGAATATGAATGCATTCATCTTGCATGTTAGAAGAAATTAAAAATTCATGTATGTATATGAGGGTATATTCGGCCATGGGTGGAAATAGGGGTATTAATTATGTGTGCATTCGACTAAATGATGCATGCATATGATGTATGTTGTAGAAGGTGTTTAGGTGATGTGTATGTCTTCATCATTCTCGGCCTAGTGCAACTGTCCATAGATCAATAAAGTACTTTTACATCTAGATAGACCTAAACCTATAAAGCTATAGAATGGCGCACTATGTAAATAGAATAATGGGAAATGGTATCTTTTTGCATGTGAAAGAGGTAAGTAAAAAAATTGATATGAACCTAAGTATATGTGTTCATGTGTGTGCCTCAGTTAGGAGGCCAAGTTGATGGAATAATAATATCATTTTGGATGCAAAAGTACAAGGAACCAATTACTTGAGTCTATATGTGAATATGTATGAATTTCGTCCAAGTGGCCATAAAGTGTACCATCATGATGTCTTTATTTTGTGTATATATGTGTTTGTGTGTGTGTGCGTGTGCGTGTGCATCCTGCATGTAACAAAGTACTTAACAAGTGTCAATGTGCAATAGTGGGTGTAGGTGATAACTCTCGGCTAAGTGGCCATAAAAGGTGCATGATTATGAATAATGTGTGTGTCACAATATGTAAATTTCATAATGAATAGATGTATATATCTTGCATGTAATTAACAAGTTGTAAACGTGTATGTGTGTGTTGTGCAACTTTCGGCCCCAAGGCCATATTTGAGGCTATAATGATGTAAAAATTTAATTGGATATATATACATATAATGATATATAAAAGATATCTTATACGTATGTTAAAATTATGAAAATGCCAGTTAGTAAAATTAACATGGCAACGAACGGCAAATGGGACTGTTTTAGACATTTCAATCAAAGTAATTAACAAGGACAAAACAATAATTCTAACAATTTTTCCAAGACAAAAAAGTGGGCTGTTTTCATAAGCACATTAATATAGAATATAAAAAGGACTAGTTGGGATAAGATTGTAGCAATTAAAGCCAAAAGTGGGCTGAATTTAATGGTTTAGCCGTGGGTTCCACAACAGGGGCAAAATGGTAAATTCACCTAGGAAAGTGACATAATAAAAGAGCCAAGCATTAGTTTTGATTTACGGAATTATTAGAAGCATGAAATCAGCCTATACCGAGCATAGTTTCATGCATACGACAAAGAAGTTTTAAAAACACATTTTGTAATGTTAAACATATTTACAGAAATGGTTATCACGTGAAACATTTTAAAATGAGTTTTACATGACATGTTTTGAGAGATGATTTTATAACATGAAAAGATTTAAAATGATTTTAATAAACTGTACCTTGCGTCAACTGACTCCATATGAGACACTTTACACCGTTCGTGTTCATGTTTGGACGCTGCCTGACATCAGGTGTAGTAGTGAGGATATCAGGGGCAACATCTGTTCTGATACACCTTCTGATGGGTGTTTATGTGTATATATGTCCGCCTCATGACGCTGTAACCTAGGTGAGAGGTTATGTGTCATGTGGTGAGTTTCTGTTTACGTTCTAGCTGAGTGTAACACTGTATCTGGGACCCAGGATCTCTGTCGAACGTGTTTCCGTTAGTCTACATAAGTATGATGTAACATCGAAGTTGGACCATCGGGATTCATAGACGGTATTTGACTACTCGAGGAGTCACGGTTAGTCTATGTACGTATGATCTAACACCGTGATTGGACCACTGGGATTCATTGACGGTACTTGACTACTTGAGGAGTTCAGTCGGTGGGTTTTGTGTACACTCGTACAAGTTAAGATATGTTATAAACACAGCTGTGGTAGATTTTACACGATGATTTTAGAAATGATCATGTTTAGACAGACTTTCTTTCTGAGAAAGATGCATGACTATTCTAACACATGAGGTTACGCATATTTACCTGTGTCATCCTACCAGATATAAGTTTAGATCCTTAGCAGAAAAAGGCTGATGATACAGTGTAAGGCTTGGTATATACGTAGAAAACAAAATTGACTACAAAGCATAAGCGAAAGAATTAGTCACTACGTAAGAAGGGAAGAAATCTAAAAGTTATATAAACGCTTTATTCTGTGATTTATTTTCTGAAATTTGTCTGTTCTTAATCACCTATTTTACATTAATTTATATGTCATATGTAGTATTTTATGCACTGTTCATATTGCATTTACTGTTCACCATGCATGATCCACATGCCGAACCTAGGCATAAATACTTGCTGAGCGATTTGTTATCGCTTACCCCATCATTTACCACATCACAGGGCCAAGTGCTAGTTCAGGCGCAGTGGAGGATGAGCCAGAGATAGATTATCAGTGATGGATGTATGAGCTAGATTATGTAGTTCCTTTATGCTATTTTAGATTTGTATCTCGATTATTGAACTGGTGACACTTCAGATGTATTCGGATTTAGTTATTCTGTTTTATGCATGTCAATTATGCGTTGTACATTTTATATTGCTTCATACATGTTATGCCGATGTGCACATGAATTTTATCGATGCCTTGTACTTCTCGTAGCAGAGCATGGCGAGTACATTGTGCCGAGACCCTAGTCTGGGCGGGGCGCTATAAGTGGCATCAAAGCCAAGGCTCTAGATCTACAACGGGCAACATAAGATAAGCACCGACATGTATTAGGCTATGATTGTAGAAGCTAAGTTATGATTGTCGGACTTAAGTAAAGATCGTAGAATTTAGGCATACAATCTTAGATGGAGTGCGATAGCCTTAGTATAGATTCCTTAGTTTTTTTAGGGCAAATAACAGAAATAATCGGATCATACTTAGTATTGGATAAAATTAATTTGGAACCTTCACCATTAGCCTGTTCCTCTCAGAAAATAAATAAAACACTTTAATTAAATTTTATTGTTGTAATATTTGAACTAACTATATCGATATAATGATTCTGATAGGATGACATCACGACCTTGTAGCGGAACCCGTCACCTTCCCCCACCAGGGTTATCATCAGTTATAAAGCAAAGATTGGCACCCCAGGCACATATTCCACCGCCACTGGCACATTCTCCAGGGTAGATACTCGCTCATTTGTCTAGGCTTTGCTCCTACTGAGTCCAATAGGTGGGGCATCGCAGACAGAGACAGCTCGGACCCCATCACTTGCACCCCCTCAGCCTCTGCCTCAGAGGAGCAGTGGTTACTATTACGGGCAGCTGGTAAGAGCCTAAGTCTTGAGTTTTGACGGAGTACCCGACCAAGGTCAGGCGGAAAGATGGCTAGATGAGGTTGAGAGTGGCTTCCTGCTGATACGGGTCCCTCATGAGATAAAAGTGCATATTATTCGGCCATTTCAGATTGCTAGGGTCAGTCATTAGTGGAGCATCTACATATAACCACTGCTATGACCCATAGCCTGGACAGAGTTTGTGAAGGAATTTTGCATATTCTATCTTTTCCAACACTGGTCATATAGAGGATTGGGGAAGTCAGCACCCTGAGACAGGAGATAGATCTTTCAGTCTCCGAGTATTTTTGGCGATTCATCACCCTGGGCCGCTATGTTCTAGAGATAATGTGTGGTGACAGATTTTAGATGATCAGGTTCCGGTATGGCCTAAGTTCTTGGATACGAAATTAGTTAATTGGTACACACCTAGGCAATTTCGAGAGATTACAGGAAGAATGTTACCGAGTGGAGCGCATCATCGCGTTGCAGGACCGTGAGGCTAGGAACAGGAGACCCTGGGGTGACATTGAGGATAGGACTAGAAGATGGAGCCCATACCCGTAGAGGGCAGTCATTCGACCTTAACGACCACAATCTAGTAGTCATCAGTCACAGCAACGGTGGAGATTGGCAGCAGCAATGCCAATATGCCGACGATGTCAGCGACAACACACTAAGGAATGCTAGAGGAGGATCGGCGTATGTGTTAGATGCGGCGAGATTGGACTCCTAGCTAGAGATTGTCCAGACAGGAGAATGTTGGACCGTGCACATGCAGTAAACACCACTAGAGGGAGATGAATAGTAGTTAGCAGAAATTACACTACTACCCTTGGTAAAAATTCCCTTTGAAAACAGAATTTGAGACCTCATCAGATTAAGTACTTTTTTCTGAAAAATTCAAAACTCAATGTACACAACTCCAAAAATTATGAAACTTTTCAGAAATTAAGTTCAGTGTCTTGAATAGACTCTGTCCAAGAATGAGACAAAAATAAGATCGTTTGTCCCTTCAAACAAATAAAAAGATTCAGATGGTCAATCTGGAAAGAATTATACAGAATAATGCTGAACTTTGAAAACGTGCTTCTTTGATTACTCTACCAAAATGGTTCATCTTCATATCAAAACACTCCTTAGGATGTGTAGTTTATGTTTTCAAAAGGACCTTACCTTAAACAATTCTTGATGAAAACAGAATTCATGTTTTCTCAAAACTGGTCAGATTGCAGCAAGAATGGAGCAGTTATCTTGCAACGCCTGAAAGACTTATTTTCCTTTGCTCAAATCAAGTGATTCTTGTTGCAAATGAAAGCTAAAACCCTGAAGTATAACTCCACCAGAAATCACGAATTTTGAAAGTGTTTTGCTATTTTTTAATACGTGAGAATTTGTGCAAAATCTGCAGTGAAAAATGGCAGAAATATAGAAA
>AP025045.1:26312708-26393120 GCA_036186865.1 Eustoma russellianum | reverse complement strand
TGTGCAAAATCTGCAGTGAAAAATGGCAGAAATATAGAAAAGTGAAAAGAAGACAAGAAGACACAAAGATTTATCCTGGTTAGGTCAATATGACCTACTCCAGTCCCAAGGAACACCTTCCCTGGATTTCACTATGGTATGAACACAATTACAACAAGAACCAAGCTTGATACTTGGGTTAAACACCAACCCTATTCAAGACTTGGATGAACACCTTTATGCGACTCTTGGTTGCAACACTTTTATCACCTACTGGTGTAGCCTTATAAATTTGGCTAACAAATCTTACAAATGAAATATAAGAGGCTTGTAGCTCTACAACAAATATCACAAGAACACCTTGTCTATACAAAGAATGAAACAAGAATGAGAAGAAGAAGATAGCAAGACAATGAGCTTCAACTTTTGCTTTCAAGTGTGTGTTCTTCTTCTTCACTTTTGCCTCCTGTTTATAGTGTGAAATGACCCTTGAAGATAAGAATTCTAATGTGTCAATCTCTTCATCATCAATGCTTAAGAGTCTTCACATCATTGGTTGGCCACATAAACACCTTGTACACTTGGCAAAGTGAAACAACACAATTGGTCCACCTTGGATACTTGTTTTGGCCAAAATTTCACCTTGAAAAATGACTTGGAAATGCTTAAAAATGAAGATAATATGGAAGGAAATATGCCAAAAGAATCCCTCAAATCCTTTCCATAAGAATAGGTCAAGAAAAGGCTGCCCATTTAGATAAAATCAGCTCCAACTTCTTCAACGGCTCCGTTGGTTTTCAAATTGAAAATTCCAAGTTGGCAATTTTGCCAACTATCTTCTTTTTGTTTGGTCCACTTGGCATAAAGTATAAAACGTTGTGATGAATTCAACACCATTAACACCTTTAAAATCTCTGCAAAATGATGATTGAGACTGTCTAATAACATATATAAGAAGGTCCTCACGAAAAAATAGAATGTGACATCATACTCGTCACATATCCCGCTACTGTCGATAATATCATCAAATGAAAGAAATAATAGAAAACAACCAAATAATCTTCAAGATAATCATAAATCAACTTCAGAATGAATATAATACGATACTCAAGAGATTACTTGAGTAAAAATACCAAAACTGCATTTGGGAACAAAATGACCAAAATACCCCGGATGAGAGGAAACTCCAGAAATGATCCGTATGGTCAGAAATAGATATAATAAAACCTTTTTGATGATAAATAAGATATGTATGAGTCCTTGAAATATTTTCACCATGTCATGTACCTATAAAACTGAAAATATAAATTTTTCCCTTTTTGGTAAGTTGTAGAAACTTCCAAGGCACATTAGTCACAAGACATTTATAATCATCAAAACCGCATAA
The DNA here is from genome assembly GCA_036186865.1 of Eustoma russellianum. Lineage (NCBI taxonomy): Eukaryota > Viridiplantae > Streptophyta > Magnoliopsida > Gentianales > Gentianaceae > Eustoma > Eustoma russellianum. The sequence continues at coordinate 26,391,754 of AP025045.1, read as the reverse complement.
TAACAACTTAATAAATATATATGAATCATGTACAAATGAAAAAAAAACATTTTTTATCACATTTTTGAAAACATTTCTAAAACCCTAGACATCGATCGATCGAAGTGCCTCTGCTTGAGGGATTGACGTCTCATAGTGAGTTTCAGAGTTTATTTCTGACCTACATCGATCGATCGAAGTGAAGGTTCGATGTATACATCGATCGATCGATGTGTCTCAGGTTTAGAGATCAATGTCTCGCAGTAAGGTCTTGAATTTTCTCTGCCTTACATGGATCGATCGTTGTGAGGGTTTGATGTACATCGATCGATCAAAGTGCAACAACCTTAGAGATCGATGTCATTTTTCTTCACTTTTTCAACTTTTAATCATTTATTACTCCATGTGTGACATTTTAAGTATTCACCACTTAAAATCATGACCTTGAAAATTATCCAAACATATCTAAACATATTTCTCAACATTCTCCCCCTTTTGGATGATTTTCAAAATAACTTAACATGATTTTAATGTCATAACTCTTTACAAATTATTTATCACATATGTACCAATTTTATACCAATTGAATTGTTTTGAAAGCCTCACCAATTTTTTACCAATTGTTTTCAAACTTTCAAAACTCATGTTTTCAACATATGTGCTCATGTGCTCCCCCTCAACTTATACTGACGTGCTCCCCCTCAACTTATACTCTCCCCCTTAACCTACGCTTCAAGCCAATTTGACACTAATTAAAACTTATACCAATTGAACTTAAGATATTATTCAACTCAAATCATGACTTAACAACTACAATCATATTCTTATTCTATCTACCCTTTATTTCGCAAATCATGCAAAAGATAGAATTATGCAATTGTATCGTAAGTCATCATACCTAACTTGGCTCGCAAAGTTTCAAAAGTGGCTTGATTAAGAGGTTTGGTGAAAATGTCAGCTACTTGATGATCAGTTCTTATATGGTTTATGACTATATCTTCATTTTGAACATTGTCACGCAGAAAATGACATCTTACCTCAATGTGTTTGGCCTTAGAATGAAGTGCTGGATTCCGTGAAAGATTGATTGCACTTGTGCTATCATATAAAATTAGAACCTTATTCATTTTAATGACAAAATCACTAAGTTGTTGTTTAAGCCAAAGTATTTGGATAGTGCATAAATTCAAGGCTATATACTCGGCTTCAGTGGTAGAGAGTGTTACACTAGCTTTCTTTTTAGAAAACCAAGAGATCAAGTTGGTTCCTATGAATTGACATGTACCGCTAATGGATTTTCTGTCTAAATTGCAACCACCATAATCAGTATCACTATAAGCATATAGTTTCAACTTAGCATTTCTATCATACCAAAGTCCTAAGTGAGGTGTGTGTTTAAGATATCTAAATATCTTTTTCACCGCATCGTAATATGAGACTTTAGGACAAGATTGAAACCTAGCACACATACACACACTAAAAATAGTATCAGGTCTTGATGTTTTTAAGTCTAATAATGATCCAATCATAGACCTATATAGTGTGTCATCAAAAGGTTTACCATTTTCATCCTTATCTAGTTTGGTGCTAACACTCATAGGGGTATGTGTTGGTTTTAACTCTCAAATCCAAACTTCTTAATCATATCATTGACTTACTTAAGTTTGCTAATGTGGATTCCTTGAGGGATTTGTTTGATTTGAGGTAATAAGAAGTAGTTCAACTCTCGTACCATTGTCGTCTCGAATTCAGACTTCATACACTCTTCAAGGTCTTTTATTAAGGTAGGCTTGGTTGATCCAAAAATTATGTCAGCTACATATATTTGGACTATTAACAAGTCATTATCCTAATTCAGTTTTATCATCTGATAATTATTTGTAATAAGAAAGTTTGCAAATCTATCATACCAAGCTCTTGAAGCTTGTTTCAAACCATATAGAGCTTTCTTAAGCTTGTATACATGGTTAGGATTCTTTGGGTCTTCGAATCCAAGGGGTTGTTTCACACACCTCTTCTTGGATGTATTCATTCAAGAACGCACTCTTGACATCCATTTGGAAGAGTTTGATATTGCTTAGACTTGCAATAGCAAGTAACAGTCTAGTTGCCTCTAGTCGTGCAACGGGTGAAAATGTTTCTTCATAATCTATTCCTTCTTGTTGATTATAACCTTGTGCGACTAGCCTAGCCTTATTTTGTGTGATGTTTCCTTGCTCATCCATATTATTCCTAAAGATCCGTTTTGTGCCTATTATGGATTCATGTTCAAGTTTAGGTACTAATTCCCATATGTTGTTTCTGGTAATCGGTTCAATTCCTCATGCATGACATCTATCCATGATATATCACCTAATTCGTCCTTAATATTCTTAGGTTCTAAGTGTGAAATTAAGCTATATCCTTCAGCCTGACTACGTATTCTAACCCCAACACTTGGATCCTCAATGAATAACTCTTTAAGGTGTTTATGTTTATCTTTCATATGCCACCAATTCCTAGGTTGAATAGGTTCCCCTCGATCTTGTTCAAATGTTTCATTAGTGTGAACATTATCGTATACAATTGGATCATCTTGCAAGTAAGTTGTACTACTTTCCAATTGAAAATTTTCTTCATTTATTTCATCTAAGGGTTCGTGCATGTCTTGTTCAGGGGAACTTGGTTCTAGATGATCAAGTACAGGCTCAAGTAATACATCATCATCATCAAACATATTTTCAACATTATTTTCTTATGTATGTTGAGTTTTATCACCTACTCCAAAATATGCGTTCTCATTGAATTTCATATGTATAGATTCAATTATTTTTCCAGATGCAGGATTATAACACCTATATGCTCTTGAATTAGTTGAATAACCAACAAATATGCATTCAATAGAATTTTGTTCAAACTTCTCTAGATTATCCTTAGTGTTCAACACAGAACACTTACAACCAAAAACTCTAAGATAATCTACCTTAGATTTCCTATTGTTAACAATTCGTAAGATGTTTTATTTAATTTCTTTCTAATAGAAAGTCTATTTATAATATAACAAGCACAACTAACAGCTTCAGCCCATAAATATTTTGGTGCTTTATTTTCATATAACATTGTTCTAGTCATTTCTTGAATTGTTCTATTTTTGCATTTGATAACTCCATTGAGTTGTGGTGTTCTAAGTGGTGAGAATTCATGTTTAATTCCATGTAATTCACAAAACTTGATTACATCTTTGTTTTTAAATTCTCCACCTCTATGACTTCTAATTCGTTTAACATTTTCTTCGTAAGAATCTCAAGTTTCATGATAAGAGTTTTCGTTGCCAATGGAGCATCGTCTTTGTGTGTTAAAAACAATGTCCATGTGTATCGTGAGTAATCATCCACTATGACGCACATATAGTAGTGTCCACCTAGACTTCTTGTCCTACTTGGACCAAATAATCTAAGTGAAGCAATTCTAGTACATGAATATTACTCACTTCATGTTTTGGTTTCATTGTTTCTTTATGTGTTTTCCTTTAATATAAGTTTCACAAAATTGAATTTTATCTAAGTCTAACTTATGCATACCCCTAATTAGGTTCTTCTTAGATAACTTTTCTATTGTTGAAATTCCTAGATGGCCTAGTCATCTATGCCATAAATTCACATCTAAGTCATGTGATATTAAACATTTAACGTAAGCATCTAACATGTTATCTAAGGAAAGGGTATAAATTTTACCATCCTTGTTTCCTTTTAATACAATTTCTCCCTTATTATTTATTATATCACAAGAATTAGAGAGAAAAGAAACATGATAACCGGAATCTACAAGTTGTGAAATACTAAGTAAATTGCATGAAAGATTACTTACTAACAACACATTTCATATTTGAAATGTGTTAGGGTCCCCGATTGTTCCTTTTGCAACGACCTTTCCTTTGTTGTTGTCACCAAATGTCACATTTCCATTCTCAATATGTTCAAGTTCGGTGAATAGTTTGGGGTTGCCTGTCATGCGCCTTGAACATCCGCTGTCTAAAAACCATTTGGTTTTTATATTCTTTGACTTTTCCTCCTTCTTTCATTCCTTACGATTTTCCTAAAATAGAGAAAAAGATTTAGGTACCTTTTACTTGGGTCCTTGAATGTTAAGGGCAGCATCCTTGTTTAAATATCCCTTAGGTATCCAAACATGGATGTACCTTCTAGGCACATATTTGACATTAGTTGAATAAAGCAGATTAACATGCACTTGACGAAGACAAAGTCTTTTGCTTCTGCATGTGCCGCTGCTGCTATATTTTTTATATTTTCCTGTAAACGAATTTCCTGTGTCAGCATATTCCAATTATACAAATATGTACTGTTGTACCCCGTTGAAAAGTCATATAGTACTTGAAGACTCATATAAGTGAATTAATAAAGTGGCATCCTTCAGGTGCATTTCACTAAGATTCCTTAGTGCTTCTTCGATCTTATGTTGATAGGCAAACAAAATAATTATTCAAGCATGAGATATGGACCATGACCAATTCAAATTCACCCAAAGGGGCTTAAGAAAATTTCGGCCAAGAATGACAAAAAGATATCATGATGATGTTTTAAAATATTACTTGAGTAGGAAGTATACTTATAGGTGTATCTTATATGTGCTAAACTAATTTATATGTTACAATGTTTATATGTTACAATGTTTATATTCAAGAGAAATATAGGCCGTATATAAATATACATCTGAAGACATCCTGTCCATCACTGTAATAAGAGTGTTTATCTTCATCCTACCTTAATTGTTAATATGCATGTTATCGAAATGGCTAAAATTAACAATGTAAGAATACTCAAATATGTACCATCTTACATATGTTGGAGAAGGTAGGAATTATGTATGGGGATATATGTGAGTATGCCGCCAACAAAGAATGGGTGGATGTGCATGATGGAAAATTGACTTCACCCATATATGTATGTGAAATGTGTTTAAATGGGGGATGAGGTAATGGATACACTATAACCCACGGTCCTATGGGCATAACAGGATATTAAAGAAAGTTTTCAAAATGTTTAAAGGAAGCATGGAAACAAATAAGGGTATAATTACCCACATAACTTTTCATTTAAGAAAAATTAAGCATGGTAAAGTTTCCCCCAAGAAGTCAAAACCGCCCCCCCATGGTTGACCAAGAAAAATTACCATGGTTACTTAATATTTACTACAAGGTTAAGAAAATAACTCTAGTTGGATAAAGTAACCTAGGTTAGCCATAAAGTAACTATAGTTGACATAAAGTAACTATAGTTGGCATAAAGTAACTATAGTTGACATAAAGTAACTATAGTTAACATAAAGTAACTATAGTTGACATAAAGTAACTATGGTTTACATAAAGTAACTATGGTTGAACTAAAGTAACCATGGTTGGGTAAAAGTAACCTAGGCTAATTAATTCTAGTTAGCCTAAACAAAGACAAGGTAAACCCATTCTCCTTCTCTCTCATAACTCACGATTACCTCCTTAAACCAAGGGGGAGAAAACTTTCTTCAAAGAAAATGTTAGAACAACCTCCCTCCACATTCCTAAATTTTGGCTCTTTCATCTTGAAGGCTAGGAGTTCTAATTCAAGTTCCATCTTCAAGCTCAAGATGTGTTTAGGTAAGTTTCATTCTAAGTTCATTAAGAAAATTTCCTCATGCATAATAGTGAAGCCCACAAGGGTGTTTTTTCTCCACCTCCAACCGTGACCTCCATTGGCCATAGGTGCAAGCTTCATTCAAAGCTCACTTTGGTAAGATGCTCTAGCCTCAAATGGATTCTATTTTTTTATTATTGAATAAAGACTAATCTTCTTCCTTCCTCTTCTCCAAAACCGTGTGTTCAAGGGTGAAGGAGGAGGAGGATTTCAACTCAACTCATTCCATAACCAAGCTAAGACAAAAGCTTTAGCTTGAAGAGGCAAGTATACTCTAGCCAATCTTGCCTTATTTGTGAAGTGCATACTTGAATGACTAGCCATTTTTTAGTTATGAATCTTAGTTGAAGATTCTAAGAACAAGACATGAACTTAGTTGATGTAAAGAAAAGTGTTGGTATGAAAAGTGACATGTTCTAAGCGTAAATGGCAACACTGTTGGTATGAGTTATGTGTAGCCTAAAATGAGTTATGAAATGTGTGAGTTGGAATTTCAATAAAAGGAGTTGTGGTTTGTCCTTAATGAAGTTTTTAGTAAGAAGTGGTCAAACAGAAGTACTGGAACTGGACAGATTTATGTGTTATGTTGAACGACCTGAACATGAATCTTAGGAGCGTTCACATTGGCTAATTTTTGGTATGGTGATATCCTTATATGTTTATGAAATGTGTGAGTTGGAATTTCATTAAAAGAAGCTACGGTTTATTCTTAATAAATTGCTTAGTAATAATTGGTCAAACAGAATTACTGGAGCTGGCCAGATTTATGTTGCATGTTGTACGACCTGAAAATGAACCTTGGGAGGGTTAATGGGCTAATTTTTTGGTATGAAGATAGCCTTATATGTTTACGAAATGTGTGAGTTGAAATTTTAGTAAAAGGAGTTGTGGATTATTTCTAATGAAGTTTTTGGTAAAACTGCTCAACAGAGTTGCTGGAACAGGACAGTTTTGAGTAGTAAGTTGTGTGGCTCGAAAATGCACCTTTGGAATATGAAAATGAGCTGATTTTTGGTATGATGATATTTGGATGTGTGTATGACATCTTTGAGTTGGAATTTTGGTGAAAGGAGTTTGTGGTTTGGTCACAATTTATTTCGTGATACAACTCGTCAATCCAGTCTCTGCATGTACCCAATTTGGGAAAGTAATTAGATGACCCCCTTAAACTTATTGAATTGCCTTGGAAATTTTATGGTAATTACTTAGGGCATAGATGTGCATGTTTATGTAAAGAAACCAGCTTAAAACCACCATTTTGATGGTTAACAACTGAGTTGAAGTTAGTGGTACAAAACTGGAAAATAGGACAGTTTAATGTCTTAAGTTGTAAGGCTTCGATCTTGATCATTTAGGCTTGAATGTGATTTTTAGCCTTATGAATATTTTTCCTTGGTGAATTAGCTATGTTTTCCAGGTAATGGATCAAAATGAATAAGGTTTTATGACCCACGAAAATGAGGTAAGGCGGTACTTGCCCTGCTGATTTCAGCAGTACCTTTGATGATAGTATGATTTTTTGAGGTCGTTAGATATTTCGGAATGTTACAAAATTTTTATAGCATGTGTCTAAGCCTTCATTATGCATATGTATGGCATGGGTTTATGAATATGAGCACGAATTGATGAGCACGAGGCTGTATGAACAGAATGTGATTGCTGGAATGTTTTTTTTTTCACTTTAAAAGACAAGTCCGTGCATGCATGTTATGATGCATTTGTTCACAGGTCACATAATGCATGTCATACATTGCATCATTGTCACATACATGATTTATGGCATTGATTTTATGCGAAAGAAAGATGAAAAGCGTTTTCAAAAGATGATATTTGGAAGAACGATTCCCCACCGGTACCGTGTGTGAGTATGAACTTGGCCAGTATGAACCCACCAGATCAGGGTTAAGTGATCTGACAGTAGGCCGTACGGGTCCGGATATAATAGACCCGACGAGAAGAAACAGTAGGCCGTGCGGGCCTGGATATAATAGACCCGACGAGAAGAAACAGTAGGCCGTGCGGGCCTGGATATAATAGACCCGACGAGAAGAAACAATAGGCCGTGCGGGCCCAGATAGGATAGACCGACAAGAAGAAGATGACGTTACCGCCTCAGATCCGGGAAATAGATCTGAACACTCTATTGTTTTACAACGATGATGATTTGAAAGAAAAGCATGAAAAGCCATATTCTCATTTTTATCATGATGCATCAGACATACATATGCATGCATGCCACGTTTATGGAGTCATTGTGCAGTGACACATGATACTTAGACTAAGTAGTCATGACCTTGAAGAACCTAAGTGTGACCTCCTTAAGTGATAATCCTTGTATGTTACGAATTGATGCGAGTTACAGTCTTCTATTGTCATGTTCTGTATTGAGAGACGATTTTGTTAAGTTATGATCTTGACACATTAAGTGTTGATCATTAACGGGTATTGAATGGAGGGCATTATGCACTACTTTTGCACACTCATACGCATTGCATATGGTCATGAGCATGATATTGAGTCTATTTGCACTAGGCTATGTTATTGCTTATTTCGTGGCTAAGTTATGATTTTATTGCCGTAACAGCTATTGATTGAAGGGATGAAATGCTAGCCAAATGCTAGAGGTAAAGTTACATAGGTTATGATTTCTCTACTGTGATACGTAAGGCGAAGTTGTTATGAATTGGTAGCTCCTAGGTTATGATCTTGATTGAGTGATGACCTTTTTGTATGCCATGATCTTTATTGAGTGATGATCCTTTCATAAGCTATGATCTCGGATATACCTTGTGTTGACTTCTTACGAGTACTTAACGGAAGGTCAGGTATGTTCTAAATCGAATTTTGGGGTTCGGTTCTTGTATGTACTTTCCAGTTAATGCATGATTGTTTATGGTATACTTGCTGGTGACTTTGTCACTCACCCCCTATTTTTCCTCCCAGAGGCTGCAGGGAATAAAGTAGAGTGGATTGAGGATGAGCCTAGGGTCCCCGACCCATGAGCGCAGCAAGGAGTGGACGAGTTTAGGAGACATGACTGGCCAGCTATGATTGATGACTGATGACATAATTGAGATGGAAAACACTTGTTTTGTGACTCTCAATACTTTTGATTTGAGATGTAAACTATGAATGATCGTGTGGATGATTTTAATTTGAAGTTTTAAATTCTGCCACGGTTTCGCTTACTTATTTGAGTGTAAGCGCAAAAATCCATGCATTATATCATGGATCATGATACGTATGGGACGACGCCTAGTACTCTCTTTAGTGAAGTACGGCGGGTGCACCGACTTCTGTGGGGCCGGGGTGCGGGGCGCCACAGGTGGCATCGGAGCTAAGGCTCCAGATCCGGGCAGAATGTAGAACTAAGTTATGATTATAGTCAACTAAGTTTGATCTTAGACCTAAGTTCTGATCTTAGATGAGAGTTGACCTTAGACCAGGATGATTTAGATTGGAAATTGGGGTTTTGACCAAATGATAAAGCCCTAGTCGATGGCCATCTATAGAATGTAATCATGCCTGCATGCACGACCATGAGATCGTATATGGGTTACGAATTAAATGGCGTTGCTTAATCTGAATATTTATATCTTGAGTAAGACTCGACGCTCTGTGGTGCAGATGCATCACGGTTCTGTAAAATGACATCATAGCTAACACCTCCAGGAAGCAGTAGGCTTTGTTTCCAACAGTAAGTAAGAGTACGTATTCCAAAGTTTCAAAGGAGAACCCACAACTTCTAGTTTGATTTTATGAAATGATCGCAAAAAGGGGGTAAAAGTTATTACGTAATAAGGCGATCAGCAAGACGGGTGAATGTGGCACACACCTTACGAAGAGGTTGGTATGTGTACCTTATGGGAATTATTCCAGGTGCCTTTAGAAGCTATTTCGCACGTAGGATAACCGTTACATGATCACTGAAAGGATGTTTACAGAAAAGAGCTGATGGTCTATATCCCAGAGTTAATGATCTCTGCCAAGTTTTTCATATTTTATGAAAAAGGAAATTATAAGCCTACTATGATCATGATTACACGGAATGGATTTCGTTATCAAGTACATAGTATCAAGGTTGCAAGTGCATGATATGAGATAGGTTACGATAACACCTCTAGAGAATAAGGATAAGTTCTGATGAAACCTCTAAGATGAATGGAACAAAGCAGTTCTGAGGGAACTAAATAGACGCTTATGCGATATTATTTACCCAAAAGAAGAAACCACATGGGAAACGAAAGGCAACATGAGGAGTAGATGCCCCATTTTGTTGACTAGCCTGAAGTTTCGAGGACGAAACTTATATTAAGAGGGGAGAATGTTGTACCCCGCCGAAAAGTCATATAGTACTTGAAGACTCATATAAGTGAATTAATAAAGTGGCATCCTTCAGGTGCATTTCACTAAGATTCCTAAGTGCTTCTTCGATCTTATGTTAATAGGCAAACAAAATAATTATTCAAGCATGAGATATGGACCATGACCAATTCAAATTCACCCAAAGGGGCTTAAGAAAATTTTGGCCAAGAATGACAAAAAGATATCATGATGATGTTTTATAATATTACTTGAGTAGGAAGTATACTTATAGGTGTATCTTATATGTGCTAAACTAATTTATATGTTACAATGTTTATATTCAAGAGAAATATAGGTTGTATATAAATATACATCTAAAGACATCCTGTCCATCACTGTAATAAGAGTGTTTATCTTCATCCTACCTTAATTGTTAATATGCATGTTATCGAAATGGCTAAAATTAACAATGTAAGAATACTCAAATATGTACCATCTTACATATGTTGGAGAAGGTAGGAATTATGTATGGGGATATATATGAGTATGCCGCCAACAAAGAATGGGTGGATGTGCATGATGGAAAATTGACTTCACTCATATATGTATGTGAAATGTGTTTAAATGGGGGATGAGGTAATGGATACACTATAACCTACGGTCCCATGGGCATAACATGATGTTAAAGAAAGTTTTCAAAATGTTTAAAGGAAGCATGGAAACAAATAAGGGGATAATTACCCACATAACTTTTCATTTAAGAAAAATTAAGCATGGTAAAGTTTCCCCCAAGAAGTCAAAACTGCCCCCCCCCCCCATGGTTGACCAAGAAAAATTACCATGGTTACTTAATATTTACTACAAGGTTAAGAAAATAACTCTAGTTGGATAAAGTAACCTAGGTTAGCCATAAAGTAACTATAGTTGACATAAAGTAACTATAGTTGGCATAAAGTAACTATAGTTGACATAAAGTAACTATAGTTAACACAAAGTAACTATAGTTGACATAAAGTAACTATGGTTGAACTAAAGTAACAATGGTTGGGTAAACGTAAACCTAGGCTAATTAATTCTAGTTAGCCTAAACAAAGACAAGGTAAACCCATTCTCCTTCTCTCTCATAACTCACGATTACCTCCTTAAACCAAGGGGGAGAAAACTTTCTTCAAAGAAAATGTTAGAACAACCTCCCTCCACATTCCTAAATTTTGGCTCTTTCATCTTGAAGGCTAGGAGTTCTAATTCAAGTTCCATCTTCAAGCTCAAGATGTGTTTAGGTAAGTTTCATTCTAAGTTCATTAAGAAAATTTCCTCATGCATAATAGTGAAGCTCACAAGGGTGTTTTTCTCCACCTCCAACCGTGACCTCCATTGGCCATAGGTGCAAGATTTCAACTCTCATAGGTGGAGCTATCTTGTGATGCTTGAAGCTCCATTCAAAGCTCACTTTGGTAAGATGCTCTAGCCTCAAATGGATTCTATTTTTTATTATTGAATAAAGACTAATCTTCTTCCTTCCTCTTCTCCAAAACCGTGTGCTCAAGGGTGAAGGAGGAGGAGGATTTCAACTCAACTCATTCCATAACCAAGCTAAGACAAAAGCTTTAGCTTGAAGAGGCAAGTATACTCTAGCCAATCTTGCCTTATTTGTGAAGTGCATACTTGAATGACTAGCCATTTTTTAGTTATGAATCTTAGTTGAAGATTCTAAGAACAAGACATGAACTTAGTTGATGTAAAGAAAAGTATTGGTATGAAAAGTGACATGTTCTAAGCGTAAATGGCAACACTGTTGGTATGAGTTATGTGTAGCCTAAAATGAGTTATGAGACTTGAAATAACTATGTTTAAATGTGTATTTTATGTATAGTAAGTCATCTTAATAAATGAAGTTGATTGAAGAATGCTTGAACAATAAAAAGGTGAAGAAGTGCTGAAACTACTGGAGCTGACAGATTTGTGTTGCTGATTGTATGACTTGAGAACGAACCTTAGAAGTGTTCAATTAAGCTAAATTTTAACATGAGACTAGTTTTGGGTGTGTAGTACAAGTGAGAGTTGGAATTGCAGTAAAACGAGTTATGGTTTATTTTTAATAAATCTTTTGGTAAAACTGCTCAAGAAGAATTTACTGGAACTGGGCAGAACAGTGTGACGTTTTGCATGACCTGAAAATGAATCTTATGAGTATTAAAATTGGCTAATTTTTCGTGTGATGTTAGCCTCATATGTATATGAAATGTGGGAGTTGGAATTTCAATAAAAGGAGTTGTGGTTTGTCCTTAATGAAGTTTTTAGTAAGAAGTGGTCAAACAGAAGTACTGGAACTGGACAGATTTATGTGTGATGTTGAACGACCTGAACATGAATCTTAGGAGTGTTCAAATTGGCTAATATTTGGTATGGTGATATCCTTATATGTTTATGAAATGTGTGAGTTGGAATTTCATTAAAAAAAGCTACGGTTTATTCTTAATAAATTTCTTAGTAATAATTGGTCAAACAGAATTACTGGAGCTGGCCAGATTTATGTTGCATGTTGTACGACCTGAAAATGAACCTTGGGAGGGTTAATGGGCTAATTTTTGGTATGAAGATAGCCTTATATGTTTATGAAATGTGTGAGTTTGAATTTTAGTAAAAGAGTTGTGGATTATTTCTAATGAAGTTTTTGGTAAAACTGCTCAAACAGAGTTGCTGGAACAGGACAGTTTTGAGTAGTAAGTTGTGTGGCTCGAAAATGCACCTTAGGAATATGAAAATAAGCTGATTTTTGGTATGATGATATTTGGATGTGTGTATGACATATGTGAGTTGGAATTTTGGTGAAAGGAGTTGTGGTTTGGTCACAATTTATTTCGTGATACAACTGGTCAATCCAGTCTCTGCATGTACCCAATTTGGGAAAGTAATTAGATGACCCCCTTAAACTTATTGAATTGCCTTGGAAAGTTTATGGTAATTACTTAGGGCATAGATGTGCATGTTCATGTAAAGAAACCAGCTTAAAACCACCATTTTGATGGTTAACAACTGAATTGAAGTTAGTGGTACAAAACTGGAAAATAGGACAGTTTAATGTCTTAAGTTGTAAGGCTTCGATCTTGATCATTTAGGCTTGAATGTGATTTTTAGCCTTATGAATATTTTTCCTTGGTGAATTAGATATGTTTTTCCAGGTAATGGATCAAAATGAATAAGGTTTTATGACCCACGAAACTGAGGTAAGGCGGTACTGCCCTGCTGATTTCAGCAGTACCTTTGATGATAGTATGATTTTTGAGGTCGTTAGATATTTCGGAATGTTACAAAATTTTTATAGCATGTGTCTAAGCCTTCATTATGCATATGTATGGCATGGGTTTATGAATATGAGCACGAATTGATGAGCACGAGGCTGTATGAACAGAATGTGATTGCTGGAATGTTTTTTTTTCCACTTTAAAAGACAAGTCCGTGCATGCATGTTATGATGCATTTGTTCACGGGTCACATAATGCATGTCATACATTGCATCATTGTCACATACATGATTTATGGCATTGATTTTATGCGAAAGAAAGATGAAAAGCGTTTTCAAAAGATGATATTTGGAAGAACGATTCCCCACCGGTACCGTGTGTGAGTATGAACTTGGCCAGTATGAACCCACCAGATCAGGGTTAAGTGATCTGACAGTAGGCCGTACGGGTCCGGATATAATAGACCCGACGAGAAGAAACAGTAGGCCGTGCGGGCCCGGATATAATAGACTCGACGAGAAGAAACAGTAGGCCGTGCGGGCCTGGATATAATAGACCCGACGAGAAGAAACAGTAGGCCGTGCAGGACCAGATAGGATAGACCGACAAGAAGAAGATGACGTTACCGCCTCAGATCCAGGAAATAGATCTGAACACTCTATTGTTTTACAACGATGATGATTTGAAAGAAAAGCATGAAAATCCATATTCTCATTTTTATCATGATGCATCACACATACATATGCATGCATGCCACGTTTATGGAGTCATTGTGCAGTGACACATGATACTTAGACTAAGTTGTCATGACCTTGAAGAACCTAAGTGTGACCTCCTTAAGTGATGATCCTTGTTATGTTACGAATTGATGCGAGTTACAGTCTTCTATTGTCATGTTCTGTATTGAGAGACGATTTTGTTAAGTTATGATCTTGACACATTAAGTGTTGATCATTAACGGGTATTGAATGGAGGGCATTATGCACTACTTTTGCACACTCATACGCATTGCATATGGTCATGAGCATGATATTGAGTCTATTTGCACTAGGCTATGTTATTGCTTATTTCGTGGCTAAGTTATGATTTTATTACCGTAACAGCTATTGATTGAAGGGATGAGATGCTAGCCAAATTCTAGAGGTAAAGTTACATAGGTTATGATTTCTCTACTGTTGATACGTAAGGCCAAGTTGTTATGAATTGGTAGCTCCTAGGTTATGATCTTGATTGAGTGATGACCTTTTTGTATGCCATGATCTTTATTGAGTGATGATCCTTTCATAAGCTATGATCTCGGATATACCTTGTGTTGACTTCTTACGAGTACTTAACGGAAGGTCAGGTATGTTCTAAATCGAATTTTGGGGTTCGGTTCTTGTATGTACTTTCCAGTTAATGCAAGATTGTTTATGGTATACTTGCTGGTGACTTTGTCACTCACCCCCTATTTTTCCTCCCAGAGGCTGCAGGGAATAAAGTAGAGTGGATTGAGGATGAGCCTAGGGTCCCCTACCTATGAGCGCATCAAGGAGTGGACGAGTTTAGGAGACATGACTGGCCAGCTATGATTGATGACTGATGACATAATTGAGATGGAAAACACTTGTTTTGTGACTCTCAATACTTTTGATTTGAGATGTAAACTATGAATGATCGTGTGGATGATTTTAATTTGAAGTTTTAAATTCTGCCACGGTTTCGCTTACTTATTTGAGTGTAAGCGCGAAAATCCATGCATTATATCATGGATCATGATACGTATGGGACGATGCCTAGTACTCTCCTTAGTGAAGTACGGCGGGTGCACCAACTCCAGCGGGGCCGGGGTGCGGGGCGCCACATGTATGCTTTTTCCTTAGTCAGGGTTGACCATCCTTCAAATGCTTCATTATCTTTGTATGACGCTTTTACTGTAATATGGTTTTCCTCCGCCACAAGTGAGGAATCATATTAATAATACATGCGGCTTTAAAAAATATGTTGTACCTTGGTTTATATGTACTATATTGTGGCCGATTTTGATAGCTAAAGTAAGGCATATGATTTTGTTTCTTATATGGTGCCATGTATGTGTGTTCATATGCATTTCTATAAGTTTTATGTGAATGTTGCCTATAATTATGTCTGTATTGATTATAATATGTTGGTTGTTTAAATTGTGTAGACACATTTGTATACATATAGGCATACTTTCTAGGTGATCTAGATGCAGAGATTTGCCTAGTTTCTTTTGGGGTTGCATGCTGCATCTTTAACTTGGAATAAGTAGAAGAAGGAGCAGAAGAAGAAGTAACAGGCAAAGTTGAATTTATTTTAGTTGCCTTATAAGGTTGTTTAGTATTTGATGAAACAAACTTAGTCTTTTTATCTACTTTGGCATTTTCTTCTTTATATCCTAATCCAGTTTTATCGTTTCCATATTTTTGAGATGATATAAAGTATATCTAGCATGTTGGTTCCAGACTTAAATTGTTCTAACATTTTTTCTAGGTCTTGTTTTGATGCTTTAAGTTGCGATATTTGATTTTCACAACTTTCTAGCTTAGATTTTAACAGCCTATTTTCAGTTTTTAATGAATGTTCATTTTTCTTATATGAATCAATTTTAATCTTAAGAGAATCAAGAGTATTAGTAGACTCTTGTTTAAAGATTCTAATTGATCGGAAAATTCCAAGTTGGGCGTCTTCAACTTGTCATTTTCTTCAATTAGTTTCTTTTTCTCTTTGTTAATCGTTTACAGTGTGCATGCATTTTTAGAAATTGTTCGTACATCTCATCAAATGGCATTTCATTAACATAATCTACATCAAATGAAGAACTTATCTTGTTGGATACGAAGTAGACTTAGGCTTCCCTAGTGTCGATTCTGAGTCGGACGAATCGCTCCACGTGCTCGCCTTCATTGCTCGTTTGTCTCTTCTTGACTTGGACTCCTTTGCGTTAGGCTTTTGTGCCTCCTTGTCTTGTTTATTGTTATTATTATTCTTGTTATTGTTATTTTTCTTTGTTGGACAATCATAAGAGATATGTCCTTTTTGCCCACATTCATAGCACTTTAATTCCTCATTATACCACTTGTAGTTACTTGCGTTATTTTTCTTAAATTGAGAAGAAGAAGAAGAAGAAGAAGAAGAAGAAGAAGAAGAGACTGTTTTCTATTCCTATTAGGCCGTTCAAAAAACTTTCTAAGTTTTCTAGTAAGATTAAGTCATTATCTAATTCACTATTGCTATTACTTTCACTATTATTATGTGTCTCAGTTGTTTTGAAAGCAATAGACTTACCAGATTTTGATGACTCGAACTTCTGTTGGTTTAGTTTTACCTCGTACACTCTAATTGAGCTTATCAGTTCGTCCATTTTCGTGATTGATTTTGTTTCTTCAATTGCCGTGACCTTCGGATCCCTCTCAGCAGGAAGACTCCGTAGCACTTTTTGATGTTGATAAACAATTTTCCAAAAGCTTCAAGTGCATTGGAAATGTTAGCAATCCTCAAATCCATAGATGTTATGGATTCGTTTTGGTAACATTTTGAAAGATTCAAGTTCAGATATAAGCATGTCTATTTTGACTCTTTTACACCGCTAGTACCTTCATGCTTTAATTCTAAAGATTTTCACATGTCGTTTGCACTTATGCAATTTGAAACATATCCTGCTTCAAAGTCGTTAATCCATTTAAAAGTAGTTGCATAGATTTAGCATTCGTGGACATTTTCTTTTTATCTTCGGTTGACCATTCACTTTTATATTTTTCTACTTCTTGCGTTACACTGTTTACTTGAACAACTTTCACTGGAATGTATGGCCCATCTTCAACTATAGACCATAAATCAATGTCTATAGACATTAAGAATAGCCTCATTCTAAGTTTCCAATGAACAAAATTATTACCATAGAAAAGAGGAAGACTTTGTGTAGACAAACTTTCCAACTCACCTTTGTGAGAAAAAATGGCCATTGATGTAACTTTATTTTGAGATGTGCAGGCTACAAAGAATTGCTGTTTTTTTGGCCCTGCCTTGTTCGTATGGTGTTTAATCTTGCTTCTTTGAGTGGTGTTGGTCTCGCTCTGATACTAATTGTTGGACCATGCACCTACAGTAAACATCACTAGAGGGCGTGAAGAGTGGTTAGTGGAAATTACACTACTACCTTTGGTGAAAATCCCCTTTGAAAACAGAATCTGAGACCTCCTCAGATTCAATACTCGTTTTTGAAAAATTCAAAGCTTAGTGTACACAACTCCAAAAATTATGAAACTTTTCAGCAATTAACTTCAATGTCTTGACTAGACTCTATCCAAAAATGAGACAAAAATAAGATTGTTTGGCTCTTCAAACAAATATAAGGATTCAGATGGTCAATCTGGACCAAATTAGACAGAATAATGCTGAACTTTGAAAACGTGTTTCTCTTTGATTACTCAACCAAAAATGTTTATCTTTATATCAAAACACTCCTTAGAATGTATAGTTTATGGTTTCAAAAGGCCCTGACCTTAAACAATTCTTGATGAAAACAAAATTCAAGTTTTCTCAAAACAGGTCAGATTGCAGCCAGAATGGAGCAGTTATCGTGCAAGGACTAAAAGACTAACTTTCCTTTGCTGAAATCAAGTGATTCTTGTTGCGAATAAAAGCTAACAGTTTGAAGTATAGATCCACGAAAAATCACGAAGTGTGAAAGTGTTTTACTATTTTTTCAAGACGTGAGAAATTGTTTGAAATCTGCAGTTAAAACAGGCAGAAAAACAGAAATTTGAAAACCAGACAAGAACACCAAAGATTTATCCTTGTTCGGTCACTGTGACCTACTGCAATCCCAAGGAACACCTTTCCTTGGATTTTGCTATGGTATAAGCACAATTACAACAAGAACCAAGCTTGATCCTTGTGTTAAATACCAATCCTATTTAAGACTTGGATGAACACCTCTATGCAACTCTTGGTTGCAACACCTTTACAACCTATTGGTGTAGCCTTATAAATTTGGCTAAACAATCTTACAAATGAAACGCAAGAGGCTTGTAGCTCTAAAAACAAATATCACAAGAACACCTTGGCTACACAAAGAATGAAACAAGAATGAAAAGAAGAAAATAGCAAGACAATGAGCTTCAACTTTTTGCTTTCAAGTGTGTGTTGTTCTTCTTGACCAATGCCTCCTATTTATAGTGTGAAATGACCATCGAAAATAAGAACTCCAATGTGTCAATATATTTATCATTAATTATTAAGTGTCTTCACATCATTAGTTGGCCATATAAACACCTTGTACACTTGGCAAAATGAAACAACACAATTAGTCCACCTTGGACACTTGTTTTGGCCGAAATTTCGCCTTGAAAAATGACTTGGAAATGCTTAAAACATGAAGATAATATGGAAAAGAATATGCCACAAGAATCCCTCAACTCCTTTCCATAAGAATAGGTCAAGAAAAGTCTGCCCATTTAGGATAAAATCGGCTCCAACTTCTTCAACATAGCCGTTGGTTTTCAAATTGGAAACTCCTAGTTGGCAATTTTGCCAACTAGCTTCTTTTTGGTTGGTCCACTTGGCATAAAGTCATATAATGAATATACCATCATTTCCACCTGTATATACACATTTGGAGGGCTGTATATATGTATATAACCCAGATTTAATGTAGAGAAATCAACAAATAATAGTTGACAAGATTATGTCAACTTATAATATCAAAATTCCCACAATTTCTCCATATATATTGTAATGAATTCCACACCATTAACACCTTTAAAATTTCTGCAAAATAATGATTGATACTCTCCAATAACATATATAAGAAGGTCTTCACGAAAAAAATAGAATGTGACATCACAACCCGTCACATATCCTGCTACCGTCGATAATATCATCAAATGAAAGAAATAATAGAAAACCGCCAAATAATCTTCAATATAATCATAAATCAACTTCAGAATGAATATAATATGATACTCAAGTGATTCATTGAGTAAAAATACCGAAACTGCATTCGGAGGTAAAATGACCAAAATACCCCTAGTGAGAGAAAACTCCTGAAATGACCCGGATGGTCAGAAATAGATATGATAACACCTTTGTGATGTTCAATAAGATATGAATATATCCTTGAAATATTTTCACCATGTCATGTACCTACAAAACTCAAAATACCAATTTTGCCCTTTTTGGTAAGTTGTAGAAATTTCTAAGGCACATTAGTCACAAGACATTTATAATCATCAAAAACACATAATAACAACATGATGAACATATATACATCATGTAAAAATGAAAACAACCATTTTAGAAAAATACTTCTAAAAACCTTAGACATCGATCGATCAAAGTGCCTCTTCTTGAGAGATCGATGTCTCACAGTGAGCTTAAGAGTTTATCTCTGACCTAAATGGATCGATCGAAGTGAGGGTTCGATGTATACAGAGACCGATCGATGTGTCTCAGGTTTAGAGATCGATGTCTCACAGTAAGGTATTGAATCTTTTCTACCTTACATGGATTGATCAATGTGAGGGTTTGATGTATATCGATCGATCGAAGTGCAACAACCTGAGAGATCGATGTCACTTTTCTTCACTATTTCAAATTTTAATCATTTATAACACCATGTGTGACATTTTTAAGTATTCATCACTTAAAATCATGACCTTGAAAATTATCCAAAAATATCCAAACATATTTCTCAACAGAGAAATGGGCCATTAGAGGAAAGACACCAGCAAGAAGAGCAATCAAAGACAGACAATCTAGATCAGAGTGTGCCTGACATTGAGATTTCTGAGACCCCGAACACTGAAATAGGTACGCCTAATTAGGCAATTTAAATGTGATTGGAGTTATCAGTGTTATAATTTTGTTCATTGACTAAGTGTGAACTATAACTGTAAAGAGATGAACTAAATCAGTAGGATAAGGATCTTTTGGAAACAAATTCCACAAGATCATTAACATATAACCAAGGAAGGGTGAATGGTTAGAGTAGCGCAGCGGAAGCACGAATGCTAGAATGCTCTAGGAAAATAATTTCAAATGCCCCTAACATGGGATAGTACCCTATTGTTTAGATAACCAAAGTTTTAGGTTAGACCCCTAAGTTATGATTCTAGAAAAGCATGCCCAAACGCCAAGGCAACACATCAAAAAATGTTCGAGACATGTGATAAGATTAAGCTCATTAGAATGATACTAAGCGGTTGGTTACGACTAAACTACAAGTTTCGATGACGAAACTTTTTATAATGGGGGAGAAATACTACGACCCGCACCCCTGGTCTAGTGGAAACGGGAACAAAAGGAATTACGATGGAAAAACAGGTCACATGTCAACAAAGGCACACAGGGGAATGTTGGAGAACTACAAAGGCATGTTTTAACTGTGGAAAAATAGGTCACATCTTTAGAGATTGCCCGGAACCGAGAAGGATGCCACAGAGGGAGGCCCTACAACAAAGAGATAGGCCTAAGGAAAATGCTAGGGTCCATATGATGGCTGAGGCGGAGGTGCGGGATGCCCCAATGCGGTAGCATGTACTTTTAATTCTGCATTCTTACTTTTAATTATGCATTATAAGTAATGATTTAATGTGTTCAGTTGTAACTTATCTTGAATATGTAACCTTACAACCGAAAGTCGGGATTTAATGATAATGGTAGTATGTAAGCAATGGTCTTACCATTAGGCAATGGTCATAGAATTAGGAAACGATTTCGGATATTCATAGAAAACACCGGACTTAAGTTTCCTCCTGGGAAGAATGTTGCGACTCGCATCCAAACATATATAGTAAGAGGTGAAATATATAACAAAACAGGTTATAAGTAATGCATAACTATAATAGTTAAAACAAATAAACAAAGGTGACAAAAAAAAAGAAAATAAGAAAGAAGCCGTCGGTTCAAGCATAGGAGAGAGACAAATTCTTTTTCCAATTCACAAGGAAGCAATCATTCTCCTTGCCAACTGACGTTATGGAGATAGGAGAGAGGATCGGATTCCCTGACCACCGCACCCCTCACCTCCTTCGAGACCGCCCGCCACGTGGTAGCAGGGGAGGTGGTGAGGCTAGGTGGGGGTCACCTGCACCCAGGCTCTTGAATGTTTTGCATGTGACCTTGATTATGAAAACAGTATAGAACGGTCTTGCATGTGAAACTAACATATGAAAAGGCTTAATGGGAGAAGAAGAAAAGTGTCGTGAGGGGGAGTATAGTGTATTCTTGACTTAGATTTTGTTACAAGGCTAAGTTGGATAAATGAGGACATAATTCTGGTTGATAGCCCCACCTCTTGATTTCTGCCTAACAGAATTAGGATAGTAGAGGACGTTTTGATAAACTCATTTGTGAAACCTGATTTATGCTTTGAAATATTACTTGTATGCCTTGGGTATGCCACTATTTCGCATGAAAGGTGGAGGTTAGTATGATAGAAATGTGTTACCTTAGGGGCATAATGTTTATTTCTTTTGTAGGATCATTTTTAAGGCCTAAAGGTGAATGATGTTGTAGAACAGTGGGACCTATTTACCTCCTCCTCATATCTCGGCTTAGGAAATGGGAAGAAATATATCCCTGACCTGGGTTTCACTTAGGAAATACAATGGAGGAAAATTAAGAATGTCGAATAATTAAGCCTCTTATCACTTAAGAGTGTGTTAAACATGTTTCCATACTTAATAGGCCTTCGGCATCAGGAAGCGAAGAAGGAAAAATAAATGTAGCCTCAATCATGTCAATGGTAAGGAAAATAGTAAGTGAAAGATAAGTTGCCTTCGATTGCATGTTTTGTTGACCAGCATGCTATGGTTAACCCTCCTGCATTCGAACTGAATGGAAATGGACAATTGGGATTTTTTTGGGACTTTTATGTTGTATTGGGACTGTATCAGACTTAATGTATTTTGTAAACGTTTAAATTTTGTTGCTTGCGCTAATCGATATATGTTTATGACGATGCGTATATAGATGGTATCGATGCCTTATACTTCTTGTAGCAGAATAAGGCGGGTGCACTGTGCCGAGATCCTAGTTCCGGGCGGGGTGCTACAGCACTCAGTATAATATGCGTGTAACTGTTCCCTAAATAAAAAAATTTAAGAACTACTAATGTATACTAATAGGTGTAAGAATAATTAATAAGCATATAAGAATGATATTGTAGAGAAAAAGGGGTTTGAGTGATTTCAAAATATGTGATTCAAATGAATGACGTAAAACGTGCATGACATACACAAACGTGTGCATGATATACATGCGTGCATGATACATTGCTTATTACTTGCCTTATTTAACTCATATATAATCTTGCCGTACTAACGAGCCATGAAGCGTTAAAGCTTACATCATATGGCAAACATTTGTTGTGTTTATACTATTTTCAGGTGCCACAATTAATGAACTAAACTAGTTCATTAAGTGAAGTACTTAGTTAATTAAACTAAGTAGTTCATTAAAGGAAGCTACATTTGGAAAAGGCACAAAGGCAACAAGGCTAAGGAAGGAAAGTCTTCTCCTCCTCCCCTCATTAATATATACACGCCATACACACATATATATACATATATTTTCAGATTTTTTTTAATGGCACATACACATGTATTCCAACGTACTACCGACACGTTATATATTTTACGTACGTACGTTAACGTCACACCACTAAACTTAACTCATATTTATGAATATATTCAGGTCTTATATCATATGATATAAGACATGGTGATGACAAATTAAATACGACACGTTAAAAGGTTCTAAACCGAAAATTGTCGTATCGGACGAATACCGAAACTTCGCCAACGTGTCACGTACTTGCCATAAATAGATGGCCAGCCCCTACACCTCAAAAATCATCAAAAATTTCGTGCACATGACAATATATTCTGCCAAAAATTCTTTCCATGTTGGCACACACAAATCACCCCACATTAATGCCAAAATGTGAAGATTCCAATTTTAATTTTGTCACATGATAATGGCGCCACTTTAGACCAGCCAAGTGCTGAGATTTAAAGTATATATTATATATATTATGTGTAACATAATATATATAACATGTGCAAGAAGTTAGAATTTAATTAGAGAAAAATCGGGTAATCGATAAATATCGAAAATTCGGTTCTCTACGTACACAACACATGGAATATTTGTGGCACATCATATGGCACGTATCTAGACACTTTTTACATATGCTATACATCTTAAAGTGTTCTAGAAAATTAAATTAAGGGCTGATTGGAATATAACATGTGTGTATTATTAAATGTGCACTATTTTACAAAGTTAGCAAAAATAATTTTCAGCACATGTATATACATTATACACGCATATCACAGCTGAGATGGAGCTTATTTGGAGCCTTGTTGGCATATTGATTGGTAAAGAATCAATCATACAATGTTGGTGAATTAAAGAGAGAAGCTACAAATGGTAAGATTTCAAACTTTGTCTCATTTGAAACACATGCTGAAAATTTCAGCATGTTGAACTAAGGATGGCCGAATTTTACCAAGTAAATGAGGTATATTTTGTGTCTTGAATTATGTGATTGATTGGAAGAAGAAATGGAAGCAATTTGAATAATTTTCAAAGTCATAAAGTGTGATATTTTATATATGTGGTATGTCTTGGCCGAATGGAAGGTCTAAAGGTGTCCAAATTTATTTCTAATGTGATAAGGATATTTTCCATCAATTGGTGATTCATTTTAATTAGAAAAATCAAAGAAAAATGGAATTATTTTGAACTTTAACTCCATGTATCACATGCTGAAAATTCAGCATGGTAAATATTCATCATGGCCGATTTTTTGCTTAGTAAGGAAGAAATTTTGTCTTGCAATTTATGTGACAATCTTGTGTATTATGGAAATTATTTTATGATTGATGTTGGCACATTTTTGAGTGATATATTCAGATTTTTCCAAGTCATCAATGATGACAACATTCAACCTATCATGAAGTGCCAAGTAAGCAAAGCTTAAGTGATCATCCAATGAGAAGGTGACAAGTAAGCAAGACCATGTCACAATGATGTCTTACATTCTCCCAAGGACTTAGAAAATAATTTTCAAGAGGGGGAGGATACCTATAGGGGACGGCTACATGGCAATAAAAGGAAAGAAGATGAGCAAAAACAAGACAAGCACAAGCGTTGCAAAAAAAGTGATCAAAAACGCCTAAGCCTCTTCTTCTACATTCTCTTTCTTTCTTTCTTCTTGAAAGCCTATTGTATTCATATTTTCAATCTTGAATAGGCTTGTTATAGACCACCACATATTCCATATCTTTGTAAAATATTGATCAAAGTGTGATCAATCTTCATTCTTGCGAGGTGGTGGTGTTCGTGCGAATTGTATTCATCGTACAAGGTTTGTAAAGGGTTGGAGTTAGTGTGTAACTCTATCAACCCTGTGGTAATGTGTATTGCGTGTGTGTGACTAGTGTGAACCGAGGAAGGTGTTCCTTGAAGACTGGAGTAGGTTGTTTATAACCGTACCAGTATAAAATTCTCGGTGCCATTTACTTTCAGCATTTATTTTCTGTTACTATACAGTTTACTCTTTTTGTTTGCGTTCGTAAAAATAGTAAACGACTCTCAAAAATCACGAAAACTTCAGAAACATAGTAACACGTTCTAGGTTTAATTTGGCACACGTTTCAACCCTTTTGGATAAGTATAAGTCGATCAACCATCAAAAGTTCTGAGACTAGTGCAGTCTGATTTTCAGACTTGCAAAGGTTGAGACTTTGATTGTAATTGACCTACTTCCCAAAAGAATTTTGTAAAACTGTTTCAACCCACTTAAATATAGTATATAAGGAGTTAGTGGTTAAATTTTCAGAGCACTTGGACTTACACACAAATAGTAATAAATTTTTCAAAACCGTCTACCGTTTCTGGCAGATTTGCGCAATCTGATCACCAACGGTTTTTGAAGGGGTTAAAGGTTGAATTCTAATTTGAAATTTTAGGAGACTCTCATAACATCTGAGGCTAAGTTCTCTCAAAATTTCAGAATTTTTGGAGACCTATAACCTGGTTTTAAAAACGTTTTAAAACTGGTCCTGAAAACAGAATCTGTTTTCAGAAGTTGAGTTGTTTAAGTTTAAACAAATTTTGAAAACCACACTTTCCGCACCACCTATTCAACCCCCCCTTCTAGTGGTGCCTTGCAGTTCCTACAAGTGGTATCAGAGCGCAGGAACACTCACTTCAAAGAATCCAACAATTCAGTGAGATGGCAACCACAAATCTCAAAACCGAGCAAGAAGGTATGTCGAGCCAAAGGCCTCCACTTTTTGACGGTGAGTGGTTTATTCAATAAAAACTTAGGATGAAGCTTTTTCTTATGGCTATAGACATAGATCTTTGGTCGATAATAGAAGATGGTCCTTTTGTCCCATCTAAGTTATCTACCGTAGACGGAGTCACATTAGAAGTCGTTAAATCTAGACAAGAATATACGAATGCTGATAAAAAGAAACTTAGTATGAATGCTAGGGCTATGCAATTGCTCCTAAACGGATTAAGTAAAAGTGAGTCTAGTTATGTCTCAAACTATTCGAGTGCACAAGAAATGCGGAGGATACTAGAAATGAAACACGAAGGCACGAGTCAAGTAAAAGAGTCAAAAATAAACATGCTTATGCCCACACTTGAGTTGTTTAAATTATTTCCTAATGAGTCTATTGTGGATATTGATCTTCGTTTGACTAACATCTACAACTCTCTTGAGTCTCTTGGTAAAGCTTTTACCACGCAGGAAAAGGTACAAAAAGTTCTACGAAGCATTCCATCCGAATGGGACCCTAAAGTGACCGCAATAGAAGAAAGCAAGGAAACTAAGTCAATAAAGATGGAAGAATTAATCGGATCACTTAAGGTCTATGAGAATAAACTCACCATACGGAAATCGGAATCATTTAAACAAGGTAAAGCTATTGCTTTTAAATCAAATGAATACGTCTCTTCTCCTTCCGATCACGTAGATGATAGTGATTCTGAATCGGATAACGTTGACCTAATTCTATTGGCTAAAGGCTTAAGAAAATTTATGAGAAGGTCATTCAGAAATAAAAATAAGGGTACTACAACTAAGAGAAACAAGAACAAGTCAAATGATAAAGATGTTAAATGTTATGAATGTAGCAAACTCGGACACTTATCATATGACTGCCCCAATAAAGAAAAGCAAACAACTAAATACCCTGACAAGGAGCGGAACAAAAATAGACTCGTCTTAGAACCCAAGCAAAGGAAACGTACTCTAAAGGCCACCACCTGGAGTGATTCATCGGATTCTGAAACTGAGACCGAACAGGAGACTGCACAAGTATGCTTTGCATCCAAAGCATCTAATGAGGTATCATCTGATTCTGACTCTGACTCTGAACCTGCTTATGATGATCTTTTTAGTCAGTATTTAGAATTGCATAAATTCACTAAGACTCTCGCTAAGGAAAAGAAGCGATTAATTGAAGACAAGAAACTGTTAGAATCTTCTAACGAGAATCTTGTCGCTCAATTAAGCGATTCAAAGAAAGAGTCATCATGTGTCATTACTGCATTAAAGACAGAGATTTCATCATTGACCACTCAAAATAATGAAATGAAATCCGAGATTTCAAGTTTGAAATCAAGGAATACAGACTTAGAGAAAATGATGAAACAGTTTGATACGGGATCCAACATGCTGCATCGCATTATATTATCACAAAAGCATGACAGTGATAAAACGGGTTTGAGATACGTTGATACTAATGAAGTATCAACCAAACTAACTAAGTTTGTGGTGTCTAAGAAAGTAGACACTCCAAAGCCCCAAGTGGCGTCTAAGATGACGCAAAAACCGTCACTTCCCTTATCACATCCCACTACATCTTCATATCACGTGAAATACAATTTTGTACCATATAGACATGAAAAGAAAAGAGTGATGCATACACGGCATTCGTTTCATCCATGCACTACGCACACACACACAAGGACATATCAAAAACGTCCTTCATACAATGAGTATAGAGGAGTCCTTGGACAAAGGCCCAAAATGCATTCACCACATGTCTACTATATCGCACCTTCATCTACATTCTTGCCATTTGATAGACCGAGAAGGATTACCCAAGTATGGGTACCGAAATGTACTTTTACCAAGAGGTGATTAACTAACTCGAAAGGACCCAAAGTTAAAAGGGTACCTAAATCATTTTTACACATTGCAGGGAACCCACACATCAAAAGAAACAACTATAAAGTGGTTCTTTGATAGTGGATGCTCGAGGCACATGACGGGTGACCCGAGCTTGTTCACCAAATTAAAGGTCACGAAAGGCGGATCCATGACCTTTGGAGACAACAACAAAGGCAAGATCATCGGAAAAGGTACGATTGGAAATCCAAGTACTCTCCAAATCTCCAACGTCTTTTTGGTAAGCAACTTATCCTACGATCTTCTTAGCATTTCTCAATTTGTTGACAATGGTTTTAATGTGTGTTTTACTCACCCTTATTGCAATATAATAAATAAAAATGGAGAAAACCGTTTTAAAAGGAAAACGAGAAGGTAATATTTTTACGCTCTCTATGGATGATGTGGTAGACGCTAAAGTTAAGTGCTTTATGTCAAATGAACCCAATGTGAATTTATGGCATAGACGTTTAGGACACATTGGTATCTCCACACTAGAAAAACTTCAACGAAAGAACCTAGTACGAGGATTGCCTACGCTTGATTTAGACAGATTTCAGTTGTGTGAATCTTGCATAAAAGGCAAACAAACACGTGAGTCACTT
Organism: Eustoma russellianum; assembly: GCA_036186865.1. Lineage (NCBI taxonomy): Eukaryota > Viridiplantae > Streptophyta > Magnoliopsida > Gentianales > Gentianaceae > Eustoma > Eustoma russellianum. Next base: position 26,363,757 of record AP025045.1, on the reverse strand, counting down.
AAGCCTAAAAATGAAATAAGCACAACTAGAGTCTTAGAACTATTACATATTGATTTGTTTGGTCCTAGGCGCGCTACAAGCCTTGGTGGGCGCCACTATGCATGCGTGATTGTTGATGATTTTTCTCGTTATACTTGGACTTTATTCCTTGCACATAAGAATGATAGTGCCATTGAGATTGCAAAATTAATTAAACAACTAGAAAATCAATACGGTGTAAATGTGAAAAAGATAAGAAGCGATAGAGGCGGTGTGTTGTACCCCAACGATCATATACGTGAAAACTATGAATGAGAGACGGAATGAAAGCGACAATTTCTTTAAGCACGTGTTACATAAGTCAACTTAACCCTCTTTACTTAATTATTATTGAGGTGATACCAAGCCAATTTAAATAAGGAAACTTCAAAAAAGTAATACATGAAATATAGAATTATATGAACCATACGTACCACTATGTATGTATGCGCGTGTGTATGATATATGTGTATGAAATGTATAAATACCTACATGCGTATACATAGGAGGATATATATATATATAGTACACATTGGCCTGTATATGTATGTACACATACATATGCTAATCTTGGAATACATAAGATAAAGAAAATAATATAGTACATGAATTTAAAATTACAAGAAAAATCAAATTGCCCAAGAGACCTCAAAATTCGGCCAAGACATGTAAAGAATTCTAGAATCCTCTTGATTTTTCAATCCATTATTAGAAAATCTAAATAGCTAAATAGAAAACAAAGTAGACATGCATTTAAAGAACAAGTAAGACAACTCATTAAAGAAGAAGGTAGTATGGTTGAGGTCATAAAGACCCCAACCCAAAACCGCCCCTTTATGTCTAGACATGGAGGATTTTTAAATCCTACCATGGTTACTTTTTCCTTAAACCAAGGTTAAGATAACCATGATTTAATAAAGTAACTTGGGTTAGCACCAAAGTAACCATAGTTGGAATAAAGCAACCAAGGTTATTACTAACCTAACCTTGATTAACACTCATGAGAACCCTAACCCTCCTATTTCTCCCTCCAAAACCGTCCCTCCCCTTCCCAAGTCCCCAACATGTTTTGATATAAACCCTTCTAGAAACATCTACCTTCTTGTCATCTTGAGACTCCTCTCAAGATACATTCAAGCAAGAGCATAACACTTAGACAACCCTCATCTCCCTGACCAACAATTCGGCCCCTTTATCTTGAAGGATAGGAATTCAAGCGTCAACTCCAAGACTCAAGAAACATCTAGGTAAGTCTTGTTCCAAGCTTCCTTAAGTGATTTCTTATTTGGTACATAATGAAGCTAACATGAATCCTTCCATCCACATCAAAACCGTGACATTCATGGTTCAAATAGGTGAAAGCCATCAACTTTCTTAAGTGGAGACACATTGTGGTACTTGAATCTCCACTCATGCTCATTTTGGTATGATGCTCTAGCCTCAAACATATCCTATTTCCTCTATTGACTAAAGACTAATCTTTTCCTTCCATTTTCCTTAAAACCGTATGCTCAAAGTGAAGAAGGAGAAGGATTTCAACTCAACTCACTCCATAACCAAGCAAAGACAAGAGCTTTAGCTTGAAGATGCAAGTACACAATGATCTCTCATTATTTATTTAAAGAGTTAGTGACTTGAATGCTTAGAGGTTCTTAAGATTTGATCTTTAGTTGAATATCTTAAGTTTAAGACTATATCTTAGTGATTCCCTAAGAACAATGCTTTGCATGTGATTTATTCCTTCAAAGATGGAGTCTTTTCCTATATGCATTATGGAATGAGGCTGATCTAGAGTGAAATAAGGTTTACCTAAGTAGGTCTAGACAAGATTAACTTGTGAGTGTAACACAAAAGGGCCTAAGAAAAGGATACATGTGAAATATAGGGGCTTTATGAGGTTGTTTGTAGGATTAGACTAAGATGACTCTTGAATGTGAATGCATGCTTGAATATGTTATAAAATGCGGATTAAGGCACCACACAAGTTTCGGCCTAAAGGATTAAGTTGAAGGTGAACATGGACATTTGACTTGTGTAGATGACAAAATAGCAAACCACTGGAATTGGACAGAATAGAATGACGTTTTAAACGGCTTAAGGACTGACCTTGCAAACCTTCAATGAAGCTAATTTTTGGTATACAGTTAGCCCTATGAGTGTAGCACAAGTGAGAGTTGAAATTCTGTTAAAATAAGCTAAGGATTATTTTTAATAAATTATACGGTAAAACTGCTCTAGTAGACAATTCTGGAGCTGGGCAGAATTGACCACTGAATTCAACGAATTAAAGAGAACCTTGTGGACCTTCAATAAATGTGATTTTCGGCACCAAGCTATCCCCATGTGTATAGAAGAATTGGGAGTTGGAATTTCGTGAAAATATGCTATGGTTAATGTTTAATAAAATATTTTGTAAGACTGGCCAGACTTGGAAAACGGGAATTGAGCAGAATTGTAACCTCTCTTGACAGACGTGAAAAGGGACCTTGTAGAGGACCAATAAAGCTGCTTTTTGGCATGGTAATAATCCTATGAGTTTAGTGGACACGCCAGCTGGAATCTTGGTGAAATGAGTCCTGAATTATGTTTAATGAATTAATTACCAAAATGGCTCAACTGAAATCACTGGAACCAACCTGAAGTTTAGTAACGAGTTCCTGGACTCAGAAAAGGGACTTAGAGATGTGAAAATAGGCTAAATTTCGGTAGGATACTAGTTCCACATGTTTATGATTTGTGCAAGTTGGAATTTCTGAAAAACGAATCACGGTTTTTCCGTAATTGAATTTTTGGTAAAATAAGGTCTGTTCAGTTTCAGCACTTAACCCGTTTCGGAAATTAATTAAATGAGCCCTTTACGGTTATGGAAGTAGTCCGGAATTTTTATGATATGTATCTAAGATTCCACCCAACGTGTTTATGACTAAAGAATATGGAAATGGATCTATTTGATTAGCTTAACCGCCTCATGAATATGAAGTAAAAGTCTGGAAGTATTTAGCTTCCAAATTCATGCACGTTGACATGTTATAAGGAATGCATACGACTATTCCCGTCATGACTTGCATGGCATATCATTCCATGTACCATACATGTCCACATGTCACATGAATCTGATTTTATAAATTTTATGCCTGCAAGTCTTCTCAAGTGAAAATGTTTTCAGTTATGCATGAAAAGTTTTTATAGTCCCATGTTTTAAATGAAAGCTTCATGATTCCTTTGCTGGCCAAGCATGCGACTAACCCGACTCCAGACCCGGGGTTAATTGGTCTGATGACATGATATCTGTTCTAGACCCGTTCAGATCCGGGGATAATTGATCTGATATCTGTTCTGGACCCGCTCAGATACGGGGTTAATTGATCTGATATCTGTTCTGGACCCGTTCAGATCCGGGGTTAATTGATCTGATATCTGTTCTGGACCCGTCCCAGACCTGGGGTTAATTGGTATGTTGATATGTTCTGGACCGCTCAGATCCGAGGTTAATTGATCTGACACTCTGTTTTTACGACATGTTATTTTCATCATCATCATCATCCGGACCCAGTATGTCCCAACTATAGCAAAAGCTATCGTTAGGGTCTGGGGAGGGTAAGTGGTAGACAGACAATACCTCTATCCCAAGGGATATAGAGTCTGCTTCCAGTGAGACCCCTGGCTCTACTACGACATGTTATTTTATGGGACCAAAATGATGTTTTGACATGACATGACATCATGCATTGCATCTTGCATTTCTCACGATCATGAAGACATGTTGCATGTTACGGTTAATGGTTAAGGAGTTATTGTTGGTATAGTATTGTTGTACCCCGACAACCGTGTACTTGAGACTATGATTAAGTGACAAAATAAAAGTGATGATTCCTTCACGAGCCTGTTACTCAAGTCACATTTATCGCATTCTTACTTAAATTCTTCAAGTTCGTTTAGGACGGACACTAAATAGTTATACAAGCGAACATCACGAGGTGTGTAATACCCTTTGTGAATTCGGCCAAGGGCCATTGATCACCCTTGGAGTAAACTAGTTCTTGTGAGAATACACACATAAACAATCCTCACAAAGCAAGATTAAAACCAAAAATTAAATGAAATAAATAACATTGTAAACTATATAAATGTGGGATAGGATAAATGTGAAATGACCAAAACACCCACAAAAGCCCAAAAATTTCGGCCAAGCAAATGGAGAGATCTAGAATCCTCTCCATTATTCCACTATTTAAATATCTAAACAAAAAGATCAAATTAGTATAAATAAAACAATAAAATAATCCAAGCATGCAAGAAAAGAAATAATAAAAAAATAGCATGCATGGACAAAAGCTTGTAGCCTACAAGCATAGGCCTCCTTTTTCTTCCCCATGCAGCCGAATGCCCCTTCCCCATGCCCCCTTGATTTTTAAATTGTGCAAGACCCCTCTTTCCAAGTCCTATCTTGAACCTTCTCTCAAGCCAAACCAAGACTACACTTAAGAAGATTCTCCATCTCCTTTCTACCCCAACTTTCGGCCAACACCTCAAGAATAGGAGGTTCAACTTCATCTCCATCTTCAAGCCAAGAAGTGTATAGGTAAGTCTCACTTCTAAGTTCTTAAGTAGATTCTTCATACAAGATAGTGAAGCTCACATGGGTGTTCTTTTTCTCCACCCAAACCGTGGCCTCCACATTCAAGTAGGTGACAATCTTCAACTCTTTTAGGTGGAGCTACCTTGCTACACTTGAAGCTCCATTCCAAGACTACTTTGGTAAGATGTTTTAGCCCCAAATAAAACTCTATTTTCACTATTTAAGGAAGACTAATCTTTTTCCTTCCTCTTCTTCAAAACCGTGTGTTCAAGGGAGTAGGAGGAGAAGGTTTCCAACTCAACTCACTCCATAACCAAGCAAAGACAAGAACTTTGGCTTGAAGAGGCAAGTATACACTAATCTCTCATGACTTACCTAAAGGATTAGTGACTTGAATGACTAAAAGTTCCAAAGATATGATCTTTAGTGAATTATCTTAAATCCAAGGTTATATCTTAATGATTCCCCTATGTACAATGCTTTGCATGTGGGTTATTGTGTCTAAGATGGAGTTATTTCTTACATGCAACATGGAATGAGGATGTTTTAGGATGGATTAAGGTGCATCTAAGTGAGTCTAGGCAATATTAAATTCTTGGTTGGAACTTGAGAGGTCTTAGGAAGACATGCATGTAATGGATGTTGGTTTTTATGAGGTTATTTGTAAGATTAAACTAAAATGACTCTTGAATATGTTGCATGTTTGAATATATGTTTTAAAATGTGTTTAAGAGTCCCCATATGTTTCGGCCTAATGGATGGAAAGAAGGGTGAACCTTGACTCTAAGGAAGAATAACTATTTTGAGCGTGTGTGATACTTGCTTGGTTTACCATTTACAAACTGTTTAGTATGATGCAAAGGTGATCTTATAACAAGCATGCAATCTGGATATTCATGTTACAAAGGAATGTAAGTGATAACCAATGACCTAGTTCATAAGAACAAGAGGAATGGTGAACATTTGACTTAAACCATGACAATATAGTAAAGTACTGGAACTAGGCAGAATGGCATGACGTTTTCAACGACCTGAGAACTGGACTTGCAGACCTTCAATGAAGCTAATTTTTGGCATAACGTTAGTCCTATGAATGTAGCACGAGTGAGAGTTGGAATTTTGTTAAAATAAGCTAAGGATTATTTTTAATAAATTATGCGCTAAAACTGCTCCAGTTGGAAATTCTGGAGCAGGGCTGAATTGGTCCCTAAGTTTAACGAATTTAAAAAGGGTCTTTTGAACCTTCAATAAATCTGGTCTTTGTCACAGAGCTAGCCCCATGTGTATAACAGAGTCGAGAGTTGGAATTTTGGTAAAATAAGTTATGGTTAATTTTTAATAAAATAATTGGTGAGACTGCTCAGGCTGTAAATTCTAGAACATGACAGAATGATGTAATGTTTTGCATGACCTGAAAAGAGATCTTGTAGATGTTCAAAGAGGCTAATTTTCGGTGTGATAGCACCATTATGTGTATAGGAAATGTGCAAGCTGGAATTTTGGAAAAAGGAGTTGTGGAATATTTTTAATAAAATATCTAGTAAAGCTGCTCAGGCTGGAAAGCCTGAAACTGGGCAGAACAGGACATTATTTTGTTTCACCCAAAAAAGGACCTTGTGAATAACCAATAAATCTGGTTTTTGGCATGATAATAACTCTATGAGTCTAGAAGACATGCCATTTAGAATTTCAGCAAAATAAGTTCTGGATTATTTTTAATGAATTATTTGGTAACACTGCTCAATAGAAATTACTGGAGCCACCCTGAAATTTGTAACGACTTTCCAGGCTTAGAAAAGGGACTTAGAGACATGCAAATGGGCTGAATTTCGGTAGGATACTAGTCCCACATGTTTATGACGTATACAAGTTGGAATTTCTGGAAACCGCATTACGGATTTACCGTAATTGAATTTTTAGTAAAGTCTGTCAGCCGGCCTCAGCACCTAAAATAGTTCGGAAAGTAAGTAAGAAACCCCTTTTATGGTTATTGGAATAATCCGCAAATTTTATGACATGTATCTAAATGTATTTGTGACAAAAGAATTATGGAAATGGACCTAAATGATTAGCTTAACCGTCCTATGAAAATGAAGTAAAAGTCTTGGAGATATGTAGCTTCCATATTCAAGTATGTTGATTTATTACAAGGAATGCATACGATTATTCATGTCATGACTTGCATTTCATATCACGGCATGTATCATGCATGAGCATGAAACTGATTTTCATGGATTTTATGATGCAAGCAAGGTTTTATAAACGACTATTCTTTCGTTATGCATGAAAAGTTTTTACGGTCCCATGTTTTTAAGAAAGCTTCATGATTCCTTTGCCGGCCAAGCATGCTACTAACCCGACTCCAGACCCGGGGTTAATTGGTCTGATGACATGATATCTGTTCTGGACCCGCTCAGATCCGGGGTTAATTGATCTGATATCTGTTCTGGACCCGCTCAGATCCGGGGTTAATTGATCTGATATCTGTTCTGGACCCGCTCAGATCCGGGGTTAATTGATCTGATATCTGTTCTGGACCCGCTCAGATCCGGGGTTAATTGATCTGATCTCTGTTCTGGACCCGCTCAGATCCGGGGTTAATTGATCTGATACTCTGTTTTATGACACGTTATTTATGGGACCATAATGATGTTTTGACATGACATGACATGACATGACATTCATGCATTGCATATTGCATAATTCATGATCCCGTTAATATGTGGTATGATACAGTTAAAGACTTAATATGCCAATAAGTGTTTAGCGGTATCTAGAATTATGCTTAGTCCATATCGCCAGCTGACTTCAGGACTTAAGACAGGTATGAGTTGCTATTCAAAGATTTTTGTGTTACATTCACGTTATAATTCTTTATGTAATTCATGGTCGTTTATTGTATCCTTGCTGGGTGATTTTTATCACTCACACTATATTTTTCCCCAGATAATACCAAGATAGAGTGGATCAAAGATGAGCCGAGGATACCGTATCCATAGGCGTGGAGACATGAAGGGAGACGAACTCAAGGACTTTTGTGCTACTGAGATGTTTGTATTATGACTATGTTGGTACTCTGTGGGATTTGACTATGATGTTTTGTGTGACTACTACTTTGGGGATCTAGTTATTTCGTAATGCATGTTTTATTTGGAAAGTTATAATTCTGCCTAAGTTTTATTGCCATGTTAAATGTTAGCATGGGAGTCCACGACTTATGTATGAATTTTCGCATGTTATGCGTGACGCTTTGTACTCTCCTTAGTGAAGTACGGCGGGTGCACCGCATCCGGACGAGGCCCGGGTGCGGGGCGCTACAGGTGGTATCAGAGCCCAGGCTCTAGATTACGGGCAGAATGTAGGACTAAGTTATGACCTTAGCAATCTAAGTTTGATCGTAGACCTAAGTCATGATCTTAGATGAGTGGCGACCTTAGAATAGGACCACTTAGACCGGGTTTAGGATGTGATTTAATAATTAATCCTAAAACTATGAAAGCCAAGTCTATGACATAAGGCGTATCCTTTATCTTCTTTACTTAAGAATTTTCGATTTTGGTCCTTAGTCAAATTCAATTGATTTTAATTCCGATATTCTAAATAGACATTAAAACCATAAGTGCAGATGGCATCACAGACTAACGAACAAGCATTGTCACTTTCACCCCCGGGCAGCGCTGGGTTTTATTACCGGCAGCTAGTAAGAGCACATATCCAAGAATTTGGCGGAGAATCTAGTCCCGAGGAAGCGGAAAAATGGCTTGATGAAGTCGAAAGTACCTTCTTGCTGATACAAGTACCTGAGAAGGTAAAGACACCAATTGTCCGGCCATTCGATTATTACGGGATTGGCGTGTCGACAAACGGATGAGTCAGGTAGGACTTGGCGAAAGTTTGGGGTTTCACCATTCCATAAGAGTACGATCTCAGATTAAGGTACGAGTCATCACATACGTATTTTAGGGAAGAAAGTTCTAACACCGATGGAAACGCTTTTATGGCTAACGCATGGATACAGAAGGATGTTTATCGAAGGAAAGCGTATGGATCACAGTCAGGACTTAAGGACCTCTGTCATGAAAAGAAGGAAACTCCAATAGTACATAATCATGATAGGTCAATTACATCATACTAACCCTGAAGGAATATCGTTGTCGGAATTTAACTCACTAAGACCAGGGCCAGGCATTTCCATACTCATTCATTACTTTGGGACAGTATGTTCCTTTGATTATAAGAGATGAAAGGTTTAGACTACCAGATCCGATTAGGTTAAGTTAAATCGTATTCAAGGACCTTTGGTGAATTATTGGAGGGCCGCTATGGAGCGGAATGCGATGTAAGGGGACGAAAGAATGAAAGAAACGATTTAACAAGCAAACGAAGTAGAAGGTGGAAACCGTAACCATATAAGGCTAGTCTATGTGGATGACAAAGAAGCAACCAAGGTATGCCTAATAAGTGTAAGATACCTATGTCCTCTGCTCTACTTCCTATTAACCAAGTAGGAGTGATTATGATAATTTCCTTGGGTTATGATTAGTAGACCACAAGCGAGTAGGTAAGTTTATTAGTGATAACATTACTAAGTATGACACTGTGTATGGGACGCAGGGTCCTCGTCATGATGCGTCACTATTAGCACTTGTACCCGTTTTATTGCACTATGCAGGGAATAGGTCATGACTATGAAAACCATGTCTTAAGAGAACGGGCCACCTTAGGATTATTGAAATGTCATAAAGGGAACATAAGTTTCAAAGGAGAACCCAAAACTTCTAGTTCGATTCTATGAAATGATCGCAAAAAGGAGTAAGAGTTAGTACGTAATAAGGCAATCAGCAAGACGGATGAATACGGGACATACCTTATGAAGAGCTTGGTATGTGTACCTTATGGGAATTATCCCGGGTGTCTTTGGAAGCTATTTCGTAAGTAGGATGACCGCTATATGATCACTAAAAGGATGTTTATAGAAAAGAGCTAATGGTCTATACCCCAGAGTTAATGATCGCTTGGAAATTATAAGCCTGCGATGATCATGATTATAGGGAAGGGATAGGTGACAATAACATCTTTCGAGAATTAGAATAAGTTCTGATGAGACCTCTAAGATGAAGGGAACAAAGCAGTTCTGAGGGAACTAAATATACGCTTTATGCGATCTTATTTACCTAAAGAAGAAGCCACATGGGAAACGGAAGACAACGTGAGGAGTCGATGCCTCATCTTTTGACTAGTTCTGAAGTTTCGAGGACGAAACTTATAAGAAGGAGGGAGGATGTTGTACCCCGACAACCGTGTACTTGAGACTATGATTAAGTGACAAAATAAAAGCGATGATTCCTTCACGAGCCTGTTACTCAAGTCACATTTATCGCATTCTTACTTAAATTCTTCAAGTTCGTTTAGGACGGACACTAAATAGTTATACAAGCGAACATCACGAGGTGTGTAATACCCTTTGTGAATTCGGCCAAGGGCCATTGATCACCCTTGGAGTAAACTAGTTCTTGTGAGAATACACACATAAACAATCCTCACAAAGCAAGATTAAAACCAAAAATTAAATGAAATAAATAACATTGTAAACTATATAAATGTGGGATAGGATAAATGTGAAATGACCAAAACACCCCTAAGAGCCCAAAAATTTCGGCCAAGCAAATGGAGGGATCTAGAATCCTCTCCATTATTCCACTATTTAAATATCTAAACAAAAAGATCAAATTAGTATAAATAAAACAATAAAATAATCCAAGCATGCAAGAAAAGAAATAATAAAAAAATAGCATGCATGGACAAAAGCTTGTAGCCTACAAGCATAGGCCTCCTTTTTCTTCCCCATGCAGCCGAATGCCCCTTCCCCATGCCCCTTTGATTTTTAAATTGTGCAAGACCCCTCTTTCCAAGTCCTATCTTGAACCTTCTCTCAAGCAAAACCAAGACTACACTTAAGAAGATTCTCCATCTCCCTTCTACCCCAACTTTCGGCCAACACCTCAAGAATAGGATGTTCAACTTCATCTCCATCTTCAAGCCAAGAAGTGTATAGGTAAGTCTCACTTCTAAGTTCTTAAGTAGATTCTTCATACAAGATAGTGAAGCTCACATGGGTGTTCTTTTTATCCACCCAAACCGTGGCCTCCACATTCAAGTAGGTGACAATCTTCAACTCTTTTAGGTGGAGCTACCTTGCTACACTTGAAGCTCCATTCCAAGACTACTTTGGTAAGATGTTTTAGCCCCAAATAAAACTCTATTTTCACTATTTAAGGAAGACTAATCTTTTTCCTTCCTCTTCTTCAAAACCGTGTGTTCAAGAGAGTAGGAGGAGAAGGTTTCCAACTCAACTCACTCCATAACCAAGCAAAGACAAGAACTTTGGCTTGAAGAGGCAAGTATACACTAATCTCTCATGACTTACCTAAAGGATTAGTGACTTGAATGACTAAAAGTTCCAAAGATATGATCTTTAGTGAATTATCTTAAATCCAAGGTTATATCTTAATGATTCCCCTATGTACAATGCTTTGCATGTGGGTTATTGTGTCTAAGATGGAGTTATTTCTTACATGCAACATGGAATGAGGATGTTTTAGGATGGATTAAGGTGCATCTAAGTGAGTCTAGGCAATATTAAATTCTTGGTTGGAACTTGAGAGGTCTTAGGAAGACATGCATGTAATGGATGTTGGTTTTTATGAGGTTATTTGTAAGATTAAACTAAAATGACTCTTGAATATGTTGCATGTTTGAATATATATTTTAAAATGTGTTTAAGAGTCTCCATATGTTTCGGCCTAATGGATGGAAAGAAGGGTGAACCTTGACTCTAAGGAAGAATAACTATTTTGAGCGTGTGTGATACTTGCTTGGTTTACCATTTACAAACTGTTTAGTATGATGCAAAGGTGATCTTATAACAAGCATGCAATCTGGATATTCATGTTACAAAGGAATGTAAGTGATAACCAATGACCTAGTTCATAAGAACAAGAGGAATGGTGAGCATTTGACTTAAACCATGACAATATAGTAAAGTACTGGAACTAGGCAGAATGGGATGACGTTTTCAACGACCTGAGAACTGGACTTGCAGACCTTCAATGAAGCTAATTTTTGGCATAACGTTAGTCCTATGAATGTAGCACGAGTGAGAGTTGGAATTTTGTTAAAATAAGCTAAGGATTATTTTTAATAAATTATGCGGTAAAACTGCTCCAGTTGGAAATTCTAAAGCAGGGCAGAATTGGTCCCTGAGTTTAACGAATTTAAAAAGGGTCTTTTGAACCTTCAATAAATCTGGTCTTTGTCACAGAGCTAGCCCCATGTGTATAGCAGAGTCGAGAGTTAGAATTTTGGTAAAATAAGTTATGGTTAATTTGTAATAAAATAATTGGTGAGACTGCTCAGGCTGTAAAGTCTGGAACATGACAGAATGATGTAATGTTTTGCATGACCTGAAAAGAGATCTTGTAGATGTTCAAAGAGGCTAATTTTCGGTGTGATAGCACCATTATGTGTATAGGAAATGTGCAAGCTGGAATTTTGGAAAAAGGAGTTGTGGAATATTTTTAATAAAATATCTAGTAAAGCTGCTCAGGCTGGAAAGCCTGAAACTGGGCAGAACAGGACATTATTTTGTTTCACCCGAAACAGGACCTTGTGAATAACCAATAAAGCTGGTTGTTGGCATGATAATAACTCTATGAGTCTAGAAGACATGCCAGTTGGAATTTCAGCAAAATAAGTTCTGGATTATTTTTAATGAATTATTTGGTAACACTGCTCAATAGAAATTACTGGAGCCACCCTGAAATTTGTAACGACTTTCCAGGCTTAGAAAAGGGACTTAGAGACATGCAAATGGGCTGAATTTCGGTAGGATACTACTCCCACATGTTTATGACGTATACAAGTTGGAATTTCTGGAAACCGCATTACGGATTTACCGTAATTGAATTTTTAGTAAAGTCTGTCAGCCGGCCTCAGCACCTAAAATAGTTCGGAAAGTAAGTAAGAAACCCCTTTTATGGTTATTGGAATAATCCGCAAATTTTATGACATGTATCTAAATGTATTTGTGACAAAAGAATTATGGAAATGGACCTAAATGATTAGCTTAACCGTCCTATGAAAATGAAGTAAAAGTCTTGGAGATATGTAGCTTCCATATTCAAGTATGTTGATTTATTACAAGGAATGCATACGATTATTCATGTCATGGCTTGCATTTCATATCACGGCATGTATCATGCATGAGCATGAAACTTATTTTCATGGATTTTATGATGCAAGCAAGGTTTTATAAACGACTATTCTTTCGTTATGCATGAAAAGTTTTTACGGTCCCATGTTTTTAAGAAAGCTTCATGATTCCTTTGCCGGCCAAGCATGCTACTAACCCGACTCCAGACCCGGGGTTAATTGGTCTGATGACATGATATCTGTTCTGGACCCGCTCAGATCCGGGGTTAATTGATCTGATATCTGTTCTGGACCCGCTCAGATCCGGGGTTAATTGATCTGATATCTGTTCTGGACCCGCTCAGATCCGGGGTTAATTGATCTGATCTCTGTTCTGGACCCGCTCAGATCCGGGGTTAATTGATCTGACACTCTGTTTTATGACACGTTATTTATGGGACCATAATGATGTTTTGACATGACATGACATGACATGACATTCATGCATTGCATATTGCATAATTCATGATCCCGTTAATATGTGGTATGATACAGTTAAAGACTTAATATGCCAATAAGTGTTTAGCGGTATCTAGAATTATGCTTAGTCCATATCGCCAGCTGACTTCAGGACTTAAGACAGGTATGAGTTGCTATTCAAAGATTTTTGTGTTACATTCACGTTATAATTCTTTATGTAATTTATGGTCGTTTATTGTATCCTTGCTGGGTGATTTTTATCACTCACACTATATTTTTCCCCAGATAATACCAAGATAGAGTGGATCAAAGATGAGCCGAGGATACCGTATCCATAGGCGTGGAGACATGAAGGGAGATGAACTCAAGGACTTTTGTGCTACTGAGATGTTTGTATTATGACTATGTTGGTACTCTGTGGGATTTGACTATGATGTTTTGTGTGACTACTACTTTGGGGATCTAGTTATTTCGTAATGCATGTTTTATTTGGAAAGTTTTAATTCTGCCTAAGTTTTACTGCCATGTTAAATGTTAGCATGGGAGTCCACGACTTATGTATGGATTTTCGCATGTTATGCGTGACGCTTTGTACTCTCCTTAGTGAATTACGGCGGGTGCACCGCATCCGGACGAGGCCCGGGTGCGGGGCGCTACAAGTATTGCCTAAACTTATGTTTAAGCCGAACGTCAAGCAAGCTCAGGATTTAAGATCAGGTATGAATTACGGTTATTTGAGGTTTTCGGGCTATTACATTCATGTTATAATTCTTTACGTATATCTTGGTAGTTTATTGTATCCTTGCTGAGTGATTTTATCACTCACACTTTATTTTTCCCCAGAACCAGGTAATGCCAATATAGAGTGGATCGAGGATGAGCCGAAGGTACCTTATCCATAGGCGAGGAGATATGAAGGAAGCTAAGTTAAGGACTTTTGTGCTGCCAAGACATTTTGTATTATGACTATGTTTGAACTCTCTGGATTTCGGTTATGTTATTTTGTGGGACTAGTACTTTTGGGGAACTTAGTAAATTAGTAATGCATGTTTAATTTGAAAAGTTTTAGTTCTGCCTAAATTTTACTACCATGTTGAATGTTAGCATGGGAGTCCATGATTTATGTTATGGATTTTCGCATGTTATGCATGACGCTTTGTACTCTCCTTAGTGAAGTACGACGGGTGCACCGTATCCAGACGAGGCCCGGGTGCGGGGCGCATCACAGTGAGTTTAAAAACAAAGAGATGATTTCATTTTGTGAAGAAAATGGAATTAAGCATGAGTTTTCGCCACCATGAACTCCACAATTAAATGGAGTAGTAGAAAGAAAGAATTGAACTTTACAAGAAATAGCTAGGACTATGTTATGTGAAAATAAATTGCCTAGATTTCTGTGGGCGGAAGCCGTAAATTGTGCATGCTATATTGTAAATCGCCTATCTATAAGAAAGAAAATTAACAAGACGCCTTATGAGATTTTGAATGATCGCATGCATAAGATTGACTATTTTTGTGTGTTTGGATGCAAATGTTTTGTTCAAAATACAAAAGATAATTTAGACAAATTTGAATCCAAATCAATTGAGTGTATTTTTGTTGGATATTCCATAAATTCAAAGGCATATAGGTGTTATGATCCTGTAACTAGACAAATCATGGAATCTATTCATGTGAAATTCAATGAATTTGGTGAGATTGATAAAGATAAAGAATATGACGATGACTTTGAATTGAAACCCGTGTTGAATGAAGATGATGGTACATTTGATATGCATGATATGAATGACACACTAGAAATGCATGATTACATAGAAATACATGATAACATAGAAAATAATCAACCAAGATGGCATAGAGATCACCCACATTATCTCATCATAGGCGACCTCACTCACGGTGTGCGACCATGTAGAAGAATTACTTCGGACGAAATAAATGAATTTCATGCTATGATTTCTGATGGCATGCATGATGAACTTAATCAATTTGTTAGAAATGATGTATGGATTTAGTGCCACGACCACAAGATAAGACTATAATAGGCACAAAGTGGGTGTTTAGGAATAAAATGAATGAAGAAGGAAAGGTCGTTAGAAATAAAGCGAGACTTGTAGCACAAGGCTATAATCAAGAAGAAGGAATTGACTACGATGAAACATTTGCACCCATGGCACGTTTAGAAGCTATACGACTATTACTTGCTATTGCTTGCATGAAAGATTTCAAATTATATCAAATAGACGTAAAAAGTGCATTCCTAAACGGATTTATACAAGAAGAAGTATACGTGAAGCAACCACCCAGCTTTGAAGATTTGAAACATCCCGATCACGTGTACAAACTAAAGAAGGCACTATACGGATTAAAGCAAGCATCAAGAGCATGGTATGATCGTTTTGCTACTTTCCTTTTAGAAAATGATTTTAAACGAGGTACTTTAGATAGTACACTACTTTTAAACAACATAAATCGGATTTACTTATTATCCAAATCTACGTTGATGACATTATTTTCGTTTCTACCTCACATAGACTTGTTGAAGATTTTGAAAATTGCATGAAATCCGAATTTGAAATGTCTATGGTTGGTCAACTTAATTATTTTCTTGGCTTGCAGATTAAGCAAACGAGTAAAGGGATTCACATAAGTCAAGCAAAATATGTCAATGACATGATTAAAAAGTTTAACTTTGAAAATTTGAAACCATCCCCCACCCCTATGAGCGTCACTACTAAGTTGGACAAAGATGAACATGGTAAAGACGTTGATAATGGCTTATATCAATCTATGATAGGTTCTTTGTTATATTTAACTGCTAGTAGGCCTGATATCATGTTCAGTGTATGCATGTGTGCACGATTTCAGAGTCAAAGGTGTCTCACTATAATGCAGTAAAAAAGAATATTCCGTTATATTAAGCACACGCCCACCTTAGGAATTTGGTACGATAAGGATTCCACATTTAACTTACATGCTTATACTGATGCCGATGATGGTGGCTGCAAAATAGATAGAAAGTGCACAAGTGGGACTTGCCAATTTATAGGAAACTCACTCATTTCATGGTTTTCCAAAAAGCAAGCAAGCGTTGCTTTGTCCACTACTGAGGCTGAGTATATGACACTTAGCCTTTGTTGCACACAGTTGTTGTGGATAAAAGAACAACTTTCGGACTTTGGAATTACCGTAAATAGAATTCCTATATAGTGTGATAGTATGAGTGACATTAATTTGTCTAAAAACCCCGTGTTACACTCTAAGGCTAAGCATATAGAAGTACACTATCACTTTCTTCGTGATCACGTAAACAATGGTGATATCGTCATAGATAACGTACGCACAGAAGCACAGGTAGCAGATATCTTTACAAAAGCCTTAAATCAAGCCACGTATGAATCTCTTCGTTCTAAATTAGGCATGATTTCAGTTGATATGATTTGACTTGACACGATTTGATTTTCTTTCCTTATTTACAGGAATCTTTTGATTTACATTCCAAAATAAAGGGGGAGAGAGAAAGCATGATTTAAGGGGGAGAGAGACACTAATTGATACTGATTGCACAAATCAAGGGGGAGCCGAAATTTGAAATTCAAATTTCAAATTTATGTATATTTGAAGGGGGAGCTATAGCATTTAAATCATGTGCATAAGTTATTTTGAAAATCATCAAAAGGGGGAGATTGTAGAGAAAAAGGGGTTTGAATGATTTCAAAATATGTGATTTAAATGAATGACGTAAAACGTGCATGACATACACAAACGTGTGCATGATATACATGTGTGCATGATACATTGCTTATTACTTGCCTTATTTAACTCATATATAATCTTGCCGTACTAACGAGCCATGAAGCGCTAAAGCTTACATCGTATGACAAACATTTGTTGTGTTTATACTATTTTCAGGTGCCACCATTAATGAACTAAAATAGTTCATTAAGTGAAGTACTTAGTTAATTAAACTAAGTAGTTCATTAAAGAAAGCTACATTTGGAAAAGGACAAAGGCAACAAGGCTAAGGAAGGAAAGTCTTCTCCTCCTCCCCTCATTAATATATACACGCCATACACACATATATATACATATATTTTCAGATTTTTTTAAAGGCACATACACATGTATTCCAACGTACTACCGACACGTTATATATTTTACGTACGTACGTTAACGTCACACCACTATACTTAACTCATATTTATGAGTATATTCAGGTCTTATATCATATGATATAAGACATGGTGATGACAAATTAAATACGATACATTAAAAGATTCTAAACCGAAAATTGTCGTATCGGGCGAATACCGAAACTTCGCCAACGTGTCACGTACTTACCATAAATAGATGGCCAGCCCCTACACCTCAAAAATCATCAAAAATTTCGTGCACATGACAATATTTTCAGCCAAAAATTCTTTCCATGTTGGCACACACAAATCACCCCACATTAAGGCCAAAATGTGAAGATTCCAATTTTAATTTTGTCACATGATAATGGCGCCACTTTAGACCAGCCAAGTGCTGAGATTTAAAGTATATATTATATATATTATGTGTAACGTAATATATATAACATGTGCAAGAAGTTGGAATTTAATTAGAGAAAAATCGGGTGATCGATAAATATCGAAAATTCGGTTCTCTACGTACACAACACATGGAATATTTGTGGCACATCATATGACACGTATCTAGACACTTTTTACATATGTTATACATCTTAAAGTGTTCTAGAAAATTAAATTAAGGGCTGATTGGAATATAACATGTGTGTATTATTAAATGTGCACTACTTTACAAAGTTAGCAAAAATAATTTTCAGCACATGTATATACATTATACACGCATATCACAGCTGAGATGGAGCTTATTTGGAGCCTTGTTGGCATATTGATTGGTCAAGAATCAATCATACAATGTTGGTGAATTAAAGAGAGAAGCTACAAATGGTAAGATTTCAAACTTTGTCTCACTTGAAACACATGCTCAAAATTTCAGCATGTTGAACTAAGGATGGCCGAATTTTATCAAGTAAATGAGGTATATTTTGTGTCTTGAATTATGTGATTGATTGGAAGAAGAAATGGAAGAAATTTGAATATTTTTCAAAGTCATAAAGTGTGATATTTTATATATCACGCATGCTGAAAATTTTTCAGCATGTGTGTGGTATGTCTTGGCCGAATGGAAGGTCATAAAGGTGTCCAAATTTATTTCTAATGTGATAAGGATATTTGCCATCAATTGGTGATTCATTTTAATTAGAAAAATGAAAGAAAAATGGAATTATTTTGAACTTTAACTCCATGTATCACATGCTGAAAATTCAGCATGATAAATATTCATCATGGCCGATTTTTTGCTTAGTAAGGAAGAAATTTTGTCTTGCAATTTATGTGACAATCTTGTGTATTATGGAAATAATTTTATGATTGATATTGGCACATGTTTGAGTGATATATTCAGATTTTTCCAAGTCATCAATGATGACAACATTCAACCTATCATGAAGTGCCAAGTAAGCAAAGCTTAAGTGATCATCCAATGAGAAGGTGACAACTAAGCAAGACCATGTCACAATGATGTCTTACATTCTCCCAAGGACTTAGAAGATAATTTTCAAGAGGGGGAGGATGCCTATAGGGGACGGCTACATGGCAATAAAAGGAAAGAAGATGAGCAAAAACAAGACAAGCACAAGCATTGCAAAAAAAAGTGATCAAAAACGCCTAAGCCGCTTCTTCTACATTCTCTTTCTTTCTTTCTTCTTGAAAGCCTATTGTATTCATATTTTCAATCTTGAATAGGCTTGTTATAGACCACCACATATTCCATATCTTTGCAAAAGATTGATCAAGGTGTGATCAATCTTCATTCTTACGAGGTGGTGGTGTTCGTGCGAATTGTATTCATCGTACAAGGTTTGTAAAGGGTTGGAGTTAGTGTGTAACTCTATCAACCCTGTGGTAAGGTGTATTGCATGTGTGTGACTAGAGTAGGTGTTCCTTGAGGACTGGAGTACGTTGTTTATAACCGAACTAGTATAAAATTCTCGGTGCCATTTACTTTCAGCATTTATTTTCTGTTACTGCACAATTTACTCTTTTTGTTTGCGTTTGTACAAATAGTAAAAGACTTTCAAAAATCACAAAAATTTCCAGAAACATAGTCACACGTTCTAGAGTTAATTTGGCACAAGTTTCAACCCTTTTGGATAAGTATAAGTCGATCAAACATCAAAAGTTCTGAGACTAGTGCAGTCTGATTTTCAGACTTGCAAAGATTGAGACTTTGATTGTAATTGACCTACTTCCCAAAAGAATTTTGCAAAACTGTTTCAACCCACTTAAATATAGTATATAAGGAGTTACTGGTTAAATTTTCAGAGCATTTGGACTTACACACTAATAGACATAAATTTTTCAAAACCGTCTACCGTTTCTTGCAGATTCGCGCAATATGATCAGCAACGGTTTTTGAAGGGGTTAAAGGTTTAATTTTAATTTGAAATTTTTAGGGGACCCTTATAAAATCTGAGGCTAAGTTCTCTCAAAATTTCAGAATTTTTGGAGACCTATAACCTGGTTTTAAAAACGTTTTAAAACTGGTCCTGAAAAAAGAATCTGTTTTCAGAAGTTGAGTTGTTTAGGTTTAAACAAATTTTGAAAACCACACTTTCCGCACCACCTATTCAACCCCCCTCTTCTAGTGGTGCCTTGCAGATCCTACAGGTATAACTTCTATTTAGGACTTAAATTAAAGAGAAAAAGGAAATAACACATAAGGATAAAAGAAAGGACAAAAGAGTAAATTCTTAATCCACTAGTACCCTCCACCCGCCCCATCCCTTATAAAAAGACAAACTTGTCTTACAATTTTATTTTATTCCCTTTAATTTAATTTCTCCATGCCATACCTTCACCCAATGGCATTTCATGCATGCCTTACACCTATTTACCTATCTTCTTCCATTTCTTTTTAGCACAATCATTTCGTTCTCTTGCACACTTGAAAGAGGCCCCCACAAAAGGCCATGCATAGCATAATCTTCTTACACATCCCACTCATCCACAAGAAGCCAATCATTGAATCCCCACTCTTATTTTCCAATAAGCACGGCCAAAGGCCCCCCACCTCACATAGAAAACCTGATTTCTCCTTTTCCCCGCATTCCATTTACATCTTGCATTTGCTATGTCTTACTCTCACTCTAATAACTTCTCTCCACTTCTTTCCTACTCATGAACCAAAGTTCTCGCTTCCTCCATCCTAACATCCAAGAGTTCACCACCAAAGAGGAGGAAGAACTTTCCAAATTCAAGTGGGAAATAAGCATTCAAGTCCAAGAAAATTTAAGGTAAGAACATCATCCTTCTTTTACATCCCTCTCTTCTCTCTTAAAGCCTCAAAACATCCATCATTCTAGGTCTCAACCGTGATGTGAACCAAGGAGGCAAGAAGAACTTCTTAGGTTGAAGAAGTGAGGGATGATTTCAAGGGCTCCAAAGGCAACATCGTTCATAAGGACTAATCATAGAGTGTTCCTAGTAATCATCCCTCAAAATTAACCATTTCTTCTTCATTCTTTGCCCTTAGGCCGTGTACATCCCAAGCCAAAAGAAAGAAGAAATATTTCATTCTTAAGTGAAAAGATTCAAGAGAAAAGGCAAGTATCTCTCCCTAGTTTCCTCATGCATGTTAAAGATAGAGTCTTTTATGCTAAAATTTAAGGATGGATCATGCATGCATAAGATTAAATGAGGTAAATAGTAAGAACATGAAGAAAATGTACTTGCATGTTCATCATCTTATGATCTTAATAAAATTCTTGCACATGTATATGTATATGATTACGGTGAAAGGAAAAGTGTCTTGCATGTTATTTCCATGATGCATATAGGCGTTTTGTGTATGTTCATTGTAGCCAACATGATGATCATCATAATCATAGTCTTCACAATCATCTACATGTTAATCACCAACATGCATAACCTCAA
The DNA here is from genome assembly GCA_036186865.1 of Eustoma russellianum. Taxonomy (NCBI): domain Eukaryota; kingdom Viridiplantae; phylum Streptophyta; class Magnoliopsida; order Gentianales; family Gentianaceae; genus Eustoma; species Eustoma russellianum. The sequence continues at coordinate 26,342,487 of AP025045.1, read as the reverse complement.
AAGGTGGTAGAACGAAAAATGTGTATATGAATATGAATGCATTCATCTTGCATGCACTTACAAGAAATTAAAAATTCATGTATGTATGTGAGGGAATATTCGGCCATGGGGTGGAAATGGGGGTATTAATTATGTGTGCATTCAACTACATGATGCATGTATATGATGTATGTTGTAGAAGTCGTATAGGTAATGTGTATGTCTTCTGTAGGATCTGCAAGGCACCACTAGAAGGGGGGGTTGAATAGTGGGTGCGGAAAATGTGGTTTTTAAAATTAGTTTGAACCAAAAACCCAACTTCTGAAAACAGTTTCTGTTTTCAGGACCAGTTTTAAAATGTTTCGAAAACTAGGTTTCAGGTCTTCAAAAATTCTGAAATTTAGAGAGAACTTAGCCTCAGATGTTATGAGTGTCTCCTAAAAATTTCAGATTTACATTCAACCTCTAACCCCTTGAAAATTCGTAGGTGGTCAGATCGTGCAAATCTGCCAGAACCGATACACTGATTTGAAAAATTAATTCCTATTTGTACACAACTCCAAATGCTCTGAAAATTTAACCACTAACCCCTTATATGTTATATTTAAATGGGTTGAAACAGTTTTGAAAAATGCTTTTGGAAAGTTAGTCAAATACGATCAAAGTCTCAACCTTTGCAAGCCTGAAAATCAGACTATACTAGTCTCAGAACTTTGGACGTTTGAATGACTTATACTTGTCCAAAAGGGTTGAAACTTGCGCTAAAAGAACCCTAGAACGTGTGGTTATATTTTCTGAAAGTTTCGTGATTTTTGAAATTCGTTTACTATTTTTACAAATGTAATTAAAAACAGTAAACAGTGCTGAAAGAGAAAATCAGTGCTGAAAGTAAATGACACCAAGAATTTTATACTGGTTCGGTTATCAACAACCTTTTCCAGTCTTCAAGGAACACCTTCCTTTGTTCACACTAATAACACAACTCAATACACCTTACCACAGGGTTGATAGAGTTACACCTAACTCCAACCCTTTACAAACCTTGTATGACGAGTACAATTCACACAAACACCACCACCTCGTAAGAATGAAGATTGATCACACCCTGATCAATCTTTTACAAAGATATGAAATATGTGGTGGTCTATATCAAGCCTATTCAAGATTGAAAAATTTGAATACAATAGGCTTACAAGAAGAGAGAAAGAAAGATAATGTAGAAGAAGAAGGCTAGAACACTTTTGATCTTTCAACTTGCAACTCTTGTTCTTGTTCTTGTTTTGCTCTTCTTTCTTCCTTTTATCACATTATGGCCGACCCCTTGGTGCTCTCCCCCTCTTGAAAATTGTCTTCTAAGTCCTTGGGAGGATGTAAGACATCATTGTGACAAGGTCTTGCTTACTTGGCATCTTCTTATTGGATGATCATTTAGGCTTCGCTTACTTGGCACCTTCTTATTGGTTCAATGTTGTCATCATTGATGACTTGGAAAAAATCTGAGAATTACACTTAACCATGTGCCAAAATCATCAAAAAATTGTTTCCATAAACCATAAGATATATCTCATAAATTGCAAGAGAAAAATTCATTTCTTGCTAAGATGAAAAAAATCGCCCATAATAGGTGTTACCATGCTGAATTTTCAGCATGTGACACATGAAGATAAAATTTAAAATATTACCATTTTTCTTTGATTTTTCTAATTAGAATGAATCACCAATTGATGGTAAATGTTCCTATCACATGAGAAATGAACTTGGACACTCTTAAGCTCTAGAATTCGGCCATCACAAGTCTTACACATGCTGAAAAATTTCAGCATGTGTGATATGTAGAATATCACACTTTATTAAATTAGATAATATTCAAATCATTTCCATTTCTTCTTCCAATCAATAACATAATTTAAGATAATAAAATATGTCTCATAATAGATGAAAATTTCGGCCATCATTAGCACACATGCTGAATTTTCAGCATGTGTCACAATTGTGACAAAATTTGAATTGTTACCTTTTGTAGCTTCTCTCTTTGAGTCACCAACTTTGTGTGATTGATTCTTGACCAATCAATATGCCAACAAGGCTCCAAATAAGCTCCATCTCAGCTGTAGGTGGCATTGGATATGTATGTACATGTGCTGAAATTTATTTTTTTAAACTTTGTAAAATAATGCACATTTAATAATACACACATGTTATATTCCAATCAGCCCTTAATTTAATTTTCTAGAACACTTTAAGATGTATATCATATGTAAAAAGTGTCTAGATACGTGTCACATGATGTACCAAAAACGTTCCATGTGTTGTGTGCGTAGAAAACCGAGTTTTTGATATTTATCGATTACCCGATTTTTCTCTAATTTAAATTCCAACTTTTGCACATGTTATATATATTATGTTATACATAATATATATAATATATGCTTTAAATCTCAGCACTTGGCTGGTCTAAAGTGGTACCATTAACATGTGACAAAATTAAACTTGGAATCTTCACATTTTGGCCTTAATGTGGGGTGATTTGTGTGTGCCAACATAGAAAGTATTTTTGGTTGAATTTTTCATGTAACCCACGAAATTGTTATGGAATTTTGAAGTATAGAGGCTGGCCATTTATTTATGGCAAGTACGTGACACGTTGGCGAAGTTTCGGTATTCGCCCGATACGACAATTTTCGGTTTAGAACCTTTTATCATGTCGTATTTGATTTGTCATCACCATATCTTATATCATATGATATAAGAGCTGAATATACTCATAAATATGAGTTAAGTATAGTGGTGTGACATTAACGTACATATGTAAAATATATAACGTGTCGGTAGTACGTTGGAATACATGTGTATGTGCCTTTTCTTAAAAAATCTGAAAATATATGTAATATATATATGTGGCGTGTATAATTAAGAGGGGAGGAGGAGAAAAACTTTCCTTCCTTAGCCTTGTTGCCTTTGTGCCTTTTCCAAATTTGGCTTCCTTTAATGACCTACTTAATTTATTAAACTAAGTATTTCACTTAATGAACTAGTTTAGTTCATTAATGGTGGCACCTGAAAATAGTATAAACACAACAAATGTTTGCCATATGATGTAAGCTTTAACGCTTCATGGCTCGTTAGTACGGCAACATTATATATAAGCTAAATAAGGCAATTAATGGCAAAGTATCATGCATACATGTACACGTTTGTATATATATCATGCATTTAAGTCACTTATGCTCGTTTTTGTGCACATTTAAATCATATATTTGAAAATCACTCAAACCCCTTTTTCTCTACGATCTCCCCCTTTTGATGATTTTCAAAATAACTTATGCACATGATTTAAATCCTATCGCTCCCCCCTTCAATTATGCATAAATTCAAAATTCGAAATTTAAATTTCGAATTCGCTCCCCCTTGATTTATGCAATCAGTATCTCTCTCCCACTTAAATCATGCTTTCTCTCCCCCTTTATTTTGGAAAGCAAATCAAAAGATGCCTGTAAAGATGAAGAAAAAAAATCATGCATTTCATATTCGTGCGTTTGTAAGGGTTATTTATTCAACCCTTTGAAAATGTCCCTTTTGGTACCCAAATTTGGGTGACCTTTCTAGGTCTTCCAAAAGGTGAGAAAGATGATGAAAATGCAACATAGTATCCGTTGGGGGCAAATGCGTTTGGCCTTTGGCCAAGAATCCCATCATGCATATAGTATGGTTTTCGTTTTTGGTTTGCATGCACGGGGAGTGATCTAGATGCATTTTTATGATATGAATGTCGCATATGCATCAGTGGCTTTCTATATGGCATGTGATTTCTCTTTGTATGATAAGAAGCACGATGAGATGAGATAAATGGTGTACTAGTCTTCTTCTCATATTTATACGGCACATAATTATACTTCGTATGAGATGAAGAAGAGATATGACGAGATGTGGGGAGAGGGGGTTTTTTCTTTATTTTAGGCGCTACGTATGCCTTTGATGTGTCTACTTTCTTAGACAAAACAAACTTGGATGGTTTAGATGATGCTTCGTTTGTCTCGTTGTATCCTAATCCAGTTTTATCACTGTCATGTTTTTGTGATAAAATAATGCGATCTAGCATGTTGGATCCCGTATCAAATTGTTTCATCATTTTCTCTAAATCAGTATTCCTGGATTTCAAACTTGAAATCTCGGATTTCATTTCATTGTTCTCGGATGTCAATGATGAAATTTCAGACTTTAATGAATTTATAATGTATGACGACTCTTCTTTTGAATCGTTTAATTGAGACACAAGATCTTTGTTATAAGATTCTAACAATTTCTTGTCTTCAATTAACCGTTTCTTTTGTTTTGCAAGAGTTCTAGCAAACTTATGCAATTCAAGATATTCAACATATAAATCATCATAAGATAGTTCAGAATCCGAGTCAGAATCAGAATTTACCTCATTTTCAAATAGTGGATGCATTTGGCTTGACATACCTTCTTGCTCGGTTTTGTCGCTAGTGGTTGCCATCTCACAAAGATCGTTGGATCCTTTTGTTGTGAGTGTTCCTGCGCTCTGATACCAATTGTAGGATCTGCAAGGCACCACTAGAAGGGGAGGGTTGAATAGTGGGTGCGGAAAATGTGGTTTTTAAAATTAGTTTGAACCAAAAACCCAACTTCTGAAAACAATTTCTGTTTTCAGGACCAGTTTTAAAACGTTTCGAAAACTAGGTTTCAGGTCTTCAAAAATTCTGAAATTTAGAGAGAACTTAGCCTCAGATGTTATGAGTGTCTCCTAAAAATTTCAGATTTACATTCAACCTCTAACCCCTTGAAAATTCGTAGGTGGTCAGATCGTGCAAATCTGCCAGAACCGATACACTGATTTGAAAAATTAATTCCTATTTGTACACAACTCCAAATGCTCTGAAAATTTAACCACTAACCCCTTATATGTTATATTTAAATGGGTTGAAACAGTTTTGAAAAATTCTTTTGGAAAGTTAGTCAAATACGATCAAAGTCTCAACCTTTGCAAGCCTGAAAATCAGACTATACTAGTCTCAGAACTTTGGACGTTTGAATGACTTATACTTGTCCAAAAGGGTTGAAACTTGCGCTAAAAGAACCCTAGAACGTGTGGTTATATTTTCTGAAAGTTTCGTGATTTTTGAAATTCGTTTACTATTTTTACAAATGTAATTAAAAACAGTAAACAGTGCTGAAAGAGAAAATTAGTGCTGAAAGTAAATGACACCAAGAATTTTATACTGGTTCGGTTATCAACAACCTTTTCCAGTCTTCAAGGAACACCTTCCTTTGTTCACACTAATAACACAACTCAATACACCTTACCACAGGGTTGATAGAGTTACACCTAACTCCAACCCTTTACAAACCTTGTATGACGAGTACAATTCACACAAACACCACCACCTCGTAAGAATGAAGATTGATCACACCCTGATCAATCTTTTACAAAGATATGAAATATGTGGTGGTCTATATCAAGCCTATTCAAGATTGAAAAATTTGAATACAATAGGCTTACAAGAAGAGAGAAAGAAAGATAATGTAGAAGAAGAAGGCTAGAACACTTTTGATCTTTCAACTTGCAACTCTTGTTCTTGTTCTTGTTTTGCTCTTCTTTCTTCCTTTTATCACATTATGGCCGACCCCTTGGTGCTCTCCCCCTCTTGAAAATTGTCTTCTAAGTCCTTGGGAGGATGTAAGACATCATTGTGACAAGGTCTTGCTTACTTGGCATCTTCTTATTGGATGATCATTTAGGCTTCGCTTACTTGGCACCTTCTTATTGGTTCAATGTTGTCATCATTGATGACTTGGAAAAAATCTGAGAATTACACTTAACCATGTGCCAAAATCATCAAAAAATTGTTTCCATAAACCATAAGATATATCTCATAAATTGCAAGATAAAAATTCATTTCTTGCTAAGATGAAAAAAATCGCCCATAATAGGTGTTACCATGCTGAATTTTCAGCATGTGACACATGAAGATAAAATTTAAAATATTACCATTTTTCTTTGATTTTTCTAATTAGAATGAATCACCAATTGATGGTAAATGTTCCTATCACGTGAGAAAAGAACTTGGACACTCTTAAGCTCTAGAATTCGGCCATCACAAGTCTTACACATGCTGAAAAATTTCAGCATGTGTGATATGTAGAATATCACACTTTATTAAATTAGATAATATTCAAATCATTTCCATTTCTTCTTCCAATCAATAACATAATTTAAGATAATAAAATATGTCTCATAATAGATGAAAATTTCGGCCATCATTAGCACACATGCTGAATTTTCAGCATGTGTCACAATTGTGACAAAATTTGAATTGTTACCTTTTGTAGCTTCTCTCTTTGAGTCACCAACTTTGTGTGATTGATTCTTGACCAATCAATATGCCAACAAGGCTCCAAATAAGCTCCATCTCAGCTGTAGGTGGCATTGGATATGTATGTACATGTGCTGAAATTTATTTTTTTTAACTTTGTAAAATAATGCACATTTAATAATACACACATGTTATATTCCAATCAGCCCTTAATTTAATTTTCTAGAACACTTTAAGATGTATATCATATGTAAAAAGTGTCTAGATACGTGTCACATGATGTACCAAAAACGTTCCATGTGTTGTGTGCGTAGAAAACCGAATTTTTGATATTTATCGATTACCCGATTTTTTCTCTAATTTAAATTCCAACTTTTGCACATGTTATACATATTATGTTATACATAATATATATAATATATGCTTTAAATCTCAGCAGTTGGCTGGTCTAAAGTGGTACCATTAACATGTGACAAAATTAAACTTGGAATCTTCACATTTTGCCCTTAATGTGGGGTGATTTGTGTGTGCCAACATGGAAAGTATTTTTGGTTGAATTTTTCATGTAACCCACGAAATTTTTATGGAATTTTGAAGTATAGGGGCTGGCCATTTATTTATGGCAAGTACGTGACACGTTGGTGAAGTTTCGGTATTCGCCCGATACGACAATTTTCGGTTTAGAACCTTTTATCGTGTCATATTTGATTTGTCATCACCATATCTTATATCATATGATATAAGACCTGAATATACTCATAAATATGAGTTAAGTATAGTGGTGTGACGTTAACGTACGTATGTAAAATATATAACGTGTCGGTAGTACGTTGGAATACATGTGTATGTGCCTTTTCTTAAAAAATCTGAAAATATATGTAATATATATATGTGGCGTGTATAATTAAGAGGGGAGGAGGAGAAAAACTTTCCTTCCTTAGCCTTGTTGCCTTTGTGCCTTTTCCAAATTTGGCTTCCTTTAATGACCTACTTAATTTATTAAACTAAGTACTTCACTTAATGAACTAGTTTAGTTAATTAATGGTGGCACATGAAAATAGTATAAACACAACAAATGTTTGCCATATGATGTAAGCTTTAACGCTTCATGGCTCGTTAGTACGGTAACATTATATATAAGCTAAATAAGGCAATTAATGGCAAAGTATCATGCATACATGTACACGTTTGTATATATATCATGCATTTAAGTCACTTATGCTCGTTTTTGTGCACATTTAAATCATGTATTTGAAAATCACTCAAACCCCTTTTTCTCTACATCTTCATCATTATCGGTCTAGTGCAAATGTTCATAGATCAATAAAGTACTTTTACATCTCGATAGACCTAATCCTATAGAACTATAGAATGATACACTATGTAAATAGAATAATCAGAAATGGGATCTTTTTGCATGTGAAAGATTAGTAACAAATTGATATGGACCTAAGTATATGTGTGCATGTCTGTGTAGAGAAAAAGGGGTGTGAGCGATTTTCAAATACATGATTTAAATATGCACAAAAACGAGCATAAGATAAATGTGCATGATATATTGCTTATTACTTGCCTTATATAGTTCATATATTATGTTGCCGTACTAACGAGCCATGGAGCTACAAAGCTTACATCAAATGGCAAACATTTGTTGTGTTTATACTATTTTCAGGTGCCACCATTAATGAACTAAACTAGTACATTAAGTGAAGTACTTAGTTAATTAAACTAAGTAGTTCATTAAAGGAAGCTACATTTGGAAAAGGCACAAAGTCAACAAGGCTAAGAAAGGAAAGTCTCCTCCTCCTCATTTATCACTCATATACACGCCTACATACGTATATAAATATATATTTTCAGATTTTTTGAAAAAGGCACATACACATGTATTCTAACGTACTACTGACACGTTATCTATTTTACGTACGTACGTTAACGTCACACCACCATACTTAAATCATATTTATGAGTATATTCAGGTCTTATATCATATGATATAAGTCATGGTGATGACAAATTAAATATGACGCGTTAAAAGGTTCTAAACCAAAAATTGTCGTATCGGACGAATACCGAAACTTTGCCAACGTGACACGTACTTGCGATAAATAGATGGCCAGCCCATATACCTCAAAAATCAATATAATTTTCGTGGTCTACGTGATATTTTTAGCCATAAAATCATTCCATGTTAGCGCACACAAATCACTCCACATTAAGGCCAAATTGTGGAGATTCCAATTTTAATTTTGTCACATGTTAATGGCGCCACTTTAGACCAGCCAAGTGCTGAGATTTAAAGTATATATTATATATATTATGTGTAACATAATATATATATAACATGTGCAAAAGTTAGAATTTAATTAGAGAATAATCGGGTAATCGATAAATATCGAAAATTCGGTTTTCTACGTACACAACACATGGAACATTTTTGGCACATCATACGACACGTATCTAGACACTTTTTAAATATGTCATACATCTTAAAGTGTTCTATAAAATTAAATTAAGGGCTGATTGGAATATAACATATGTGTATTATTAAATGTGTACTATTTTACAAAGTTAGCAAAAATAAAATTCAGCACATGTTTTATCTTCATTCCAACGCCTATTCAAGCTGAGTTGGAGCAAATATGGAGCCTTGTTGGCATATTGATTGGTCAAGGATCAATTAAACAAAGTTGGTGACATAAAGGAAGGAGCTACAAAAAGTAACATTTCAAACTATGTCACATATATGACACATGCTGAAATTCAGCATGTGTGTTGCATTATGGCCAAATTTTATCACTTTAAAAGAGCTATATTTTGTGTCTTGAATCATGAGGATTAATTGAAGATGTTATGGTAATATTTTGAATTAATTATGAAATTAAAATGGTGATATTTTTAATATCACACATGCTGAAAATTTCAGCATGTGTGTAATGTATAGTGGCTGAAATTTAGTCCACATTAGTGTCTAACTTTTATTCCATACATCATGAGAATATTGCATACTAAATGTTGATTGAATTCTTGAATTAAAACAATGCAAAATAGGCAATATTTTGAACAAAGAGTGAATGAAACACATGCTGAAATTTCAGCATGTGCAAGGATGTTAATGGCCGATTTTTATAGCTATTTTGGGGGAAAATTGTCTTGCTTAACTTTATATGACAATCTTGTGGATTATGGAAATTATTCTATGTTGATTTTGGCATATGATTTAAGTGGTATTCTCAGATTTTCTTAGTCATCAAATGATGACAACATTCAACCTATCATGAAGTGCCAAGTAAGCAAAGCTTAAATGATCATCCAATGAGAAGATGCCAAGTAAGCAAGACCATGTCACAATGATGCCACACATTCTCCCAAGGACTTGAAGACAATTTTCAAGAGGGGGAGAACACCAAGGGGGGCGGCCATGATGATTAAAATGGAGAGAAGAAGAGCAAACAAAGACAAGAACAAGAGCTGCAAAATCAAAGATCAAAAGTGTTCTAGCTTCCTTCTTCTACACTCTCTTTCTTTCTTCTTCTTGAAATCCTATTGTATTCATATTTTCAATCTTGAATAGGCTTTTTATAGACCACCACATATTCCATATCTTTGTAAAAGATTGATCAAGGTGTGATCAATCTTCATTCTTGCGAGGTGGTGGTGTTCGTGCGAATTGTATTCATCGTACAAGGGTTGCAAAGGGTTGGAGTTGGTGTGTAACTCCATCAACCCTGTGGTAAGGTGTTTTTGAGTTATGTGATTAGTGTGAACCAAGAAAGGTGTTCCTTGAAGACTGGAGTAGGTTGTTGATAACCGAACCAGTATAAAATTCTTGGTGTCATTTACTTTCAGCACTGATTTTCTGTTTCAGCACTGTTTAATGTTTTTAATCACGTTCGTAAAAATAGTAAACGAATTTCAAAAATCACGAAACTTTCAGAAAATATAACCACACGTTCTAGGGTTCTTTTGGCGCATGTTTCAACCCTTTTGGACAAGTATAAGTCATTCAAACATCCAAAGTTCTGAGACTAGTGCGGTCTGATTTTCAGGCTTGCAAAGGCTGAGACTTTGATCGTATTTGACTAACATCCCAAAAGAATTTTTCAAAACTGTTTCAAACCATTTAAATATAACATATAAGGGGTTAGTGGTTAAATTTTCAGAGTATTTGGATTTGTGTACAAATAGGAATTAATTTTTCAAATCAGTGTATCGGTTCTGGCAGATTTGTGCAATCTGACCACCAACGATTGTTCAATGGGTTAGAGGTTGAATTTTAATCTGAAATTTTTAGGAGATACTCATAACATCTGAGTCTAAGTTCTCTCCAAATTTCATAATTTTGAAGACCTGAAACCTAGTTTTCAAAACGTTTTAAAACTGGTCCTGAAAACAAAAACTGTTTTCAGAAGTTGGGTTTTTGGTTCAAACTAATTTTAAAAACTACATTTTCCGCACCCACTATTCAACCACTCTCCCTTCTAGTGGTGCCTTGCAGATCCTACAGTGTGTGCCTTGGTTAGGAGGCCAAGTTGATGGAATAATAATATCATTTTGCATGCAAAAATACAAGGAATCAATTACATTAAGTCTATATGTGTATGAATTTCAGCAAGGTGGCCATAAAGTGTACCATCATGATGTCTTATAAATTATTGTGTGTATGTATATGTGCATTCTACATGTAATAAAGTACTTAACAATATGTAAATTGCATAATGAATGTGTAATAGTGGGTGTAGGTGATAACTTTTGACCAAGTAGCCATAAAAGGTGCCATGATGATGAATTATGTATGTGTCACAATATGTAAATTGCATAATGAATAGATGTATATGTCTTGAACATAATCAACAAGTTGTAAAGGTGTATGTGTGTGGTGTGCAACTTTCGGGCCAAGGCCATATTTGAGGCTATAATGATGTAAAAGTTTAATTGGATATATATATATACACATATAATGATATTTAAAAGATATCGTATATGTATGGTAAAATTATGAATATGCAGTCAGTAAAATTAACATGGTAACGAACGACAAATGGGGCTGTTTTAGCCATTTCAATCAAAGTAATTAACAAGGTTAAAACGGTAATTCCAACAATTTAGCCTAGACAAGAAAGTGGGCTGTTTTCATACGCACTTTAAAATAGAATATAAAAAGGAGTAGTTGGGATAAGATTGTAGCAATTAAAGCCAAAAGTGGACCGAATTTAATGGTTTGGCCGAGGGCCCCACAACAGGGGTAAAATGGTAATTTTACCTAGAAAAGTGATATGATAAAAGAGCCAACCATTAGTCTTAAGTTACTAAATTATTAGAAGCATATAATCAGCCTATACCGAGCATACTTTCGTGCATATGACAAAGAAGTTTTAAAAGCACGTTTTTTCATGTTAAACAAATTTACGAAAATGGTTATCACGTGAAACATTTTAAAATAAGTTTTACACGACATATTTTTAGAGATGATTTTATCACATGAAAAGTTTTAAAATGATTTTACCGAACTATACCTTGCGTCTACTGGCTCCATATGAGACACTTTACGCTGTTCCAACAGCTCATGTTCATGTTTGAAGGCCGTTTGACGTCGGGTGTAGTAGTGAGGATGTCATGTGTATATATGTCCGCCTCATGACGCTGTAATCTAGGTGAGAGGTTAGGTGTCATGTGTCAAGTTTCTTTTTACGTTCTGGCTAAGTGTAACACCGTATTTGGGACCCGAGATCTCTGCCAAACGTGTTCCCGTTAGTGTGCATACATATGATGTAACACCGAGGTTGGACCATCGGGATTCAAAGATGGTATTTGACTACTCGGGAAATCATCGTTATTCTACGTACGTAACACCGTGGTTGGACCACAGGGATTCATAGACGGTACTTGACTACTTAGAGAGTTCAGTCGGTGGGTTTTGTATACATTCGTACAAGTTAGGATATGTTATGAACACAGCTGTGACAGATTTGATACGATGATTTCAGAAATGATCATGTTTAGACAGACTTTCTTTCTGAAAGAGATGCATGACTTTTCTAACACATGAGCATACGCATGTTTACCTCTGTCACCCTACCTGATATAAGTTTAGATCATTGGCAGATAAAGGTTGATGATACATAGAAAACAAAATTAACTACGAAGCATAAGCGAAAGAATTAGTCACTACGTAAAAAGGAAAGAAATCGGAAAGTTATATAAACGATTTATTCTGTGATTTATTTTCTGAAATTTGTCTGTTTTTATTTGCCTGTTTTACATTATTTTATCTGTCATTACGTAGTAATTTTATGTCACTGTTCATGTTGCATTTACTTTTCACAATGCATGATCCACATGTCAAACCTAGGCGGAAATACTTGCTGAGCGATTTGCAATCGCTCACCCCATCATTTACCACATCGTAGGGCCAAGAGCTAGTTCAGGCGTGGTGGAGAATGAGCCAGAGATAGATTGTCAGTGATGGATGTATGAGCTAGATTATGTAGTTCCCTTATGCTATTTCAAATTTGTATCTCGATTTTGTACTGACGACACTTCAGATGTATTCGGATTTAGTTATTCAGTTTTGAGCATGTCAATTATGCTTTGTACATTTTATATTGCTTACGTGATATTGATACATGTTATGTCTACGTGCACATGAATGTGATCGACGCCTTGTACTTCTTGCAGCAGAGTACGACAGGTGCACTGTTACGTTCAGGTTTTTCTAAAGTGAAAAGGAAAATAAATGAAATAGAATAGCATTATTATCCTAATTGGAATCGGAAGATAAATTTTTGATTAGGTATAATTTAGGAATATTAATCCTACACAAACTAGAAAATCCTAATCTTAACCAACTAGGAAATTTTATAAACTTAAATATCTTTTTTTACTAATATGTACCTATATAGCTAGCCTATACACATAAGGAAAAAAGGGAAAACCTAAGATTCTAGCTGGGCACCACCAACTACATTGTAGGAACTGCAAGACACCACTAGAAGGGGGGAGGGGGGGTTGAATAGTGGGTGCAGAAAATTTGGTTTTTTAAAATTGTTTTAGACCAAAAACCCAACTTCTGGTAACAGTTTCTGTTTTCAGGACCTGTTTTGAAACGTTTTGAAAACTAGGCTACATGTCTTCAAAATGTCTGAAATTTGGAGAGATCTTAGTCTCAGATGTTCTGAGTATCTCCTAAAATTTCAGATTAAAATTCAACCTTTAACCCCTTTAAAAATGGTTGGTGGTCAGATTGCGCAAATCTACTAGAAACGGTAGTTTGACTTGGAAAATTAATTCCAATTAAACCGTGACCCCAAATGCTTTGGAAATTTAATGACTAACCCCTTATTAGGTTTATTTAATTGAGTTGAAACAGTTTTGAAAAATGTTTTTAGGATGTTAGCCAAATACGTTCAAAGTCTCAACCTTTGCAAGCCTGAAAATCAGACTGCACTATTCTTAGATCTTTTGACGTTTGGATGACTTATACTTGTCCAAAAGGGTTGAAATTTGTGCCAAATGAACCTTAAGACGTGTGGCTATGTTTCCTTAAAGTTTCATGATTTTTGAAGTCGGTTTACTATTTTTAAGAATGTGATAAAAATGATGCATTGTCCTAGAAACTAAAAGTAAGTGCTGAAAAGTAAAGAACACAAGGAATTTTATACTGGTTCGGTTAAATCAACCTACTCCAGTCTTTGAGGACACCTTCCTCGGTTATCACTAAACACAAAACACAAATAACACCTTACCACACAGGGTTGATAGAGTTAAACACCAACTCCAATCCTTTACAAACCTTGTAATTGATTACAACGATTACGAACACCACCACCTAGCGAATGCAAGATTGATCACACCTTGATCAATCTTTTACAACAACATAGAATATATGGTGGTATAGATGAAGCCTATTCAAGATGTATGAAAATGAATACAATAGGATTTAAGAGAGAAGAAAGACAGAAGTGTAGAAGAAGAAGATGGTTGCAACGTTTTTGCTCTTGGAAATTGTAAGCCTTGTCTTGTTTTTTGTTTGCTCTCCTTCTCTTTTTATCAATATGTGCCGCCCCCTATTTCATTTCTTCCTCTTGAAAATTATCTCTTAAGTCCTTGGAAGAATATCTTGCACCATTGTGACATTCACTTGCTTACTTGGAAACTCCTCATTGGATGATCATTAAGCCTTTGCTTACTTGGCACTCATTGATTGGATGAAAGTTGTCATCATTTGATGACTAGATAAATATGAAAAATACCACTTAAAACATGTGCCAACTATCCATAAAAATGTTTTCATAAGTCACATAATAAATTCCATACATTTTGCAAGATAATTTATCAGCATTTTCCATGCAAAAATTCGGCCATATGCTTCTACACATGCTGAAATTTCAGCATGTGTGATATTCGCATTATATTCAAAATATTGCCATGTAGGTAGTAGATTTATCCTTTGAAAATAAAGAAAAAATCAATCATCATTTAGTACATAAAAATCTCTACTAATTTGGGAATCAAATTTGTCATCATGGAGACCATAAAACCGCCCATATACATTCCACACATGCTGAAATTTTCAGCATGTGTGATATATAAAAATATCACTATATTATTTCCATAATATCTTTAGAACACTACCATTTTATCTTTCATTTAATCCATTTAATTCAAAGAAGTAAATATACCAAAAATCAATGGATTTGAGAGTTCTTAAGGTCCCTTTTCTGGTCTCACAAAACAGCCCAAGTTTCTGTCCAGTTCCAGTAATTTTCCTAGTGGTCATATATTCTTCCTAAGTGTCCTTGGCTTACATTTTTGTCACAAACACTTAGCAACAAATTTGGGTGCACACACGCATTCTTCACCAACGGCCCCATTTTTTGATGCATGCAAGAAAATGATGTTTCCAAGAGTATGTTAAGCATAACACACAACATGGTCAAAGCTTGTCTCCATTTCTTTACTAAGTTAACATTTTCATGCAAAATCATATATGCCTCCTTCACCCCTTCCACCGTGAGCCCCCATCATGGAAAAGAGAGAATCTTTAACACATCCATCCTAGATTAACACATAATAATGCATATAATCCACAAAGATCACATCTTTGGAACAAGATCTCACTCTTACACCCCAAATGGCCCTAGGCCGAAAGTTATAGCACTCAAGCTTAGCATAATACAACTAAGATTAGATCTTAAGTATATCTAGACATTCATGCATACACTTTCACATTCAAACCACAAAGAGTATAGTGTACTTGCCTTCTTTGCTTACTCTTCTTGGAGAGGTGTAGAAATGTTGAAATCTTTCTCTTCTCAAAAGGAGCTTGAGTGGTTTCCAAGCTTCTCTAGCTTAGAATCCTTAAAAGCTTGAGACTTGAGCCTAATGACCATTGGAGGTCACGGTTATGAACAAGAAATATAGCACCATGAGTTTCATTCTTATGAAGATGTAAACAATTTCTCAAGAGGTTAAGACCCTTACCTAATATCTCTTAGTCCTTGGAAAAGCCTAGACTTCCTTGCTTGTCTCCTTGGCCGAATGTTTTGAAGGGAAGGGAAGGGATAGAGCTCTCTTGCACTTGAAGTTCTTAAGGGGTTTCAAGTGTGATATTGGAGGGAAATATTTTCTTTTTTGGCTAGGTTTAGCCGTTGGAGAGGGGTAAAAGGGAGGGGTGGAGATCTTACCCTAGTATGGTTAATGGATTAACCTTGATTCACCTTTCAACCTTGGTTACTTTTAACTAACCTAGGTTACTTTTTCCAATCATAGTTACTTTTTGAAACTAACCCTAGTTACTTTTTCTTAACCTTAGTTACTTTTTGTTAATCTTGCTTAGTTAAGGTTGGTTAGGTTATCATTAACTATGGTAGGAAGATGGCCCTCTTAATTGGCCTCTTCCCCTTAATTAACCGGTGGTTGGGGGGGTCTTTAATGCCCTCAACCAAATTCAATTTCTATTTTCCTTCTTTTTCTTTATTTAACATATTCATTTATCTATTCATTTGTTTATTTGCATAATTATAATATAGGAAAAATGTGGTGTGCCTTCCTTGGGCTGTTGGCCGAAACTTACAAGGCCTTGGGCGAAAATTGGGTCCTTTCCCCATGATCCAATATTCACTCTCAAGTACTATATGCATATTGCTATTATCCGAAATGAAATTTATAATAGTAGTCATCGATTCAATTACATTGTAATTAAGGTAAATCATGAGTACAAAAGGATCCCCTATTGGGTTACAACAGATCACACCTTGATCAATCTTTTACAACAACATAAAATATATGGTGGTATAGATGAAGCCTATTCAAGATGTATGAATATGAATACAATAGGCTTTAAGAGAGAAGAAAGACAGAAGTGTAGAAGAAGAAGATGGTTGCAACGTTTTTGCTCTTGGGAATTTTTAAGCCTTCTCTTGTCTTTTGTTTGCTCTCCTTCTTCTCTTTTTATCAATATGTGCCGCCCCCCTATGCCATTTTTCCTCTTGAAAATTATCTCTTAAGTCCTTGGAAGAATATCTTGCATCATTGTGACATTCACTTGCTTACTTGGCAACTCCTCATTGGATGATCATTAAGCCTTTGCTTACTTGGCACTCATTAATTGGATGAAAGTTGTCATCATTTGATGACTAGATAAATATGAAAAATACCACTTAAAACATGTGCCAACTATCCATAAAAATGTTGTCATAAGTCACATAATAAATTCCATACATTTTGCAAGATAATTTATCAACATTTTCCATGCAAAAATTCGGCCATGTGCTTCTACACATGCAGAAATTTAAGCATGATTGATATTCACACTATATTCAAAATATTGCCATGTAGGTAGTAGATTTATCCTTTGAAAATAAAGAAGAAATCAATAATCAATTAGTACATAAAAATCACTACTAATTTGGGAATCAAATTTGTCATCATGGAGACCATAAAACCGCCCATATACATTCCACACATGCTGAAATTTTCAGCATGTGTGATATTTAAAAATATCACCATATTATTTCCATAATATCTTTAGAACACTACCATTTAATCTTTCATTTAATCCACTTAATTCAAAGAAGTAAATATGGCACAATCAATAGTAGAAATTCGGCCAGCCTTAATGCACACATGCTGAAATTTTCAGCATGTGTTACAAATGTGACATATTTGAAATGTTACCTTGTGTAGCTCCTTTATTTATGTCACCAACCTTGTATACTTCAAAGCCAACAAAGCTCCACATATTCTCCAACAAGGTTGTCTAGGCGTGTGATGATAGATTGTACATGTGCTGAATTTTATTTTTGCAAACTTTGTAAAATAGTGCACAATAACTATACACATATGGTATATTCCAATCAACCCTTAATTGATTTTTCTAGAACACTTTAGAATGTATAGAGTATGTAAAAAGTGTCTATGTCATGCCAAAAATGTTCCATGTGTCATGTTCGTAGAAAACCGAATTTTCGATGTTTGTCGATTACACGATTTTTCTCCGATTAAATTCCAACTTTTTGTACATGTTATATATATTATGTTACACATAATATACATAAATTAAACTTTAATATTCAGCTCTCATGGCTGATTAAAGTGGCGCCTACATGTGCTTAACAATTGAATTTGGAATCTCCACAATTTGGCCTTAATTGGGGGTGATTTATGTGTGCCAACATGGAATGATTTCATGGATGAATATAACACATAGACCACAAAATTTCAGGTCATTTTTTGAAGTGTAGGGGCTGGCCATCTATACATGAACGTGACAAGTTGGCGAAGTTTTGGTATTCACCTGATACGATAATTTTTGGTTTAGAACCTTGTAACTTGTCGTAATAATTTTGTCATCACTATGACTTATATCATATGATATAAGACCTGAATATAGTCATTTATATTAGGCAAGTATAGTGGTGTGACATTAACGTACGTTCGTAAAATATGTAACATGTCAGTAGTATGTTGGAATTTATGTGTATAGTGCCTTTAAGAAAATCTGAATATATATATAAATATATATGTATAAAGGCGTGTGGTTGAGAGGGAAAAAGAAGACACGTTAATGTACGTCCGTAAAATATATATCGTGTCGGTAGTACATTGGAATATATGTGTATAGTGCCTTTAAAAAAATCTGAATATATATAAATATATATGTATAAAGGCGTGTGGTTGAGAGGGAAGAAGAAGACTTTCCATTCATCAATTTGTTGCCTTTGTGCCTTCTCCAAATATATCACCATTTAATGAACTACTTAGTTCATTTAACTAAGTACTTCCCATAATGAACTAGTTTAGTTCATTAATGGTGGCACCTGAAAATAGTTCAAACACAACAAATGTTTGCCATTTGATGTAAGCTTTAAAGCTTCATGGCTCGCTAGTACGGCAACATTATATATGAACTATATAAGGCAGGTTTCATGCAAAAACGTGTCATGCATTTCTTTAATACACGTTTATTTAAATCATGCATTTTGTAATCACTCAAACCTCTTTTTCTCAACAATCTTCCCCTTTTGATGATTTACAAAATAACCTACGCTCATGATTTGAATTTTGTCGCTCCCCCTCCAATCGTGCACAAATTCAAATTTGAATTTTGAATTCTCTCCCCTTGATTTGTGCAATCAATCTTTCTCAATCTCTCTCTCTCCTCCTTAAATCATGCATTCTCTCCCCCTTTAATTTTGAAAGACAATCAAAAGCGCATGTAGAGATGAAGATAGCAAAAAAATCATGCATTTCAAATAATATCAAAAGTGCGTTCTTAAGGGTTATTTATTCAACCCTTTGAGAATGTCCCTTTTGGTACCCAAATTTGGGTGACCTTTCTAGGTCTTCCAAAAGGTGAGAAAGGTGATGAAGACGCAACATAATATACGTTAGGGGCAAATACACTTTGGCCGAGAATCCCATCATGCATATAGTATGGTTTTCGTTTTTGATATGTATTCAGTTTTCATGCACAGGGCGTGATCTAGATGCATTTTTATGATATGAATGTCGCATACGCATCAATGGCTTTCTTTCATATCTATATGGCATATGATTGCACTTTGTATGATATGAAGAATAAGAAGCACGATGAGATGATATGAGTGGTGTACTAGTTTTCTTCTTAGATGACATATATGTTGTATCCCAACGATCATGTACTTGAGACTATGATTAAGTAAAAGCGATGATTCCTTCTCGAGCATGTTATTAAGTCACATTTGTCGCTTTCTTATTCAAATCCTTTAAGTTCCTTTAGGACGAACACTAAATAGTTATACAAGCGAATACTACGAGGTGTGTGATACCCCTTTTGTGAAAACGGCCAAGGGACATTGATCACCCTTGAAGTAAACTAGTTCTCATACAAACATAAAAACAAAGATTAAAATCAAAATTTAATGAAATAAATAACATTGTAAATTATATAGATGTGGGGTAGGATAAATGTGAAATGACCAAAATGCCCCCCAACACCCCCTAAATTCGGCCAAGACAAAAGAGGATCTAGAATTCTCTACATCATTCCAAATGATGCTTAAATAAATAATTATATAATAATTATAAAAAAAAATAATAAAATAACCAACTTGCATGCAAAAGAAAGGATAAATTAAGAAAAGAGGGGGCTAGGGTGTAAGAAAAAGTGAGGCCTAGATTTCTTTTCCCTTCTCCCATGCCAACCGGCCACCCCCCTCTCTCACCACCCCTAGCTCTTTTTATTCTCAAGACAACCCCATCTCCATTTTGTCTTGAACAATTCTCCAAGTGAACTCATACTAAACACTTAAGAAAGCTCTTCATCCTCCTTTCACCCTCAACATTCGGCCACCCCAAGGACAAGAGGCACAACTCCATCTTCTTCTTCAAGCTCAAGAATCTTCTAGGTAAGACTCATTTCAAAGTTCTTAAGTAGATTTTTCATACAAAATAGTGAAGCTCACATGGGTATTATTTTCCTCTCCAAACCGTGGCCTCCATGCTCAAGGGGTGAAGATCTTCAACACCCTTAGGTGAAGCTATCTAGCTACACTTGAAGCTCCATCCCAAGACAACTTTGGTAAGATGTTTTGGCTCCAAATAAAACTCTATTTTTCACTAAGTAAGGAAGACTAATCTTTTTTCTCCCTCTTCTTCAAAACCGTGTATACAAGGGAGTAGGAGGAGAAGGTTTCCAACTCAACTCACTCCAAACCAAGCAAAGGCAAAAACTTTGGCTTGAAGAGGCAAGTATACACTAATCTCTCATGATTTACCTAAAGGATTAGTGTCTTGAATGGTTAAAGTATTCAAAGATGCAATCTTTAGTGGTACCCTTTAAGTTTAAGATTGTGTCTTAGCCATTTCTTAAGAATAATGTCTTGCATGTGGGTTATTGTGTCCAAGATGGTGTTATTTCCTACATGCAATATGATTTGAGGCTGATTTAGAATAACACAAGGTTAGTCTAAGTAAGCCTAGGCAAGAGTAACTCTTGGATGAAATTTTGAAGGTCCTAGGAATGCATGCATGTGATAGATATGAGTCCTATGAAGGTTTTCTTTTGGGATTGAACTAAAATGACTCTTGAATGTGTTGCATGTTGAATATATGTTGAGAAATGTGGTTAAGGTATCACATAGATTTCGGCACTAAGGATGGAAAGGAAGGTGAACTTTGATTTCAAGAAAGAATGCTTGTTTTATGTAGATTTGATACTAGCTTGGGTTATTACTTACAAACTGTTTATTATGATGCAAAGGTGATCTTATAACAAGCATGCAATCTGGATATTTATGTCACAAAGGGGTATAAGTGCTAACTAATGACCTAGTTCATAAGAACAAAAGAAATGGTGAGCATTTGACTTAAACCATGACAACATAGTAAAGAACTGGAACTAGGCAGATTGGGATGACATCTTCAACGACCGTAGAACTGGACTTCCAGACCTTCAATAAAGCTAATTTTTGGCACAACGTTAGTCCTATGAAGGTAGCACGATTGAGAGTTGGAATTTCGTTAAAATAAGCAAAGGATTATTTTTAAGAAATTTTACGGTAAAACTGCTCCAGTAGGGAATTCTGGAGCAGGGCAGAATTGGTTCCTTGGTTTAACGAATTTAAAAAGGATCTTTTGAACCTTCAATAAATCTGGTCTTTGTCACAGAGCTAGCCCCATGTGTATAGTAGAGTTGAGAGTTGGAATTTTGGAAAAATAAGTTATGGTTAATTTTTAATAAAATAATTGGCAAGACTGCTCAGACTGTAAATTTCTGGAACAGGACAGAATGATGTAACGTTTTGCATGGCCTGAAAAGAGATCTTGTAGATGTTCAAAAAGGCTAATTTTCGGTGTGATGATACCATTATGTGTTTAGGAAATGTGCAAGTTGGAATTTTGGAAAAAGGAGTTGTGGAAGATTTTTAATAAAATATCCACTAAAGCTGCTCAGACTGGAAAGTCTGAAACTGGCAGAACAGAACATCATTTTTGTTTTATCCGAAAAAGGACCTTGTGAATAACCAATAAAGCTGGTTTTTGGCAAGATAGTACCTCTAAGAGTCTAGAAGACATGCCAGTTGGAATTTTAGTAAAACAAGTTCTAGATTATTTTTAATGAATTAATTGGTAAAACTGCTCAACAGGAATTACTGGAAACACCTTTAAATTTGCAACGACTTTCCAGGCTTAGAAAAGGAACTTAGAGACATGCAAATGGGCTGAATTTCGGTAGGACACTAGTCCCATATGTTTATGACGTATACGAGCTGGAATTTCTGGAAACGGAATTACGGATTTACCACAATTAAATTTCTAGTAATAGCGGCCAGCTCAGCCTCAGCACTTAAGATAAATCGTAAAGCAAGTAAGTAAGCCCTTTATGGTTAGTTAAAATAATTCCCAATTCTACGACTTGTATCTATGATTTCACCTAACGTACTTGTGACGGAAGAGGCGTGGAAATGGACCAAAATGGTTAGCCTAACCGTCCTATGTAAATGAAGTACAAAATGTGGAAATATTCATCCAAACCCATGTACGTTGACATGTTATAAGGAATGCATATGATCATTTATGTCATGGCTTGCATTTCATATCACGACATGTATCATGCATGATCATGAACCTGATTTTCATGGATTTTATGATGCAAGCAAGTTTTACAAGTGATTATCTTTTCGTTATGCATGAAAAGTTTTTACGGTCCCATATTTTAAAGAAAGCTTCATGAATTCCTTGCCGGATAAGCATGCGACTAACCCGACACCAGACCCGGGGTTAATTGGTCTGATGATATGATATCTGTTCTGGACCCGCTCAGATCCGGGGTTAATTGATCTGATATCTGTTCTGGACCCGCTCAGATCCGGGGTTAATTGATCTGATATCTGTTCTGGACCCGCTCAGATCCGGGGTTAATTGATCTGATATCTGTTCTGGACCCGCTCAGATCCGGGGTTAATTGATCTGATATCTGTTCTGGACCCGCTCAGATCCGGGGTTAATTGATCTGATATCTGTTCTGGACCCGCTCAGATCCGAGGTTAATTGATCTGATATCTGTTCTGGACCCGCTCAGATCCGGGGTTAATTGATCTGACACTCTGTTTTTATGACATGACTTTTTATGGGACCATACTGATGTTTTGACACGACATGGCATGACATCATGCATTGCACTGCATATTGCATAACTCATGATCACGTTAATATGTGGAATGATACAGCTAAGGACTTAATAAGTCAATAGTGGTTAGCGCTGTCTAGAATTATGCCTAGTCCATACCTTCAGTTGGCTTCAGGACTTAAGACAGGTATGACTTGCTATTCTAAGGTTTATGTTGTTACATTCACGTCCTAATTCTTTATGTATGTCATGGTCGTTTATTGTATCCTTGCTGGGTGATTTTTATCACTCACACTTTATTTTTCCCCCAGATAATGCCAAGATAGAGTGGATTGAAGATGAGCCGAGGGTTCCGTATCCGTAGGCGTGAAGACATGAAGGGAGATGAACTTAAGGACTTTTGTGCTACTCAGATGATTGTATTATGACTATGTTGGTACTCTGTGGGATGTGACTTTGATGTTTTGTGTGACTGCTACTTTTGGGGACGTAGTTATTTCGTAATGCATGTTTAATTTGGGAAGTTTTAATTCTGCCTAAATTTTACTGTCATGTTAAATGTCAACATGGGAATCCATGACTTATATTATGGATTTTCGTATGTTACGCATGACGCTTTGTACTCTTCTTGGTGAAGTACGGCGGGTGCACCGTATCCGGACGAGGCCCGGGTGCGGGGCGCTACAATATATGTCTTTGATGCGTCTATTTTCTTGGATGGAATGAATTTGGTTGGTTTGTTTAGTGACTCATTTTTCTCAACGTATCCTAGTCCGATTTTGTCACTATCATGCTTTTGTGAATAAATGATGTGATCTAGCACGTTTGTTCCCGTGTCAAATTGTTTCACTGTTTTATCTAAATCCACATTCCTTGATTTCAAGTTTGAAATCTCGGATTTATTTCATTATTATGTGTAGTTAATGACGAGATCTCTTATTTTAATGCATTGATGATGCATGACGACTCTTCTTTTGAATCGTTTAGTTGAGAAACAAGATTCTGACAACTTCTTGTCTTCAATTAATCGTTTCTTTTCTTTTGCAAGAGTCTTTGAGAACTTATGCAACTCTAAATATTGACTAAATAAATCATCGTAAGAACATTCAGAATCAGAATCAGAGTCAGAAGATACCTCAATTGATGCCTTAGATGTAAAGCATACTTGTGCCTTTCGTTCTTCTGTATCGTCAGTCTCAGAGTCGGATGTGTCACTCCAAGTGGAGGCTTTGAAGGCTCTTCTCCTTTGTTTAGGTTCTGAGACGAGTCTAGTTTTGGTCCGATCCTTGTCAAGGTATTTGTTCGTTTGTTTGTCCTTGTTTCGGACAATCATATGGCAAGTGTCCAGGTTGTCCACATTCGTAACACTTTATTTCCTTATTTTTATTTCTATGATCCTTAGATGAAGTAGGCTTATGTTTGTTTTTAATCGATTTTCTCAATGTCTTTCTTAATCTTTTAGCCATTGTGATTAAATCTTTGTCATCGGAATCTATTTCACTATCATCTACGACGTATTCATTTGATTTAAATGCTATAGCCTTGTCATTTTTAGAAATAGACTCGGAATTTCTTAAAGTGAGTTTGTTTTAATATACCTTTAAAGATCCGATTAGTTCCTCCATCTTTATTGATTTGGTTTCTTTACTTTCCTCTATTGCTGTGACTTTAGGGTCCCATTCAGATGGAAGACTTCGTAGTACCTTCTGGACATTTTCCTGTGTAGAGAAAGCTTTGGCAAGAGACTCAAGAGAATTATAGGTGTTAGTCAATCGTAAATCCATCTCAACAATAGACTCATTTGGCAATAATTTAAAGGACTCAAGTGTGGACATAAGCATATCAATCTTGGACTCTTTTACTTGACTAGTTCCTTCATGTTTCATCTCAAGAATTTTCCACATCTCTTGAGCACTAGAACAATTAGACACGTAACTAGACTCACTTTTACTTAGACCGCTTAAGAGTAGTTGCATGGCTTTAGCATTCATACTCAACTTCTTTTTGTCATCACTAGTGTACTCTAGTTTCGTTTTTATAACCTCTAGAGTGACACCATCAACAATTGACAACTTAGAAGGAACAAATGAACCGTCTTCTATGATGGACCATAGATCAATATCAATAGCCATAAGAAAAAGTTTCATTCTTAATTTCCATTGAATAAAGGGCTCACCATCGAAAAGAGGAGGCCTTATGGTTGACATTCCTTCTTGCACGGAGTTGTAGCAAGTGGTTGCCATCTCACTTAGATCGTTGAATCTTCTTGATGTGAGTGTTCCTGGGCTCTGATAGCACTTGTAGGATCTTCAAGGCACCACTAGAAGGGGGAGGGTTGAATAGTGGGTGCGGAAAATTTGGTTTTGAAAATTGTTTTAGACCAAAAACCCAACTTCTGAAAACAGTTTCTGTTTTCAAGACCTGGTTTGAAACATTTTGAAAACTAGGTTACAGGTATTCAAAAATTCTAAAATTTTTAGATATCTTAGTCTCAGATGTTCTGAGTATCTCCTAAAAATTTCAGATTAAAATTCAACATTTAACCCCTTTAAAAATCGTTGGTGGTCAGATTGCGCAAATCTGCCAGAAACGGTAGTCTGATTTAAAAATTAATTCCAATTAAACCGTGACTCCGAATGTAGCGCCCCGCACCCGGCCTCGTCCGGATACGGTGCACCCGCCGTACTTCACTAAGGAGAGTACAAAGCGTCATGCGTAACATGCGAAAATCCATAACATAAGTCGTGGACTCCCATGCTAACATTCAACATGGTAGTAAAATTTAGGCAGAATTAAAAACTTTTACATAAATCATTCTATACATCCGACATAAGTTTTACAACCACATTCATTACATCAGTAATTCTGCAATCATTGCTTCCAACATAAATCCGTCATGTTATGAATCCACCATAATAGAATCCCTAAGCTGTCATCCACTCGCATTCTCACGGATGTGGGATCCTATGCTCGTCATCAATCCTTGCTACCCCGTTTCCTGTAAACTCTGGGAGGAAAAATAAGGGGGTGAGTGACAAAGTCACCAGCAAGTACACCATAAACAATCATGCATTAAATGGAAAGTACATACAAGAACCGAACCCCCAAATTTTGGTCTCTCACCATCATACCTGTCTTTCCATTCAAATGCCACCCAGGTAATAGAATCATCACTTGATCATAAAGGGAATAAGATCATAGCTTACATAACAACAACAATAAGATCGTAACTTAGGTAACGAAAGATAGCAAAGTCATGACCTAAGTAACATTACGTCTAGCATTTAGCTAGCATCTCATCCCTTCCGTCAATAGCCACTAAGGCAATAAAATCATAACTTAGTCATGTAGCACGTAAAGACACAACTCAGTGCACAGACTCGACATCATGCTCATGACCATATGCAACGTGTATGAGTATGCAAATGCAGTGCATAATGAAAACATGAAAATATTTTCTTTCATTCTTTCTTTCCAAACATCATCGTCAATAAAATCAAGAGAGTTCAGATCTATTATATCCGGATCTGAGGCGGTCATATCCATCCCTTCGAATCTATTATTTCCAGATCCGAAAACGGTCACATCATCAATCATAGTCATCAGGCCTATTCTCTCCGGGCCTGGACGGTCATGATTCTTCAGATCTATCATATCCGGATCTGAAAACGGTCTTACTCATCAGGTCTATCTTCTCCGGGCCTGAACGGTCATGATTCTTCAGATCTATCATATCCGGATCTGAAAACGGTCTTACTTGTCAGGTCTATCATATTCGGGCCTGAACGGTCATGATTCTTCAGATCTATCATATCCGGATCTGAAAATGGTCTTACTTGTCAGGTCTATCATATCCGGGCCTGAACGGTCAGGATTCTTCAGATCTATCATATCCGGATCTGAAAACGGTCTTACTTGTCAGGTCTATAATATCTGGGCCTGAACGGTCATAATCATCATAATCAGGACTATTCTTTCCGGGCCTGAACGGTCATAATCATCAGATCAATTAACCCCGAATCTGGAGCGGGTTAAGCTGGCCAGAAATATATGGTACCATAGGAATCTTTTCGCAATCGTAAACTTCTCTTTCAAAGATCTTTCTTTCAAAACTCAAAACTTCTTTTCAAAAGATCTTTCTCATCATTCTTTTTCATAAAATCAGTTTCGTGAACTGTATGAACATGGAAAATGCGATGTATGATATGCAACATGCGACTCGTGAACAAATACATCATAACACGCATATGCTGACTCGTCTCTTAAGCTGGAAAAACTGTCCAGCAATCATACTCTGTTCATACAGCCTCATGCTCATCAATTCGTGCTCATTTTCATCAACTCATGTCATACACATGCATAATGAAGTCTTAGACACATGCCATAAAAATTTCGTAACATTCCGAAATGTCTAACGACCTCAAAACATCAAGTATCATCAAAGGTACTGCTGAAATCAGCAGGGCAATGCCGCCTTACCTCGTTTTCATGGATCATAAAACCTTAATCAATTTGATCCAACACCTGGAAAACATAGCTAACATCCACGGAACAATATTCCTAAGGCTAAACATCACATTTAAGCTTAAAAGAGCAAGATCAAAGCCTTACGACTTATGACATCAAACTGTCCTGTTTTCCAGTTTTGTACCACTAACTTCAACTCAGTTGTTAACCATCAAAATGGTGATTTTATACTGATTTCTTCACATGAACATGTACATCTATGCCTTAAGTAACTACCATAAAATTTCCAAGGCAATCCAATAAACTTTAAGGGGTCATCTAATTACTTTCCCAAATTGGGTACATGCAGAACCTAGAATGACCAGTTGTATCACGAAATGAATTGTGACCAAACCACATATCCTTTTACCAAATTTCCAACTCACAGATGTCATAAACACATCAAGATATCATCATACCAAAAATCAGCTCATTTGCACATTCCTAAGGTGCATTTTCGAGCCATACAACTTACTACTCAAAACTGTCCTGTTCCAGCGACTCTGTTTGAGTAGTTTTACCAAGAACTTCATTAAAAATAATCCACAACTCCTTTTACTAAAATTCCAACTCACACATTTCATAAACATATAAGGCTGTCATCATACCAAAAATTAGCCCATTTTAACAGTCCTAAGGCCCCTTTTCAGGTCGTACAACAGGCAACATAAATCTGTCCAGCTCTAGTACTTCTGTTTGACCAACTCTGACTAAGAATTTCATTTAGGACAAACCACAACTCCTTTTAATGAGATTCCAACTCAAACATTTCATAAACATACAAATCTATCACCATACCAAAAACTAGCCAATTTGCACCTTCCTAAGGTTCGTTTTCAGGTCGTGCAACATGACACATAAAACTGCTCAGCTCCAGTACTTCTGTTTGACTAACTCTTACTAAGTATTTCATTTAGGGCAAACCACAACTCCTTTTAATGAGATTCCAACTCACACATTTCATAAACATACAAATCTATCACCACACCAAACATTAGCCAATTTGCACCTTCCTAAGGTTCGTTTTCAGGTCGTGCAACATGACACATAAAACTGCTCAGCTCCAGTGCTTCTGTTTGACCACTTCTTACTAAAAACTTCATTAAGGACAAACCACAACTCCTTTAATTGAAATTCCAACTCACACATTTCATATACATATGAGGATAACATCACACCAAAAATTATCCAATTTAAATACTCCTAAGATTTATTTTCAGGTCATGCAAAACGTCACACTGTGCTGCCCAGTTCCAGTAATTTCTTCTTGAGCAGTTTTACCAAAAGATTTGTTAAAAATAAACCATAACTCTTTTTACTTCAATTCCAACTCTCACTTGTACTACACCCACAGAGCTAGTGTCATGTAAAAATTTAGATTAATTGAACACTTCTAAGGTTCGTTCTCAAATCACACAATCAGCAACACAAATCTTCCAGCTCCAGTAGTTTCAGCACTTCTTCACCTTTATTGTTCAAGCATTCTTCTACCAACTTCATTCATTAAGAGGACTTACTATACATCAAATACACATTTAAACATAGTTATTTCAAGTCTCATAACTTATTTTAGGCTACACATAACTCATACCAACAGTCTTGCCATCTATGCTTAGAACATGTCACTTTTCATATCAACACTTTTCTTTACATCAACTAAGTTCATGTCTTGTTCTTAGAATCTTCAACTAAGATTCATAACTTAAAAATGGCTAGTCATTCAAGCATGCACTTCACAAATAAGGCAAGATTGGCTAGAGGATACTTGCCTCTTTGAACCTTAGAGCTTTTCTTTAGCTTGAACCTTGATTGAAATGGAGTGAAGTCTTCTTCCACTTCACACATATAGCACGGTTTTGGAAGGAGAGAATGATGAACATTAGTTGCTATCTTAAATGAAGAATGGAGTTAGATTGAAGCTAGAATCCTTCTTACCAAAATGGAGCTTGGATGGAGATTGAAATGAACTCAAACCACCAAGATGTTGGCTTTTCTTAGTAGCTTGAAAAACCTTCACTTAGTGACCATATGAATGTCACTTTTTTGTCAAGAAAAGAAGGGTACAATGTGAGCTTCATCATTTGCAAATGTGGAAATCACTTAGGACACTCAACATGCAACTTACCTAGATGAGTCTTTAAAGCTTGAAGATGAAGATCTCCTTATGTCTTCCTAGCCCTTTCTCAAACGTGTGCTATGAAGTGATGGAAGAGTTGTCTAAGTGTTCAATGTATCTTGAATGGTTTGCTTAGGATTGAGAGTGTTTGATAATCCAAGATGGAGAGGAGCTTCTAGGATGTCTTGAAGAAAATTTTCATGGAGGATTCAAGGGAGAGGGGGGGGGGGC
>AP025045.1:26270203-26312698 GCA_036186865.1 Eustoma russellianum | reverse complement strand
AGAGGGGGGGGGGGGCGGCCATAAGGGTTCAAGACAAGGAGACAAGAAATTCCCATGTGTGCTTGGAAAGCTATGCATGTCTCCTTGAATATTGTATTTGACTATCTTGTCTCCCATGCTTGTTTTTATTTTCTTTCTCATTTTATTTTATTCTAATAATATAGTAATTACGTGAAATATTAAAAATTAAAGGATAGCTCTAGAAGCCTCATGTAGTGGCCGAATTTTGTATGTGTTGGGAGGGTATTTTGGTCATTTCACTTGTGTCACGTGACACACTTATATAATTATATTAAATTTCCTATAATATTTACTTTAAGGAAATTCCATCGGAGAATGTCAAATTAACGTAGTTACATTTAAATAATGTAACCGGTTGACTAATTCTTAGTGACTCATCTCATAAGAGTCGGCGGTATAGACGATTTCCCGTGGGGTATAACATTATTCCCTCCTTAAACCGCTTTATACGATTCTCAGTATATACCGATTTTCGCGGGGTACAACACCGAATGCTTTGAAAATTTATTGAATAACCTTTTATTAGGTGTATTTAATTGGGTTGAAACAGTTTTGAAAATTTCTTTTGGGAAGTTAGTCAAATATGTTCAAAGTCTCAACCTTTGCAAGCCTAAAAATCAGACTGCACTAGCCTCAAAACTTTTGACGTTTGGATGACTTATACTTGTCCAAAAGGTTTGAAACTTACGCCAAATGAACCTTAAGACGCGTGGCTATGTTTTCTGAAAGTTTAGTGATTTTTGAAGTTCGTTTACTATTTTTAAGAACGTGAATAAAATGATGCACTATGATGAAAACTGAAAGTAAGTGCTGAAAAGTAAAGAACACAAGGAATTTTATACTGTTTCGGTTAAATCAACCTACTCCAGTATTCGAGGACACCTTCCTCGTTTATCACTAATCACAAAACACAAATAACACCTTACCACACAGGGTTGATGGAGTTACACACCAACTACAACCCTTTACAAACGTTGTAAGTGATTACAATGATCACGAACACCACCACCTAGCGAATGCAAGATTGATCATGTGGCGCCCCGCACCCCGGCCCCGCCGAAGTAGGTGCACCCGCCGTACTTCACTAAGGAGAGTACTAGGCGTCGTCCATACGTGTCATGATCCATGATATAAGTACATGGATTTTAGCGCTTACATATAATTAAGCAAGCGAAACCGTGGCAGAATTTAAAACTTCGAAATTAAAACATCATCGCCACCATTCAAAGTTTACAACCCAGATCAAATGTTTCAGAAAGTGACAAAAGCAATTGTTTTTCCATCTCAATACATAAATCAGTCATCCCTTAAAGCTGGCAAGTCCGGTCTCCTAAGTCTGTCCATCCTTCACTGCACTCACGGGTAGGGAACCCTAGGTTCGTCATCGATCCACTCTACTTTGTCTTCTGCAACCTCTGGGAGGAAAAATAAGGGTGAGTGACAATGTCACCAGCAAGTATACTATAATAATCGCGGGTTAAATGGAAAGTGCGAACAAGAACCGAACCCCAAAAATTTTTGGTTTAGAAGCATACCTGTCCTCCGTCCAATCACTCGATAGGGATCATCACTTAGTGTAGCAAGATCATAACTTAAATAAAATCGTTACTTAAAGCAGAATATAATATCAAAGGACTGCAACTTGTGTTGATGAACAACATAACAAGAACCATCACTTAAGGACTACGAGGTCATCACAACTTACATATCATGTGTTCCTTCATGAATGTAACATGCATGCATATGTACGTGTGATGCGTCGAGATGAAAATAAAAATGATCTTTTCATGCTTTTCTTTCAAATCATCATCGTCGTAAAACAATAGAGTGTTCAAATCTATCTTCCCGGATCTGAGGCGGTAACGTCTCCCCTTCGAATCTATTATTCCCAGATTCGGAACGGTAACGTCATCTTCTTCTCGTCGGGTTTATTCTTTCCGGGCCCAAACAGCCTTCTGTTTCTACTCGTCGGGTCTATTCTTTCCGGGCCCGAACGGCCTACTGTTTGATCACTTAACCCGGATCTGGCGGGTTCTTACTGGCCAAGTTCATACTCACACACGGTACCGGTGGGGAATCATTCTATCAAAGCAAAATCATCTTTTGAAAACGCTTTTTATCTTTCTTTCACATAAAAAGACATGCTGTAAATCATGTACGTGACGATGATGTGATGCATTATAGAGATAAGGGGGTTTGAGTGATTTCAATATAAGGGACTTAAATGCATGATATATATAAACGTGTACATGTATGCATGATATCTTGCCATTACTTGCCTTATTTAGCTTATATATTATGTTGCCGTACTAACGAGCCATGAAGCGTTAAAGCTTACGTCATATGGCAAACATTTGTTGAGTTTATGCTATTTTCAGGTGCCAACATTAATGAACTAAACTAGTTCATTAAGTGAAGTACTTAGTTTAATAAACTAAGTAGTTCATTAAAGGAAGCCACATTTGGAAAAGACAGAAAGGCAACAAAGCTAAGGAAGGAAAGTTTTCTCCTCCTCCCATCCTTAATTACACACGCCATATACATATACATTACATATATTTCAGAATTTTTGAAAAAGGCACATACACATTTATTCCAACGTACTACCGACACGTTATATATTTTACGTACGTACGTTAACGTCACACCACTATACTTAACTCATATTTATGAGTATATTCAGGTCTTATATCATATGATATAAGATATGGTGATGAAAAATTAAATACGACACGATAAAAGGTTCTAAACCGAAAATTGTTGTATCGGGCGAATACCGAAACTTCGCCAACGTGTCACGTACTTGCCATAAATAAATGGCCAGCCCCTATACATCAAAATTTGATGTAAATTTCGTGCACACCACTGAATAATCAACCAAAAATACTTTCCATGTTGGCACACACAAATTACTCCACATTAAGGCTAAAATGTGAAGATTCCAAGTTTAATTTTGTCACATGCTAATGGTACCACTTTAGAGCAGCCAAGTGCTGAGATTTAAAGTATATATTATGTATATTATGTATAACATAATATATATAACATGTGCAAAAGTTTGAATTTAAATTAGAGAAAAATCGGGTAATCGATAAATATCGAAAATTCGGGTTTCTATGCACACAACACATGGAACGTTTTTGGTATTTCATCTGACACGTATCTAGACACTTTTTACATATGATATACATCTTAAAGTGTTCTAGAAAATTAAATTAAGGGCTGATTGGAATATAACATGTGTGTATTATTAAATGTGCATTATTTTACAAAGTTAGCAGAAATAAATTTCAGCACATGCACAATCATTTCCAACGCCACCTACAGCTGAGATGGAGCTTATTTGGAGCCTTGTTGGCATATTTATTGGTCAAGGATCAATCATACAATGTTGGTAAATTGAAGAGAGAAGCTACAGATGGTAAGAATTCAAAATATATCTCTCTTATAACACATGCTGAAAATTTCAGCATGCTAAATCATGGTTGGCCGATTTTTGGATGTTATTGTGATATATTTTATCATCTTTTATTGTGTGATTGATTGGAAGAAGAAATGTAGATGATTTGAATATTATTTAAATTAATAAAGGGTTATATTTTATATATCACACATGCTGAAAATTGTTCAGCATGTGTAAGGCATGTGTGGCCGAATTTGAGAGCTAAATGGTGTCCAAATTCATTTCTTATGTGATAGCAATACTTACCATAACTTGGTGATTCAATTTTTAAAGAAAAAATCAAGGTAAATTGGGCATTATTTTGAAAGAAATGGAATGATGCACATGCTGAAAATTCAGCATGGCAATGAGACATAAAGGCCGAAATTTTGCCTAGTTGGGAAGGATTTGATGTCTTGCAATTTATGTGATATATCTTATGATTTATGGTAGTTATTTTGTGATGATTTTTGGCACATGCTTAAGTGAAATTCTCAGATTTTTCCAAGTCATCAATGATGACAACATTCATCCAATGAGAAGGTGCCAAGTAAGCAATGACTAAATGATCATCCAATAAGAAGATGCCAAGTAAGCAAGACCTTGTCACAATGATGTCTTACACTCTCTCAAGGACTTAGAAGATAATTTTCAAGAGGGGGAGGTACACCAAGGGGGACGGCCTGCACACATTAAAAGGAAAGAGAAGAGAGCAAACAAAAACAAGCAACAAGCATTGCAAATCAAAGTGATCAAAAAGCCTAGCTCTTCTTCTTCTACATCCTCTTTCTTTCTCTTTTCTTGTAAGCCTATTGTATTCATATCTTTCGATCTTGAATAGGCTTGACATATACCACTACTCATTATATATCTTTGTAAAAGATTGATCAAGGAGTGCTCAATCTTCATTCTTGCGAGGTGGTGGTGTTCGTGTGAATTGTACTCGTCATACAAGGTTTGTAAAGGGTTGGAGTTACGTGTAACTCTATCAATCCTGTGGTAAGGTGTATTGCGTGTGTGTGATTAGTGTGAACCAAGGAAGGTGTTCCTTGAAGACTGGAGTAGGTTGTTTATGACCGAACCAGTATAAAATACTTAGTGCCATTTACTTTCTGCATTTACTTTTCAGTTACTACACTGATTACCCTTCTTGTTCTCATTCGTAAAACTAGTTAACAAATTTCAAAAATCATAAACATTTCCAGAAATATACTCACACGTTATAGGGTTAATTTGGCTCAAGTTTCAACCCTTTTGGATAAGTATAAGTCAATCAAACATCAAAAGTTCGGAGACTAGTGCAGTCTGATTTTTCAGACTTGCAAAGGTTGAGACTTTGATTGCAGTTGACCTACTTCCCAAAAGAATTTTGCAAAACTGTTTCAACCCACTTGATTATAGTATATAAGGAGTTAGTGGTCAAATTTTCAGAGCATTTGGATGTTCACACAAATAGGAATAAATTTTTCAAAACCATCTACCGTTTCTGGCAGATTTGAGCAATCTGAGTACTAACGGTTTTTGAAGGGGTTAAAGGTTGCATTTCAATTTAAAATTTTTAGGGGACCCTCATAAAATCTGAGGCTAAGTTCTCTTAAAATTTCATAATTTTTGGAGACCTCTAACCTAGTTTTAAAAACGTTTTAAAACGGGTCCTGAAAACAGAATCTGTTTTCAGAACTTGAATTGTTCAAGTTTAAAGAAATTTTGAAAACCACACTTTCCGCACCATCTATTCAACCCCCCACCTTCTAGTGGTGCCTTGTAGATCCTACAAGTGGTATCAGAGAGCAGGAACACTCTCTTCAAGGAATCCAACGATTCAGTGAGATGACAACCACAAATGTCAAAACCGAGCAAGAAGGTATGTCGAGCCAAAGGCCTCCACTTTTTGACGGTGAGTCGTTTATTCAGTGGAAACTTAGAATGAAGCTTTTTCTTATGTCTATAGATATAGATCTTTGGTCAATCATTGAAGATGGTCCTTATGTCCCATCTAAGGTATCCACCGTAGACGGAGTCACATTAGAAGTTGTTAAAACTAGACAAGAATATACGAGTGAGGATAAAAAGAAACTTAGTATGAATGCTAGGGCTATGCAATTGCTTCTAAACGGATTAAGTAAAAGTGAGTCTAGTTATGTGTCAGGCTATGCAATTGCTTCTAAACGGATTAAGTAAAAGTGAATCTAGTTATGTGTCAAACTGTTCGAGTGCACAAGAAATGTGGAGGATACTAGAAATGAAACACGAAGGCACGGGTCAAGTGAAAGAGTCAAAAATTAACATGCTTATGTCCACACTTGAGTCATTTAAATTATTGCCCAATGAGTCTATTGTAGATATGGATCTTCGTTTGACTAACATCTACAACTCTCTTGAGTCTCTTGGTAAGGCTTTTACTACGCAGGAAAAGGTACAGAAAGTCCTACGAAGCATTCCTTCTGAATGGGACCCTAAAGTGACCGCGATAAAAGAAAGCAAGGAAACTAAATCAATAAAGATGGAAGAACTAATCGGATCACTTAAATTTTATTAAAATAAACTCATCATACGGAAATCGGAATCATCTAAACAAGGTAAAGCCATTGCTTTTAAATCAAATGAATACGTCTCCCCTCCCTCCGATCACGTAGATGATAGTGATTCCGAATCGGATAATGATGACCTAATTCTATTGGCTGAAGGATTGAGAAAATTTATGAGAAGGTCATTTAGAAACAAAAATAAGGGAACTACGACTAAGAGAAATAAGAACAAGTCAAACGATAAAGACGTTAAATGTTATGAATGTGGCAAACTCGGACACTTATCATATGACTGCCCAAATAAAGAAAAGCAAAATACGAAATACCCTGACAAGGAGCGGAACAAAAATAGACTCGTCTCAGAACCCAAACAAAGGAAGCGTGCTCTAAAGGCCTCTACCTGGAGTGATTCATCAGATTCTGAAACTGAGACCGAAGAGGAGACCGCACAAGTGTGCTTTGCATCCAAAGCATCTAATGAGGTATCATCTGATTCTGACTCTGACTCTGAACCTTCTTATGATGATCTTTTTAGTCAGTATCTAGAATTGCATAAATTCACCAAGACTCTCGCTAAAGAAAAGAAACGATTAATTGAAGACAAGATACTGTTAGAATCTTCTAACGAGAATCTAGTCGCTCAATTAAGCGATTCAAAGAAAGAGTCATCATGCGTCATTACTGCATTAAAGACAGAGATTTCATCATTAACCACTCAAAATAATGAAATGAAATTCGAGATTTGAAATTTGAAATCAAGGAATACCGATTTAGAGAAAATGATGAAACAATTTGATACAGGGTCCAACATGCTGCATCGCATCATATTATCACAAAAGCATGACAGCGACAAAACTGGACTGGGATACATTGATACTAACAAAGTATCCACCAAACCAACCAAGTTTGTTGTGTCTAAGAAAGTAGACACCCCTAAGCCGCAAGTGGCGTCTAACATGACGCAAAAAGCACCCCTTTCCTCATCACGCCCCACTTCTTCTTCATATCATGTAAAATATAACTTCGTACCTTATAGATATGAAAAGAAGAGAATAATGCATACATCATCCACGCACTACTCACACACACAAGGACATATCAAAAACGTCCTTCATTTAATAAGTATAAGGGAGTCCTTGGGCAAAGGCCCAAAGTGCATGCACCACATGTCTACTATATCGCACCTTCATCCACATTCTTGCCATTTGATAGACCGAGAAGGATCACCCAAGTATGTGTACCGAAAGGTACTTTTACCAAGAGGTGATTAACTAACTCGAAAGGACCCATATTTAAAAGGGTACCTAAATCACCTTTGCATATTGCAGGGAGCCCACACATCGAAAGATACATCTATAAAGTGGTTCCTTGATAGTGGATGCTCGAGACACATGACGGGTGACCCGAGCCTATTCACAAAACTAAAGAAGGTCACAAAAGGCGGATCCGTGACCTTTGGAGACAACAACGAAGGCAAGATCATCGAAAAAGGTACGATTGGAAATCCAAACACTCTCCAAATCTCCAACGTATTTTTGGTAAGCAACTTATCCTACATTCTTCTTAGCATTTCTCAATTTGTTGACAATGGTTTTAATGTGTGTTTTACTCACCCTTATTGCAACATAATAAATAAAAATGGAGAAATCGTTTTAAAAGGAAAACGAGAAGGCAATATTTTTACGCTATCTATGGATGATGTAGTAGACGCTAAAGTTAAGTGTTTTATGTCAAATGAACCCAATGTGAATTTATGGCATAGACGTTTAGGACACATTGGCATTTCCACAATAGAAAAACTTCAACGAAAGAACCTAGTACGGGGATTGCCTACGCTTGATTTAGACAACTTTCAGTTGTGTGAATCTTGCATAAAAGGCAAACAAACACGTGAGTCACTTAAGCCGAAAAATGAAATAAGCACGACTAGAATATTAGAACTATTGCATATTGATTTGTTTGGTCCTAGTCGCACTACAAGCCTTGGTGGGCGACACTATGCATGCGTAATTGTTGATGACTTTTCTCGTTATACTTGGACTTTATTTCTTGCACATAAGGATGATAGCGCCATTGAAATTGCAAAATTGATTAAACAACTTGAAAATCAATACGGTGTAAATGTGAAAAAGATAAGAAGCGATAGAGGCGGTGAGTTTAAAAACAAAGAGATGATTTCGTTTTGCGAAAAAAAAGGAATTAAGCATGAGTTTTCGCCACCTAGAACTCCACAATTAAATGGAGTAGCAGAAAGAAAGAATCACACATTACAAGAAATCGCTAGAACTATGTTATGCGAAAATAAATTGCCTAGATTTCTGTGGGCGGAAGCCGTAAATTGTGCATGCTATATTGTAAATCGCCTATCTATAAGAAAGAAAATTAACAAGACGCCTTATGAGATTTTGAATGATCGCATGTCTAAGATTGACTATTTTCGTGTATTTGGATGCAAATGTTTTGTTTTAAATACAAAAGATAATTTAGACAAATTTGAATCCAAATCAATTGAGTGCATTTTTGTTGTATATTCTATAAATTCGAAGGCATATAGATGTTATGATCCTCTCACTAGACAAATCATGGAATCTATTCATGTGAAATTCAATGAATTTGGTGAGATTGATAAAGATAAGTAATATGATGATGACTTTGAAATGAAACCCATGTTGAATGAAAATGATGATTCTTTTGATATGCATGATATGAATGACACACTAGAAATGCATGATCACATAGAAATGCATGATAACTTATAAAATAATCAACCAAGATGGCATAGAGATCACCCACATGATCTCATCATAGGCGACCTCACTCACGGTGTGCGACCACGTAGAAGAATTACTTCGGATGAAATAAATGAATTTCATGCTATGATTTCTGAAATTGAGCCCAAAAATGTGCATGATGCTTTGAGTGATTCTTCTTGGATTGATGCCATGCATGATGAACTTAATCAATTTGTTAGAAACGATGTATAGGATTTAGTGCCACATCTACAAGATAAGACTATAATAGGCACAAAGTGGGTATTTAGGAATAAAATGAATGAAGAAGGAAAGGTTGTTAGAAATAAAGCGAGACTTGTAGCACAAGGATATAATCAAGAAGAAGGAATTGACTACGATGAAACATTCGCACCCGTAGCACGTCTAGAAGCTATACGACTATTACTTGCTATTGCTTGCATGAAAGATTTTAAATTGTATCAAATGGACGTAAAAAGTGCTTTCCAAAACGGATTCATACAAGAAGAAGTATACGTGAAACAACCACCCGGTTTTGAAGATTTGAAACATCCAGATCACGTGTACAAACTAAAGAAGGCACTATATGGGCTAAAGCAAGCACCGAGAGCATGGTATGATCGTTTTGCTACTTTCCTTTCAGAAAATGATTTTAAACGTGGTACTATAGATATTACACTATTTTTGAAACAAGAAAAATCGGATTTACTTATTATCCAAATCTATGTTGATGACATTATTTTCGGTTCTACCTCACATGGACTTGTTAAAGATTTTGAAAATTGCATGAAATCTGAATTTGAAATGTCTATGGTTGGTGAACTTAATTATTTTCTTGGCTCGCAGATTAAGCAAACGAGTAAAGGGATTCATATAAGCCAAGCAAAATATGTTAATGACATGATTAAAAAGTTTAATTTTGAAAATTTGAAACCATCCCCCACCCCTATGAGTGTCACTACTAAATTAGACAAAGACGAACATGGTAAAGACGTTGATAATGGATTATATCAATCTATGATAGGTTCTTTGCTATATTTAACTGCTAGTAGGCCTGATATCATGTTTATTGTATGCATGTGTGCACGTTTTCAAAGTCAACCTAAGGTGTCTCACTTCAATACGGTAAAAAGAATATTCCGATATATTAAGCACACGCCCACCTTAGGAATTTGGTATGATAAGGATTCTACATTTGACTTACATGCTTACACTGATGCAGATTATGGTGGCTGCAAAATAGATAGAAAAAGCACGAGCGGAACTTGCCAATTTATAGGAAATTCCCTTATTTCATGGTTTTCCAAAAAGCAAGCAAGTGTTGCTTTTTCCACTACTGAGGCTGAGTACATGGCTCTTAGCCTTTGTTGCACACAGTTGTTGTGGATAAAACAACAACTTTCGGACTTTGGAATTACCGTAAATAAAATTCCTATATATTGTGATAGTATGAGTGCCATAAATTTGTCTAAGAATCCCGTGTTACATTCTAAGGCTAAGCATATAGAAGTACGCTATCATTTTCTTCGTGATCACGTAAACAATGATGATATTGTCATAGATCACGTACGCACAGAAGCACAAGTAGCGGATATCTTTACAAAAGCCTTAAATCAAGCCACGTATGAATCTCCTCGTTCTAAATTAGGCATGATTCCCGCTGATATGATTTGATTTGACGTGATTTGATTTACTTTTCTTTTTGACAGGAATCTTTTGATTTACTTTCTAAAATAAAGGGGGAGAGAAAAGCATGATTTAAGGGGGAGAGAGAGGGAGAGAGACACTAATTGATATAAATTGCACAAATCAAGGGGAAGCCGGATTTGAAATTCGAAATTCAAATTTCAAATTTGTGCATGTTTCAAGGGAGAGAGATAACATTTAAATCATGTGCATAAGTTATTTTGAAAATCATCAAAAGGGAGAGATTGTAAAGATAAGGGGGTTTGAGTGATTTCAAAATAAGTGACTTAAATGCATGATATATATAAACGTGTACATGTATGCATGATATCTTGCCATTACTTGCCTTATTTAGCTTATATATTATGTTGCCGTACTAACGAGCCATGAAGCTTTAAAGCTTACATCATATGGCAAACATTTGTTGTGTTTATGCTATTTTCAGGTGCCAACATTAATGAACTAAACTAGTTCATTAAGTGAAGTACTTAGTTTAATAAACTAAGTAGTTCATTAAAGGAAGCCACATTTGGAAAAGGCAGAAAGGCAACAAAGCTAAGGAAGGAAAGTTTTCTCCTCCTCCCATCCTTAATTACACACGCCATATACATATACATTACATATATTTTCAGAATTTTTGAAAAAGGCACATACACATGTATTCCAACGTACTACCGACACGTTATATATTTTACGTACGTACGTTAACGTCACACCACTATACTTAACTCATATTTATGAGTATATTCAGGTCTTATATCATATGATATAAGATATGGTGATGACAAATTAAATACGACACGATAAAAGGTTCTAAACCGAAAATTGTCGTATCGGGCGAATACCGAAACTTCGCCAACGTGTCACGTACTTGCCATAAATAAATGGCCAGCCCCTATACTCAAAATTTGATGTAAATTTCGTGCACACCACTGGATAATCAGCCAAAAATACTTTCCATGTTGGCAAACACAAATTACTCCACATTAAGGCCAAAATGTGAAGATTCTAAGTTTAATTTTGTCACATGCTAATGGTACCACTTTAGAGCAGCCAAGTGCTGAGATTTAAAGTATATATTATGTATAACATAATATATATAACATGTGCAAAAGTTTGAATTTAAATTAGAGAAAAATCGGGTAATCGATAAATATCGGAAATTCGGTTTTCTATGCACACAACACATGGAACGTTTTTGGTATTTCATGTGACACGTATCTAGACACTTTTTACATATGATATACATCTTAAAGTGTTCTAGAAAATTAAATTAAGGGCTGATTGGAATATAACATGTGTGTATTATTAAATGTGCATTATTTTACAAAGTTGGCAAAAATAAATTTCAGCACATGCACAATCATTTCCAACGCCACCTACAGCTGAGATGGAGCTTATTTGGAGCCTTGTTGGCATATTTATTGGTCAAGGATCAATCATACAATGTTGGTGAATTGAAGAGAGAAGCTACAAATGGTAAGAATTCAAAATATATCTCTCTTATAACACATGCTGAAAATTTCAGCATGCTAAATCATGGTTGGCCGATTTTTGGATGTTATTGTGATATATTTTATCATCTTTTATTGTGTGATTGATTGGAAGAAGAAATGTAGATGATTTGAATATTATTAAATTAATAAAGGGTTATATTTTATATATCACACATGCTGAAAATTGTTCAGCATGTGTAAGGCATGTGTGGCCGAATTGGAGAGCTAAATGGTGTCCAAATTCATTTCTTATGTGATAGCAATACTTACCATAACTTGGTGATTCAATTTTTAAAGAAAAAATCAAGGTAAATTGGGCATTATTTTGAAAGATATGGAATGATGCACATGCTGAAAATTCAGCATGGCAATGAGACATAAAGGCCGAAATTTTGCCTAGTTGGGAAGGATTTGATGTCTTGCAATTTATGTGATATATCTTATGATTTATGGAAGTTATTTTGTGATGATTTTTGGCACATGTTTAAGTGAAATTCTCAGATTTTTCCAAGTCATCAATGATGACAACATTCATCCAATGAGAAGGTGCCAAGTAAGCGAAGACTAAATGATCATCCAATAAGAAGATCCCAAGTAAGCAACGCCTTGTCACAATGATGTCTTGCACTCTCTCAAGGACTTAGAAGATAATTTTCAAGAGGGGGAGGTACACCAAGGGGGTCGGCCTGCACACATTAAAAGGAAAGAGAAGAGAGCAAACAAAAACAAGCAACAAGCATTGCAAATCAAAGTGATCAAAAAGCCTAGCTCTTCTTCTTCTACATCCTCTTTCTTTCTCTTTTCTTGTAAGCCTATTGTATTCATATCTTTCAATCTTGAATAGGCTTTACATAGACCACCAGTCATTATATATCTTTGTAAAAGATTGATCAAGGTGTGATCAATCTTCATTCTTGCGAGGTGATGGTGTTCGTGTGAATTGTACTCGTCATACAAGGTTTGTAAAGGGTTGGAGTTAGGTGTAACTCTATCAACCCTGTGGTAAGGTGTATTGCGTGTGTGAGATTAGTGTGAACCAAGGAAGGTGTTCCTTGAAGACTGGAGTAGGTTGTTTATAACCGAACTGGTATAAATTTCTTGGTGTCATTTACTTTCTGCATTTACTTTTCAGTTACTGCACTGATTACCCTTCTTGTTCGCATTCGTAAAAATAGTTAACGAATTTCAAAAATCACAAAACTTTCCATAAATGTACTCACACGTGCTAGGGTTAATTTGGAACAAGTTTTAACCCTTTTGGATAAGTATAAGTCAATCAAACATCAAAAGTTCTGAGACTAGTGCAGTCTGATGTTCAGACTTGCAAAGGTTGAGACTTTGATTGTAGTTGACCTACTTCCCAAAAGATTTTTGCAAAACTGTTTCAACCCACTTAATTATAGTATATAAGGAGTTAATGGTCAAATTTGCAGAGCATTTGGACGTTCACACAAATAGGAATAAATTTTTCAAATCCATCTACCGTTTCTGGCAGATTCGAGCAATCTGAGTACCAACGGTTTTTG
Organism: Eustoma russellianum; assembly: GCA_036186865.1. NCBI lineage: Eukaryota > Viridiplantae > Streptophyta > Magnoliopsida > Gentianales > Gentianaceae > Eustoma > Eustoma russellianum. Next base: position 26,299,249 of record AP025045.1, on the reverse strand, counting down.
AAGGGGTTACAGGTTGAATTTTAATTTGAAATTTTTAGGGGACCCTCATAACATCTGAGGCTAAGTTCTCTCAAAATGTCATAATTTGTGGAGACCTCTAACCTAGTTTTAAAAACGTTTTAATACTGGTCCTGAAAACAGAATCTGTTTTCAGAACTTGAATTGTTCAAGTTTAAAGAAATTTTAAAAACCACACTTTCCGCACCATCTATTAAAACCCCCTTCTAGTGGTGCCTTGTAGATCCTACATGCATGACATGTAATATGCAAACCATGACATAATGCGTGACATAAACGAATAGATATGTTTCGTCGCTCTGCTGGAAAATTTCCAGCTTAGTAGCGTTTACTTCTTCTTAGTGATTTCCTATTAAAATACACATTCTAGACCAATTGGTTCGCATGTACTCCTTTGTAAATGTCGTAAGTGATTGTCATGCAAGTTTTATGGAATTACGATGTCGATAAGGGAATCGTTTGGTTTTTTATAAAGCGGGTACAAACTGAATTCAGGAATGGCCAATTTTACTATAAAATTTATTGTGACCAATCCTTTAATCCTTTTTCGGAAATTCCAGCTCTCCAACTTAATAAACTCATTGTGCTAGCATCCTACAAAAATTTGGCCCAAATACATTTTTCTAAGGCCTAATTTCAGATCATGCAACCTGCCTCACAAAATTCTGCCCATCCAGCACATTTCAGTCTGACCCATTTTACTAGAAAATTCATTAAAAATAAACCATAACTTATTTTGACAAAATTCTAACTTTCACCTTTACTTTATTCATAGGGTTAGTGTCATACCAAAAATCAATTAATTTTCATACCTCCAAGGTCCATTTCTAGGCTACTAAACACGTTACCTAAATTCTGTCCAGTACAACATTTTCAGCAGGACCAATCTCACTAGGAAATTCATTAAAAATAAACCGTGGCTTCTTTTAATGAAATTCAAACTCTCACATCTAATATACACATAGAACTAATAGCATACCAAAAATCAATGGATTTGAGAGTTCTTAAGGTCCCTTTTCTGGTCTCACAAAACAGCCCAAGTTTCTGTCCAGTTCCAGTAATTTTCCTAGTGGTCATATATTCTTCCTAAGTGTCCTTGGCTTACATTTTTGTCACAAACACTTGGCAACAATTTTGGGTGCACATACGCTTTCTTCACCAACAGCCCCATTTTTTTTATGCATGCAAGAAAATGATGTTTCCAAGAGTATGTTAAGCATAACACACAACAAGGTCAAAGCTTGTCTCCATTTCTTTACTAAGTTAACATTTTCATGAAAAATCACACATGCCTCCTTCACCCCTTCCACCGTGAGCCCCCATCATGGAAAAGAGAGAATCTTTAACACATCCATCCTAGATTAACACATAATAATGCATATAATCCACAAAGATCACATCTTTGGAACAAGATCTCACTCTTACACCCCAAATGGCCCTAGGCCGAAAGTTATAGCACTCAAGCTTAGCATAATACAACTAAGATTAGATCTTAAGAATATCAAGCCATTTATGCACACACTTTCACACTCAAACCACAAAGAGTATAGTGTACTTGCCTTCTTTGCTTACTCTTCTTGGAGAGGTGTAGAAAAGTTGAAATCTTTCTCTTCTCAAAAGGAGGCTTAGAATCCTTAAAAGCTTGAGACTTGAGCCTAATGACCATTGGAGGTCACGGTTATGAACAACAAATATAGCACCATGAGTTTCATTCTTATGAAGATGTAAACAATTCCTCAAGAGGTTAAGACCCTTACCTAATATCTCTTAGTCTTTGGAAAAGCCTAGACTTCCTTGCTTGTCTCCTTGGCCGAATGTTTTGAAGGGAAGGGAAGGGATAGAGCTCTCTTGCACTTGAAGTTCTTAAGGGGTTTCATGTATGATATTGGAGGGAAATCTTTTTCTTTTTGGCTAAGTTTAGCTGTTGGAGAGGGGTAAAAGGGAGGGGTGGAGATCTTACCCTAGTATGGTTAATGGATTAACCTTGATTCACCTTTTAACCTTGGTAACTTTTAACTAACCAAGGTTACTTTTTCCAATCATAGTTACTTTTTGAAACTAACCCTAGTTACTTTTTCTTAACCTTAGTTACTTTTTGTAAATCTTGGTTAGTTAAGCTTGGTTAGGTTATCATTAACTATGGTAGGAAGATGGCCCTCTCAATTGGCCTCTTCCCTTTAATTAACCGGCGGTTGGGGGGGGTCTTTAATGCCCTCAACCAAATTCCATTTCTATTTTCCTTCTTTTTCTTTATTTAACATATTCATTTATCTATTCATTTATTTATTTGCATAATTATAATATAGGAAAAATGTGGTGTGCCTTCCTTGGGCTGTTGGCCGAAACTTACAAGGCCTTGGGCGAAAATTGGGTCCTTTCCCCATGATCCAATATTCACTCTCAAGTACTATATGCATATTGCTATTATCCGAAATGAAATTTATAATAGTAGTCATCGATTCAATTACATTGTAATTAAGGTAAATCATGAGTACAAAAGGATCCCCTATTGGGTTACAACAACCTCCCTCGCTTACTATAAGTTTCGTCCTCGAAACTTGAAAGTGCTAGTCAAAGAGGTGAGGGTACAAGTTCTTTATGTGTTCTTCCATTTCCCAGGTAGACTCATCTACAGAATGATTCTTCCATTGCACTTTGACCATTGGTATTGATCGTTTCCTTAATACCTTTTCTCTACGATCAACTATCTTCTCTGGTTCTTCCTCATATGTCGTATCGGCTTCTAGTTTCAAAGGTTGATCCTTTACGACATGGCTAGGATCGTGTACATATCGTCGTAGTTGAGATACATGAAACACATCATGTATTTGAGATAGGGTGGGCGGTAGAGCGAGTCGATAAGCCACTTCTCCAATCCTTTCAAGAACCTCGTATGGCCCAATAAATCTTGGGCTCAACTTCCCCTTAATACCAAATCTTTTAACTCCTTTCATTGGCGAAAATTTTAGAAATACTTTTTCCCCAACTTGAAATTCTAAAGGTCACCGCTTTTCATCTGCCCAAACCTTGCTTCTATCTTGGGCAGCTTGTAACTTTTGCTTTATGATTTTTATTTTCTCTCGAGTCTGCTCTACTAGGTCGGGTCCAGTGAGAATCCTATCTCCTATTTCATCCCAGTATAGCGGAGAACGGCATTTCCTTCCATAGAGTGCTTCGTACGGGGCCATCCCTATGGATCGATGGTAACTGTTGTTATAAGAAAATTATACTAGCTTGAGACTTCGATCCCAGCTTCCCCTAAAGTCAAGTGTGCAGGATTGCAACATGTCTTCCAGTGTCTGAATGGTTCTTTCTGATTGACCATCCGTTTGGGGATGAAATGCCGAGCTCATGTGAATTTCAGTGCCCATTGTTTTCTGAAAAGCTGTCTAGAATCGTGATGTGAAACGAGGATCGCGATCACATACGATACTTAGGGGTATTCCACGAAGACTCACAATTTGTTCCACGTACATCATAGCCAATTTCTCCATTGGAGCCTTGATGGTCATAGCCATGAAATGGGCGGACTTGGTTAGACGATCAACAACCACCCAAATGGCATCGTAACCGCTTCTCGTTCTAGGCAGGTCAGTAACAAAATCCATAGTAATGTGGTCCCACTTCCATTCGGGAACTTCGAGAGGCTGTAGCAATCCAGTGGGTTTCTGATGTTCTGCCTTCACCTTTTGGCAAACGAGGCATTTTTCCACAAATTCCGTAATCTGTCTTTTCATGCCACGCCACCAGAATCGTTGTTTCAAATCTTGGTACATTTTGTTTGCTCCAGGGTGGATAGATAACCGAGAGTTGTGAGCTTCCTTAAGAACTTCATTCAGTATGTCTTCGTTATTGGGTACACACAATCTTTCTCGAAACCACAAACTGTTGTCGTTTCGAACCTTAAATTCTTCGGTGGGTTTCATTCGTACCCGGTCCTTCATCTTCCTTAAGGTTTCATCCTTTACTTGCCCTTCTTTAATTTTGTCTATTAGTGAAGGAATTATCACCAACTTTGCGAGCATGCCTTCAATTGAGTCAACCTCTTCTAGATCAAATTCTTCCATGTCCGTTGTAAAGGTGGTTGGCGTGGATGGCTTGTTTTTCTACTTAATGCATCTGCTACCATGTTAGCTTTCCCCGGATGATACTGAATTGATAGGTCGTAATCCTTCATTAATTCTAGCCATCTTCGTTGTCGCATGTTCAGTTCTTTTTGGGTGAATAAATACTTGAGGCTTTTGTGGTATGCGAAAATTTCGCACTTTTCGCCGTATAGATAATGCCTCCATATTTTCAGTGCAAAGACCACAGCTGCTAACTCGAGGTCATGTACAGGGTAGTTTTGTTCAAAGGGCTTCAATTGTCGGGATGCATATGCAATCACTCGGTCTTTTTGCATTAGCACACATCCCAGCCCGTTCTTAGAGGCATCACTATATACAACAAAGTTTTCTCCAGGGATGGGTTATGCTAAGACTGGGGCGGAGGTCAGTTTCTTCTTCAATTCAGTAAAGCTATTTTCACAATCTGAGGTCCATTCAAATTTGGTTTTCTTCTGGGTCAACCGGGTCAGAGGCATAGCTATTCGAGAGAATTCTTCCATGAACTTTCGATAGTAACCGGCGAGACCGAGAAAACTTCGTACCTATGTAACATTTGTCGGTCTAGGCCACTCCGTGATTGCCTCGATTTTCTTGGGATCTACTGATATGGCTTCCTCGGATATCACATGCCCCAGAAATGCTACACTTCGTAACCAGAATTCGCATTTACTAAACTTTGCATACAGTTGTTTCCTTCGTAGAATGTCCAGAGCGATCCTTAAATGGGCTGCATGGGTCTCTTCATCCGGTGAATATATCAAAATGTCGTCGATGAAGACTACGACAAATTTGTCTAGTTGGTCTTGAAAAACTCGATTCATTAGATCCATGAATGCTGCAGGGGCGTTGGTCAGTCCGAACGGCATTACTAGAAATTCGTAATGTCCATAACGGGTCTGGAGTGCAGTTTTCTGGACGTCTTCAGCCTTGATCTTCAACTGGAAATATCCTGAGCGAAGATCAATTTTACTGAAAATCCTTGCCCCCTGAAGCTGATCGAACAAGTCGTCGATCCTTGGCAAAGGGTACTTATTCTTTAGAGTGATCTTGTTGAGCTCCCTATAGTCAATACATAAGCACATACTTCCGTCCTTCTTCTTGACGAACAGTATAGGAGCTCCCCAAGGTAAAACACTTGGGCGGATCAGTTTCTTTTCCAACAATTCACGTAGCTGCTCCTTCAGCTCTTTTAGCTCCGTAGGGGCCATTCTGTAGGGAGCCTTTGATATTAGTTCTGCTCTCGGGACCAGGTTGATTTCAAAAGATATCTCTCGTTCCGGAGGAAGACCTGGCAATTCCTCTGGAAAAACATCTGGGTATTCTCAAACTACTAGAACTCGGGTCAGGTCTGAGGGTGCTTGATCAGTGTTGATGGTATAGACAAGATATCCTTCATGTCCTTTCCTTAGTGCTTTACTAGCGCGGATCGCATTTACAAAAATGCTCTTAGGATTCTTTCGTAACTTTGATCCTCCTTGAAAGGTTACGTCTTTACGTGTGGGGTCTTTAAAGGTAACTTGTTTTTCATTACAATCGATGTTGGCATAATTCTTGGAGAGCCAGTCCATTCTAAGAATTACATCGAAGTCCGTCATGGGTATGGAAATCAAATCAGCGTCAAACCTATGATTATCAAACTCATGTTCACAATTTTTGAAAACATGATGAGCTACAAGCACCTGTTCCCCAGCTGCTTGAATTCTATAAGGTGTATCACTATAGGTTGGGTTTTTCTCAATATTCTTTGCAAGTCTCTTTGATATGAAAGAGTGGCTAGTGCCACTGTCAAATAGCACGTTGGCAGGTATTGAACATACTAGTATAGCTCCTGAATCATACAATACTTACTAAGCAACCATAAGGCAACAGTATTATAAAAGGAAAATTAGTACGGTTTTCTGAAAATACCTGTCACCACGTCGTTGGCCTCTTCAGCAGCTGCGTCAGTCATAGCATGAACTCATGCATTGGTACGTTGACGCTGAGGTTTTGGTGGCTGTTGTTGCTGCTGGGCCCCCTTCTCCGGACACTCTCTGGCTATATGTCCTGCTTTCCTACATCCAAAGCAGGTGGTTCCTTGGTTTGGACAGTTCTTAAAGATGCGCCCTGTCTGGCCGCATCCAAAACATTTCCCGGCCTGGATATAACATTCTCCTACGTGGCGCTTACCACAATGAGAGCTGTTTGGAATGGAAGATTGTTGTCCTTGATTCTATGATTGATCCTTCTGGGAGCGGTGATGAAATTGATTCTTCCCTTGACGCCCTGGGCTCTTTGTGTTTTGCTTTGCGGACTTACAGGGCCCCCGCTTTCGGACACCTCTCTTCCTCTCTTTTGGCTAAACTCATCCCGGCGGATGATATCTCTTTCGATTCGGTAACAGGCATCCAGAAGGGCACCACAATTTGCTGGGTTGGCATTAACCAACCATGTTTGGATTCTGGGGTTCAGTCCTCTCTCAAATTTCAACATTTTGGTTTCTTCATCGTTCATGGTGGATGGTTGGAATCTTCCCAGAGCTATGAATTTGTTAGCTTAATCAGCAACCGTCATTCCAGATTCTTGCATTAGGGATTCAAACTCATGTCTTTTCTGTAGTTTGACTGAGGGCGGTATGTAAAACTTGTTGAATTCCTGGAGGAACCTTTCCCAGGAAATTGGTCTTGGCAAGGCTTGTAGATTGGCCTTCCACCATTGGTTGGCCTCTCCTAACAAAAATGGTCTAACTGCTTGAGTCTTTACGTCATCTGGGGCTCTGATCAGTTCGAAACAATTTTCCACCTCATCAAGCCACTTCTCATCAGCATGAGAGTCTGACTTCCCTTCAAACGGTGGAACGTTGGCTCTTTTTAGTTTTTCAAAATAATACTGAGCATCTCTTACCGGCTCGTGAGGTTGAGGGTTATTCTGTTGCAGCATTACTTGCCCAATCTGGGTGACTGTTTGGAAAAAGTTCTAAAAAGCGTTAATATCTGGCATCATAGGTGGAAAAGGTCCTTGTGGTTGGGGGACGTTCTGAACTGGCGGTGGATTTTGGCCTTGAGGCGGCGGGGGTGGTGGGGCCTGAGCGAGAGGAGGTGAGTTAGACTCCTGCACCTCAGACCTAGCTCTGGCTGGTCTTCCTCTAGGTCGCACCATCTGCAGTACGCAGTGTCGGCTTTATTCAATACAGGAATGTCACAATAAGTAGCAGAATTTATCTTAGCATATCGGAAGAGCATATACGTATATAATTCAAAATTTACAATTGGTCAATAATTAGGGCATATCACTGGGCCGTACCCTAATTTGCCAGTCTAAGTCGTCCTATTCTAAGGTCAACTCTCATCTAAGATTAGAACTTAGATCTAAGATTAAACTTAGTTGACTACAATCATAACTTAATTCTATATTCTGCTAGGATCTGGAGCCTTTGCTCTGATACCACCTGTGGCGCCCCGCACCCCGGCCCCGTCGAAGTCGGTGCACCCGCCGTACTTCACTAAGGAGAGTACTAGGCGTCGTCCATACGTGTCGTGATCCATGATATAAGTACATGGATTTTAGCGCTTACATATAAATAAGCAAGCGAAACCGTGGCAGAATTTAAAACTTCGAAATTAAAACATCATCACCACCATTCAAAGTTTACAACCCAGATCAAATGTTTCAGAAAGTGACAAAAGCAATTGTTTTTCCATCTCAATACATAAATCAGTCATCCCTTAAAGCTTGCAAGTCCGGTCTCCTAAGTCTGTCCATCCTTCACTGCACTCACGGGTAGGGAACCCTAGGTTCGTCATTGATCCACTCTACTTTGTCTTCTGCAACTTCTGGGAGGAAAAATAAGGGTGAGTGACAATATCACCAGCAAGTATATTATAATAATCGCGGGTTAAATGGAAAGTGCGAACAAGAACCGAACCCCAAAAATACCTGTCCTCCGTCCAATCACTCGATAGGGATCATCACTTAGTGTAGCAAGATCATATCTTAAATAAAATCGTTACTTAAATCAGAATATAATATCAAAGGGCTGCCACTTGTATTGATGAACAACATAACAAGAACCATCACTTAAGGACTACGAGGTCATCACAACTTAAATATCATGTGTTCCTTCATGAATGTAACATGCATGCATATGTACGTGTGATGCGTCGAGATGAAAATAAAAATGATCTTTTCATGCTTTTCATTCAAGTCATCATCATCGTAAAACAATAGAGTGTTCAGATCTATCTTCCCAAATCTGAGGCGGTAACGTCTCCCCTTCGAATCTATTATTCCCAGATTCAGAACGGTAACGTCATCTTCTTCTCGTCGGGTCTATTCTTTCCGGGCCCAAACAACCTTCTGTTTCTACTCGTCGGGTCTATTCTTTCCGGGCCCGAACGGCCTACTGTCAGATCACTTAACCCGGATCTGGCGGGTTCTTACTGGCCAAGTTCATACTCACACACGGTACCGGTGGAGAATCATTCTTTCAAAACAAAATCATCTTTTGAAAACGCTTTTCATCTTTCTTTCACATAAAAAGACATGCTGTAAATCATGTACGTGACGATGATGCGATGCATGACATGTAATATGCAAACCATGACATAATGTGTGACATAAACGAATAGATACGTCTCGTCGCTATGCTGGAAAATTTCCAGCTTAGTAGCGTTTACTTCTCCTTAGTGATTTCCTATTAAAATACACATTCTAGACCAATTGGTTCGCATGTACTCCTTCGTAAATGTCGTAAGTGATTGTCATGCAAGTTTTATGGAATTACGATGTCGATAAGGAAATCGTTTGTTTTTTTATAAAGCGGGTACAAACTGAATTAAGGAATGACCAATTTTACTATAAAATTTATTGTGACCAATCCTTTAATCCTTTTTCAGAAATTCCAGCTCTCCAACTTAATAAACTCATTGGGCTAGCATCCTACCAAAATTTGGCCCAAATACATTTTTCTAAGGCTAAATTTCAGATCATGCAACCTGCCACACAAAATTCTGCCCATCCAGCGCATTTCAGTCTGACCCATTTTACTAGAAAATTCATTAAAATTAAAGCATAACTCATTTTGACAAAATTCCAACTCTCACATTTATTTTAGTTATATGGTTAGTGTCATACCGAAAATTAGTTAATGTCCATACCTCTAAGGTCCATTTCTAGGCTACTAAACACGTTACCTAAATTCTGTCCAGTACAACATTTTCAGCAGGACCAATCTCACTAGGAAATTCATTAAAAATAAACCGTGGCTCCTTTTAATGAAATTCAAACTCTCACATCTAATATACACATAGAACTAATAGCATACCAAAAATCAATGGATTTGAGAGTTCTTAAGGTCCCTCTTCTGGTCTCACAAAACAGCCCAAGTTTCTGTCCAGTTCCTGTAATTTTCCTAGTGGTCATATATTCTTCCTAAGTGTCCTTGGCTTACATTTTTGTCACCAACACTTAGCAACAAATTTGGGTGCACACACGCATTCTTCACCAACGGCCCCATTTTTTGATGCATGCAAGAAAATGATGTTTCCAAGAGTATGTTAAGCATAACACACAACAAGGTCAAAGCTTGTCTCCATTTCTTTACTAAGTTAACATTTTCATGCAAAATCACACATGCCTCCTTCACCCCTTCCACCGTGAGCCCCCATCATGGAAAAGAGCGAATCTTTAACACATCCGTCCTAGATTAACACATAATAATGCATATAATCCACAAAGATCACATCTTTGGAACAAGATCTCACTCTTACACCCCAAATGGCCCTAGGCCGAAAGTTATAGCACTCAAGCATAGCATAATATAACTAAGATTAGATCTTAAGTATATCTAGCCATTCATGCATACACTTTCACATTCAAACCACAAAGAGTATCGTGTACTTGCCTTTGCTTACTCTTCTTGGAGAGGTGTAGAAAAGTTGAAATCTTTCTCTTCTCAAAAGGAGCTTGAGTGGTTTCCAAGCTTCTCTAGCTTAGAATCCTTAAAAGCTTGAGACTTGAGCCTAATGACCATTGGAGATCACGGTTATGAACAAGAAATATAACACCATGAGTTTCATTCTTATGAAGATGTAAACAATTTCTCAATAGGTTAAGACCCTTACCTAATATCTCTTAGTCCTTGGAAAAGCCTAGACTTCCTTGCTTGTCTCCTTGGCCGAATGTTTTGAAGGGAAGGGAAGGGATAGAGCTCTCTTGCACTTGAAGTTCTTAAGGGGTTTCAAGTGTGATATTGGAGGGAAATCTTTTTCTTTTTGGCTAGGTTTAGCCGTTGGAGAGGGGTAAAAGGGAGGGGTGGAGATCTTACCCTAGTATGGTTAATGGATTAACCTTGATTCACCTTTTAACCTTGGTTACTTTTAACTAACCAAGGTTACTTTTTCCAATCATAGTTACTTTTTTAAACTAACCCTAGTTACTTTTTCTTAACCTTAGTTACTTTTTGTTAATCTTGGTTAGTTAAGCTTGGTTAGGTTATCATTAACTATGTTAGGAAGATGGCCCTCTTAATTGGCCTCTTCCCCTTAATTAACCGGCGGTTGGGGGGTCTTTAATGCCCTCAACCAAATTCAATTTCTATTTTCCTTCTTTTTCTTTATTTAACATATTCATTTATCTATTCATTTGTTTATTTGCATAATTATAATAAAGGAAAAATGTGGTGTGCCTTCCTTGGGCTGTTGGCCGAAACTTACAAGGCCTTGGGCAAAAATTGGGTCCTTTCCCCATGATCCAATATTCACTCTCAAGTACTATATGCATATTTCTATTATCCGAAATGAAATTTATAATAGTATTCATCGATTCAATTACATTGTAATTTAGGTAAATCATGAGTACAAAATGATCCCCTATTGGGTTACAACAGATCACAACTTGATCAATCTTTTACAACAACATATAATATATGGTGGTATAGATGAAGCCTATTCAAGATGTATGAATATGAATACAATAGGCTTTAAGAGAGAAGAAAGACAGAAGTGTAGAAGAAGAAGATGGTTGCAACGTTTTTGCTCTTGGGAATTTTTAAGCCTTGCCTTGTCTTTTGTTTGCTCTCCTTCTTCTCTTTTTATCAATATGTGCCGCCCCCCTATGCCATTTCTTCCTCTTGAAAATTATCTCTTAAGTCCTTGGAAGAATATCTTGCACCATTGTGACATTCACTTGCTTACTTGGCAACTCCTCATTGGATGATCATTAAGCCTTTGCTTACTTGGCACTCATTAATTGGATGAAAGTTGTCATCATTTGATGACTAGATAAATATGAAAAATACCACTTAAAACATGTGCCAACTATCCATAAAAATATTGTCATAAGTCACATAATAAATTCCATACATTTTGCAAGATAATTTATCAACATTTTCCATGCAAAAATTCGGCCATGTGCTTCTACACATGCTGAAATTTAAGCATGATTGATATTCACACTATATTCAAAATATTGCCATGTAGGTAGTAGATTTATCCTTTGAAAATAAAGAAGAAATCAATCATCAATTAGTACATAAAAATCTCTACTAATTTGGGAATCAAATTTGTCATCATGGAGACCATAAAACCGCCCATATACATTCCACACATGCTGAAATTTTCAGCATGTGTGATATTTAAAAATATCACCATATTATTTCCATAATATCTTTAGAACACTACCATTTAATCTTTCATTTAATCCACTTAATTGAAAGAAGTAAATATGGCACAATCAATAGTAGAAATTCGGCCAGCCTTAATGCACACATGCTGAAATTTTCAGCATGTGTTATAAATGTGACATAGTTTGAAATGTTACCTTGTGTAGCTCCTTTATTTATGTCACCAACCTTGTATACTTCAAAGCCAACAAAGCTCCACATATTCTCCGACAAGGTTGTCTAGGCGTGTGATGATAGATTGTACATGTGCTGAATTTTATTTTTGCAAACTTTGTAAAATAGTGCATAATAACTATACACATATGGTATATTCCAATAAGCCCTTAATTGATTTTTCTAGAACACTTTAGAATGTATAGAGTATGTAAAAAGTGTCTATGTCATGCCAAAAATATTCCATGTGTCGTGTTCGTAGAAAATCGAATTTTCGACGTTTGTCGATTACACGATTTTTCTCCGATTAAATTCCAGCTTTTTGCACATGTTATATATATTATGTTACACATAATATACATAAATTAAACTTTAATATTCAGTTCTCATGGCTGATTAAAGTGGTGCCTACATGTGCTTAAAAATTAAATTTGGAATCTCCATAATTTGGCCTTAATTAGGGGTGATTTGTGGGTGCCAACATGGAATAATTTCATGAATGAATATAACACATAGACCACGAAATTTCAGGTCATTTTTGAAGTGTAGGGGCTGGCCATCTATATATGGCATGTATGTGACACGTTGGCGAAGTTTCGGTATTCACCCGATAAGACAATTTTTGGTTTAGAACCTTGTAACGCGTCGTAATAATTTTGTCATCACCATGACTTATATCATATGATATAATACCTGAATATATACATTTATATGAGGTAAGTATAGTGGTGTGACATTAACGTACGTTTGTAAAATATGTAACGTGTCGGTAGTACGTTGGAATTTATGTGTATAGTGCCTTTAAAAAAATCTGAATATATATAAATATATATGTATAAAGGCGTGTGTTTGAGAGTGAAAAAAAAGACACGTTAATGTACGTTCGTAAAATATATATCGTGTCGGTAGTACGTTGGAATATATGTGTATAGTTCCTTTAAAAAAATCTGGATATATATAAATATATATGTATAAAGGCGTGTGGTTGAGAGGAAAGAAGAAGACTTTCCATCTTTCAATTTGTTGCCTTTGTGCCTTCTCCAAATATATCACCATTTAATGAACTACTTAGTTCATTTAACAAAGTACTTCACTTATTGAACTAGTTTAGTTCATTAATGGTGGCACATGAAAATAGTTCAAACACAACAAATATTTGCCATTTGATGTAAGCTTTAAAGCTTCATGGATCGCTAGTACGGCAACATTATATATGAATTATATAAGGCAGGTTTCATGCTGAAACGTGTCAATTCATAAAACGTGTCATGCATTTCTTTAATATACGTTTATTTAAATCATGCATTTTGTAATCACTCAAACCTCTTTTTCTCAACAATCTCCCCCTTTTGATGATTTACAAAATAACTTACGTTCATGATTTAAATTTTGTCGCTCCCCCTTCAATCGTGCACAAATTAAAATTTGAATTTTGAATTCTCTCCCCTTGATTTGTGCAATCAATCTTTCTCAATCTCTTTCTCTCTCTCCTCCTTAATCATGCATTCTCTCCCCCTTTATTTTTGAAAGACAATCAAAAGCACATGTAGAGATGAAGATAGCAAAAAAAATCATGCATTTCAAATAATATCAAAAGTGCGTTCTTAAAGTTTATTTATTCAACCCTTTGAGAATGTACCTTTTGGTACCCAAATTTGGGTGACCTTTCTAGGTCTTCCAAAAGGTGAGAAAGGTGATGAAGACGCAACATAATATACGTTAGGGGCAAATGCACTTTGGCCTTTGGCCGAGAATCCCATCATGCATATAGTATGGTTTTCGTATTTGATATGTATTTCGGTTTTCATGCACAGGGCGTGATCTAGATGCATTTTTATGATATGAATGTCGCATACGCATCAATGGCTTTCTTTCATATCTATATGGCACATGATTGCACTTTGTATGATATGAAGAATAAGAAGCACGATGAGATGATATGAGTGGTGTACTAGTCTTCTTCTTAGATGCCACATATGTCTTTGATGCGTCTATTTTCTTGGATGGAATGAATTTGGTTGGTTTGTTTAGTGACTCATTTTTCTCAACGTATCCTAGTCCAGTTTTGTCACTATCATGCTTTCATGAATAAATGATGTGATCTAGCATGTTTGTTCCCGTGTCAAATTGATTCACTATTTTATCTAAATCCGCATTCCTTGATTTCAAGTTTAAAATCTCGGATTTCATTTCATTATTGTGTGTAGTTAATGATGAGATCTCTGATTTTAATGCATTGATGATGCATGACGACTCTTCTTTTGAATCGTTTAATTGAGAAACAAGGTTTGTGTTAGAAGATTCTAACAACTTCTTGTCTTCAATTAATCGTTTCTTTTCTTTTGCAAGAGTCTTTGAGAACTTATGCAACTCTAAATATTGACTAAATAAATCATCGTAAGAACATTTCAGAATCAGAGTCGGAAGATACCTCAATTGATGCCTTAGATGTAAAGCATACTTGTGCCTTTCGTTCTTCCGTATCGTCAGTCTCAGAGTCGGATGTGTCACTCCAAGTGGAGGCTTTGAAGGCTCTTCTCCTTTGTTTAGGTTCTGAGACGAGTCTAGTTTTGGTCCGATCCTTGTCAAGGTATTTGTTCATTTGTTTGTCCTTGTTCGGACAATCATATGGCAAGTGTCCAGGTTGTCCACATTCATAACACTTTATTTCCTTATTTTTATTTCTATGATCCTTAGATGAAGTAGGCTTATGTTTGTTTTTAATCGATCTTCTCAATGTCTTTCTTAATCTTTTAGCCATTGTGATTAAATCTTTGTCATCGGAATCTGTTTCACTATCATCTACGATGTATGTATTTGATTTAAATGCTATAGCCTTATCATTTTTAGAAATAGACTCGGAATTTCTTAAAGTGAGTTTGTTTTAATATACATTTAAAGATCCGATTAGTTCCTCCGTCTTTATTGATTTGGTTTCTTTACTTTCCTCTATTGCTGTGACTTTGGGGTCCCATTCAGATGGAATACTTCGTAGTACCTTCTGGACATTTTCCTGTGTAGAGAAAGCTTTACCAGGAGACTCAAGAGAATTATAGGTGTTAGTCAATCGTAAATCCATCTCAACAATAGACTCATTTGGCAATAATTTTGTAGCGCCCCACACCCGGGCCTCGTCCGGATACGGTGCACCCGCCGTACTTCACTAAGGAGAGTACAAAGCGTCATGCATAACATGCAAAAATCCATAACATAAGTCGTGGACTTCCATGCTAACATTTAACATGGTAGTAAAATTTAGGCTGAATTAAAACTTTTCAAATTAAACATACGTTACGAAATAACTCGCTCAAAATAGCAATTCCTCAAAACGTCATAGTCAAATTCCACAGAGTTCAAACATAGTCATAATACAAACATCTCGCAGCACAAAAGTCCTTAAGCTTAGCTCCCTTCATATCTCCTCGCCCATGGATAAGGTACCCTCGGCTCATCTTCGATCCATTCTATCTTGGCATTATCTGGTTCTGGGGAAAAATAAAGTGTGAGTGATAAAAATCACCCAGCAAGAATACAATAAACTACCATGAAATACGTAAAGAATCATAACATGAATGTATTACCCCGAAAACCTTAAATAATCATAATTCATACCTGATCTTAAATCCTGAGCTTGCTTGACGTTCGGCTTAAGCATGTGTTTAGGTAATGCTATACCAATAATAACTTATAACCATTAACTGTAACATGCAACATGTCCTCATGATCGTGAGTTATGCAAGATGCAAATGCATGATGTCATATCATGTCAAAACATCATTTTGGTCCCATAAAGTAACATGTCGTAAAAACGGAGTGTCAGATCAATTAACACCTGATCTGAGCGGGTCCAGAACATATCATCAGACCAATTAACCCCGGGTGTGGGACAGGTCCAGAACAGATATCAGATCAATTAACCCCGTATCTGAACGGGTCCAGAATAGATATCAGATCAATTAACCCCGGATCTGAACGGGTCCAGAACAGATATCAGATCAATTAACCCCAGATCTAAACGGGTCCAGAACATATCATGTCAACAGACCAATTAACCCCGGGTCTGGAGTCGGGTTAGTCGCATGCTTGGCCAGCAAGGGAATCATAAAGCTTTCTTTAAAAACATGGGACCATAAAACTTTCATGCAAATCGAAAACATAGTTGCTTATAAAACTTGCTTGCATAAGTAAAGTCCATGAAAATCAGTTTCATGATCATGCGTGATACATACCTTGAAATGCAAGTAATGATGTGAAATAGCATAATGCATTGTTTCAGAACTAAGGAAACCCCATTTTTAATTTATTAACTATTTCAGCTTTCGTACATTAATTTCGCGTCCGTACCACTCCCCAAAACATTAAGGTTAACCTGACTATCTTGGGTGACCTTACTCCTAAACGTCTTGAGTGATCACCATAAAATTTTTGGATTAATCCTATAACCACAAAGGATTCAATTAATTAATTTTCTGACATGGTTTAAGTGCTGAACCAGAACTGACCCATTTTGCTAAAAATTCAATTCCGGAAAATCCGTAATTCTTTATTCAGAAATTCCAACTTACACGAGTCATAAACATATGGAATTAGTATCCTGCTGAAATTTAGCCCATTGGCATATCTCTAAGTCCTATTTCTGAGTCCAGTAAACCGTTACTTAATTCCAACTTGGTTCCAGTGACTTCAGTTGAGCAGTTTTAGTAATTAATTCATTAAAAATAATCCAGAACTCATTTTACCAAAATTCCAGCTGGCGTATTCACTATACTCATAGGATTATTACTATGCCAAAAATCAGCTTTATTGGTACTTTAAAAGGTCCCTTTTCAAGTCAGTGAAACGAGGTCACAATTCTGCTCAATTCCCGTTTTTCAGGTGTGACCAGTCTTACCAAATATTTTATTAAAACTTAACCATAGGTTATTTTACCAAACTTCCAGCTGATATCTATAATACATTCATGGGGCTAGGTTTGTGCCAAAAATCGGATTTATTGAAGGTCCACAAGGTCCTCTTTTAAGCCGTTGAAGTCAGTGGTCAATTCTGCCCAGCTCCAGAATTTTCTACTGGAGCGGTTTTACCGCGTAATTTCTTAAAAATAATCCTTAGCTTATTTTAACAAAATTCCAACTCATACATGTCATAAACATGTAAAAATAGCATCCTACCGAAAATTAGTGCATTTGCACGTCCCTAAGATTCGTTTCTGAGTCCATTAACTCGTTACTTAATCTCTGCTCTGTTCCAGTACTTTCTATTGGGCAGTGTTACCAATTAAATCATTAAAATTAATCCACAACTTGATTTACCATAATTCCAGCTGGAGTACTCACGGCACGCATGGTGTTGTTATCATGCCAAAACTCAGCTTTATTAAACCTCTACAAGGTCCTTTTTCAAGCCAATCAAAAAGGTGTTCTGTTCTGCTCAGTTCCAGACTTTCCAGCCTGAGCAACTTTACCAATTATTTTATTAAAAATATTCCACAACTTCATTTACCAAAATTCCAACTTTCACATTTTCTATACACACAAGGCTGTCCCCACACCTAAAATCAGCTTTATTGAACATCTACAAGATCTCTTTTCAAGCCATTCAAAACGTTACACCATTCTGTCATGTTCCAGAATTTACAGCCTGAGCAGTCTCACCAATTATTTTATTAAAAATTAACCATAACTTATTTTACCGAAATTCCAACTATCAGCTCTACTATACACATGGGGCTAGCTCTGTGACAAAAACCAGATTTATAGAAGGTCTAAAAGGTGCGGTTTTAATCCGTTGAAATTAGTGCCCAATTCTGCCCAGCTCCAGAATTTCCAACTGGAGCAGTTCTACTAAATATTTTATTAAAAATAATCGGTAACTTATTTTAACGAAATTCCAATTCTCACTTGTCCTACACTCATAAGGCTAACTTGGTACCAAAACTTAGCTTCATTGAAGGTCTGTAAGATCAGTTTTTAAGCCATCTAAACGTCACTCTATTCTGTCCAACTCCAGTGGTTTGCTATTTTGTCATCCATCCAAGTCAAATGTCCATGTTTACCTTCTACTCAATACGTTGGGCCGAAACTAGTATGGTGCCTTAACTACATTTTACAACACATATTCAAGCATACAATCACATTCCAGCCTAAATGATCAAGATCGAAGCCTTACAACTTAAGACATTAAACTGTCCTATTTTCCAGTTTTGTACTACTAATTTCAACTCAGTTGTTAACCATCAAAATGGTGGTTTTATGCTGGTTTCTTTACATGAACAAGTACATCTATGCCTTAAGTAATTACCATAAAACTTCCAAGGCAATCCAATAAGTTTAAGGGGGTCATCTAATTACTTTCCCAAACTGGGTACATGCAAAAACTGGGATGACCAGTTGTATCACGAAATGAATGGTGACCAAACCACAACTCCTTTTAATGAAATTCCAACTCACACATTTCATAAACATACAAATATATCACCATACCAAAAATTAGCCAATTTTCACCTTCCTAAGGTTCGTTTTCAGGTCGTTCAACATGACACATAAAACTGTACAGCTCCAGTGATTTCAGCACTTATTCACTTTTATGGTCCAAGCATTTCCAAGCAACTTCATTCTTTAAAGTGACTAAATAACCATCAAATACACACTTCAACATAATGTTTTCAAGCCTCATAACATGGTTTTAACCATAATTAATCTATTCATGAATCACATCAAAAACAGTCACAACACTTTCATGTAACAATCATTTGCTCATACCATCACTTTTCTAATAACAACTAGTTTTCATATCTTGTACTTAGCATCTTTAACTAAGATTCATAGCCTAAAAATGACTAGCCATTCAAGCATGCACTTCACAAATAAGGCAAGATTGGCTAGAGTATACTTGCCTCTTTGAACCTTAGAGCTCTTCCTTAGCATGAGCCTCGGTTGAGATGGAGTGAAGTCTTCCTTCAACATAACTTATAGCCCATGGTTTTGAGAGGAGGAAGAAGAATGACATTAGTTACTATCTTAATAAAGAAACAACTTCATTGGGAATATGATTTCCTTACCAAGATGAAACGTGAATGGGGCTTGAAATGGATTTCAACCACCAAGATGTTAGATCCTCCTAGTGGCTTGACCAATTTTCTCTTAAAAATCATCTTGGGTGTCACGTTTTTGGGCAAGACAAGAGGGATACCAATGTGAGTTCCATTCTTTGAAACATAGAATTCACTTAGAACACTTAGCATGTACTTACCAAGATGAGTTCTTGAGCTTGAAGATCTTGGTTTTATTGGCTCAACTAGCCGTGTACTACAATGGAGAAAATAGGAAGGTCTCTTTGCTCCATTGTGACTTCTTGAGAGTTGAGAATAAGAGAGAGTTCTAGGATGTTCATGGAATGAATTTTTTTTCCTTGGCTAAGGCTTAGCCGTGGGTGATTTGGGAGGGGAAGGGATTCTCTAAGCTAATTAACCTTAGTTTCTTTTAACTAACCAAGGTTTCTTTAAGGCAACTATAGTTACTTTATGCCAACTATAGTTACTTTATGCCAACTACATTTACTTTATGTCTACTATAGTTACTTTATGGATAACTTAGGTTACTTTACCCAACTAGTGTTACTTCCTTAACCTTGTAGTAAATATTAAGTAACTATGTAATCTTTCTTGGTCAACCATGGGGGGCGGTTTTTAGGCTTGGGTTGACTCCTTTATCATGCTTAATTTTTCTTATATGAAGAGCTATGTGGAGAATTGTCCCCCAATTAATTGATAGTTTCCCCTTTTCTTGTTTTAACATAAAATTAGGAAATTCTTAATTCCTCATGGCTATAGGGTCGAAACTTTGTAGTAGTTGGGGGAAACATTGTCCACTACTTACAACTCCTTAATTTCTTTTTGGGATTATTTTAAGAAGGCCCTTAAAATTATTATCTCTTATAATTTTGGGAAAAACCCTTTAGGGCCCTTTTTAAACCTTGTGGCCGAAATTTCTCTTAGGCCCCTTTTGGGTGAATTTTATTTGGTCATGGTCCACATCTAATGCTTGAATAATTATAGTGCTTATCATAAAAGAATTACTAAGGAAACTTAGTGAAAGGCACTTGAAGGACGCAACTTTATTAATTCACTTATATGAGTCTTCCAGTACTATATGATTTTTCGGTGGGGTACAAAAAATTTAAAGGACTCAAGTGTGGACATAAGCATATTAATCTTGGACTCTTTTACTTGACTAGTTCCTTCGTGTTTCATCTCAAGAATTTTTCAATCTCTTGAGCACTAGAACAATTAGACACGTAACTAGACTCACTTTTACTTAGACCGTTTAAGAGTAGTTGCATGGATTTAGCATTCATACTCAACTTCTTTTTGTCATCACTAGTGTACTCTAGTTTTGTTTTTATAACCTCTAGTGTGACACCATCAACAATTGACAACTTAGAATGAACAAATGAACCGTCTTCTATGATGGACCATAGATCAATATCAATAGCCATAAGAAAAAGTTTCATTCTTAATTTCCATTGAATAAAGTACTCACCATCGAAAAGAGGAGGCCTTATGGTTTACATTCCTTCTTGCACGGTGTTGTAGCAAGTGGTTGCAATCTCACTCAGATCGTTGGATCTTCTTGTTGTGAGTGTTCCTGCGCTCTTATACACTTGTAGGATCTGCAAGGCACCACTAGAAGGGGGGAGGGTTGAATAGTGGGTGCGGAAAATTTGGTTTTTAAAATTGTTTTAGACCCAAAATCCAACTTCTGAAAACAGTTTCTGTTTTCAGGACCTGTTTTGAAACATTTTAAAAGCTAGGTTACAGGTATTCAAAAATTCTAAAATTTAGAGAGATCTTAGTCTCAGATGTTCTGAGTATCTCCTAAAAATTTTAGATTAAAATTCAACATTTAACCCCTTTAAAAATCGTTGGTGGTCAGATTGCGTAAATCTGCCAGAAACGGTAGTCTGATTTAAAAAATTAATTCCAATTAAACCGTGACTCCAAATGCTTTGAAAAGTTATTTAATAACCCCGTATTAGGTGCATTTAATTGGGGTGAATCAGTTTTGAAAAATGCTTTTGGGAAGTTAGTCAAATATGTTCAAAGTCTCAACCTTTGCAAGCCTGAAAATCAGACTGCACTAGCCTCAAAACTTTTGACGTTTGGATGACTTATACTTCTCCAAAAGGGTTGAAACTTGTGCCAAATGAACCTTAAGATGTGTGGCTATGTTTCTTGAAAGTTTAGTGATTTTTGGAGTTCGTTTACTATTTTTAAGAACGTGATTAAAATGATGCACTGTGATGGAAACTGAAAGTAAGTGCTGAAAAGTAAAGAACACAAGGATTCCTCGGTTATCACTAATAACAAAACACAAATATCACCTTACCACACAGGGTTGATGGAGTTACACACCAACTCCAACCCTTTACAAACCTTGGAAGTGATTACAACGATCACGAACACCACCACCTAGCGAATGCAAGATTGATCACACCTCGATCAATCTTTTACAACAACATAGAATATATGGTGGTATAGATGAAGTCTATTCAAGATGTATGAATATGAATATAATAGGCTTTAAGAGAGAAGAAAGAAAGAAGTGTAGAAGAAGAAGATGGTTGCAACGTTTTTGCTCTTGGAAATTGTAAGTCTTGTCTTGTGTTTTGTTTGCTCTCCTTCTTCTTTTTTTATCGATATGTGCCGGCCCCCTATGCCATTTCTTCCTCTTGAAAATTATCTCTCAAGTCCTTGGAAGAATATCTTGCAACATTGTGACATTCAGTTGCTTACTTGGCAACTCCTCATTGGATGATCATTAAGCCTTTGGTTACTTGGCACTCATTGATTGGATGAAAGTTGTCATCATTTGATGACAAAATAAATTTGAAAAATATCACTTAAAACATGTACCAATTAGCCATAAAAATGTTGCCATAAGTCACATAATAAATTCGTCAAGGATGTGGGCGAGCATGATATGTGACTCCGTCCATGCACATGAGAAATAAGATGCTGAGTTAAGCATGCATATTAAGCATAATGAAAGGAAGATGACCAAGAGAATGCAGATCATACCGAGTCTGCCTACACCCGCAAGGGTACAGGCAGAGAAAATTAAAGCATGCCAATCCATATGGAAGACCAAAAAGTTCAAGGAACACGCAAATTCGCCGAAGAGAGATCTAAAGTGATGGTTCCACGAATTAATGATGGGAGATCATGTCGTGAATAGTATCGTGTCTGAGGAACCAGCATTGCATGCTGAGCAAGATAGTGAGCAGCCATGTTTGCCTCTCTACAAATATGAGTAATTTCCAACCGGTGATTGTGAAGTAGCGTCTGCAATAATCTCAAGTGGTAGTTTCCAAAAACGGGCTGTTGTTGTCTCAAGCGAGAAAGCATTTGAGCACAGTCTGACTCTAAAATAATGGAACGATAAAGTGGGAGGAAGTATAACAAACCAAACATCGCCGCCTGTATCTCTGCAACAAGTTTCGGACATGGAGGTAATCGAAAAGAGATCGCCCCCACACAGGTACCCAAATGATCACGCAAAATAGCCCCCCTGCTGCATAATGTCTTCCAACCGCCGCATCAATATTTAGTTTTAATCTACCAGATGGAGGAGTGTGCCAACGAATCACTTGAGGGCGTGGGAGCCGGATATCGGGAATCCATGTAAGATGCGGTGATGGTCCCACTGCCAGTTTGGAGCCATGTATCGTCTTTATCCACATTTCGATGTCATAATGGATGGAAGCCCGAATGGAGGACGGAGCAAATGAGGTTGATTCACCATATACCAGTGATGCATATGTGCGCCATATGTTAGACACCACAATAGCCGGAACAATTATTTTAGAACCCCTAATAGAGTCGGAAAAGTAGAACGATACCACCAAGATAATAGATATTGCCGAAGATGCAATGAAATAGGGGACAAACCATGTAACTCCGATGCAAAGAAATTCCAGATGGACCGAATGCTGCTGCAGTATAGGAAGACATGATCCACTGTGGCCGAAGCGAGCTTACAGAAAGGACACCGCGTGGGACAAGCAGCAGAGTACTTACCGATGTAGTCCTCAAATGGCAAAGCTGAATGGAAAACTCGCCATAGTAACAACTTAGTGGTGGGAGAGTGGTGCTTGAACCAAATGAACTTAGCAGAGAGCAATGTTGATTGTGTGGGACGGCAAATGTCATATGCGGATCGCAAAGAAAATTCCCCCGATGTCGTGGGGGTCTAGTGAGATGAGAACCATCGCCTGCAGTCTGAGCCAGGCAGGTAACATGAATACGACAGATAAGTCGCCGAACTGGTGAATCCGGTAAGCGAGGCCGATAATCCCCTCTGTTGCCGTATTTAATATGCATATACTTACTCCAAAGTGTATCATTTTGTTGACATGACCACCAAATTCGACAGTGGTATGCCTTTTGTAACATGCTAAGATCCCGAAGCCCCAAGCCCCCTTCTTCGATAGGCGCAGTAATAGTAGACCAAGCCACCCAATGGTGCCGACGTCCCCAGTAAAATAATGATATTTTCCTTTCAATAATTTTGATGATGGACTTGGGCAAACCCCTTGCTGCCAGAACATGTACGGGAAGTGCCGAGGCCACTGAACGAAGTAAGACAAGGCGACCTGCTGAAGAAACAAGCCGCGAGTGCGATCCATGCAGGCGGTCGTCATGCTGTAGCAGGGAAGTACAATATCTAGCACGATTGATTCCCTTATGTAGATAAGATCCAAGATATCGAAATGGAAAATCAGTACACCGTATGCCTAACATGGTCTGAAAAGATCGTCGTTGTTGGGCAGAGGTGTTGGCAGAGGGAATGAAACTGCTCTTCTGAAAATTAACCTTCTGACCAGAAGCAGTTTCATACAAAGTTAAGAAGGTGTGAAATATTCTTAAATTCCATTGTGTACCACGCAAGAACACCAACAGGTCATTCGCGTATGCCAAGTGTGTGATAGCAAATGGAACTCGTCCTAGCCGAAAAGGTTGTAGCGCACCAGAGTCAACCAATGATTTTAAGCCTCTGCTGAAAGCTTCAGAAGATAGAATAAAGAGCAAAGGGGACAACGAGTCACCTTGCTTGACACCTCTATATGGCCGAAAAGACACCGAAGGCTGACCATTAATCAAAACTGATAATGTTGTGGCACGTAAATGATTGAGGATTATCCTAATGAAGAAATTTGAGAAGCCAAATTGTCGTAACAACAATTCTAGATACTCCCGGCTTACTCTACCAAAGGCCTTCATCATGTCTAATTTCAAACATAATTGAGAACCACCCTTATCGAGCATATGAATCATCTCACGTGCCATTAAAACTTGTGTAGAAATATCTTGCCCGGGTAAAAAACCTGTCTGTTCCGGAGATATCAATTTGGGAAGCAGCTTACTCAAACGTGTGGCGATGATTTGCGTAGAAACCTTACTCATAAAATTTGTAAGACAGATAGGGCGGAAATCACTAAAGGTCTAAGGAGATTGTGTCTTTGGAATCAACGTGATCAATGCACTATCCATTACTGAGGGCTGTGGAATGCCAAGAAAAAATTCCTGCACCGCTTTAACAACATCAGAATGAATAACTGGCCAACATGATCGGTAAAACTTACCATGAAAACCATCTGGTCCTGCTGCACTCTGGGGGTCTAACTGCCACACTGCTTCCTTTACCTCTATCTCCATTGGCAACTGTGTGAGCATGGTATTGTCTGCCTCCGATACCAGACAAGGGAGGTGCGAAAGAATGGCTACATGATTAGTTGTTGCCTCCCTAGCAAATAAAGCAGTGTAAAAAGAAACAGCTTCGGCCATAATCTCAGTGGGCGTCGTACACTGCTCACCATTGGAAGTTCGAATTTGTTGTATTCATAATTGTGACCGTCGCCCTTTGACAATAGATTGAAAATATCGTGTGTTAGCATCACCTTCGTTGAGCCATTTTACTCTCGCCTTTTGTTTCCAAAAATGCAGCTCATATGTGAATGCACGAAGATATTCAGCTTTTGCCCTATGATATGCCTCGCGCGTCGTGTCATTAGGGTCAGCATCCCAAATAGCCTCAGCAGTAGTGAGAGTAGATTCCGCTTGCATAAGATTGGTAAAGATATTACCAAAGATTTCTTTATTCCACCGCTGAATGTTCCGCTTCAGAGAAAATAATTTTGAATAGAAACCATACATACCTCCAGTAGTAGGATACGACGACCAAGCATTCTGCATATAGGAGTGAAAATCTGAATGAAGTAACCATGAGTCCAAGAATCGAAAGGAACGATGGCCTCCAGCCGTGCTTATCCGACACACAAACAATAAGGGTGTGTGATCCGATGATACTCTCGAGAGATGCGTTAGTTGCATGTTTTCAAACACATCTTGAAAAGAAGATGTGACAAATAACCAATCCAATCTGCGACGAACGCGACCTAGACCCCTGCCATCAACCCAAGTAAATCGGGATCCTTGATATTGTGGTGCCATAAGAGAGCAAGACTCAATACAGTCATTAAAGTCCTGTAATACCGCAAGAGGGGGATGCGACCGACCATTATGATCCTCAAGTGTTCGAAAAGTATTGAAATCTCCTCCAATCACCCAGGGTAATGTGGATGCCCTAGAGAAGTCACATAAAGATTGCCAGAGAGAAAGACGCAAAGAGGAGGTGTGCTTTGCATATATTATTGACAAAACGAATGTTAGTTAAAGTGCACGATATAATAGAGTGAAGTGAACTACTTGATCCTGATCCTACGTAGTAAGCAAATGAAACTCTGAATCACGCCAGAAAAACCAAATTCGTTCCGACTGAGAAGAATAACAACTGGAAAAACCAAGACGCAAACCAAACCCGTTAATACGTGATGGAGTGTGCTTTGGCTCAATAAGCGCAAGTAAATGTAAACGATGGTCACGAATCAAATGAATCAACCTAGGTAGGGAGGCACGCATGCCTCTGATATTCCATATTAATATATTCATTGAGAAATAGTGGAATCACTTCCCTGCAACATGTGCAAAGAACTGCGCGTCAATATAGTAGATGGAGGCAAAGGGGGTAGATCTTTCCTTGCACGACGTTTTCGACGAGGAACAACATGTATAAAATCCGTGTCCTCTGTAGGTTCCTGCAATCTCGATATTAAGACCTCCTCATCTGGCGACGGAGGTATTAATTGCATGTGCCGAACTACTTCATCTGGGACAGATGGAAAATCACCAGTTGGAACATCAGCAGGTAGTTCAGTATCCGAAGTGTGGCCCAAGTCAACGGACTCATTTGGTAATGGAGGCTCCGCCGCATCACAAAAGATGTCCGCATGCAAGTCATTATGTGGGTCTTGTTGAATGATGGTAGCAGGAGGCAGAATATTATCAGCTGGAGGCTCCTATGTTGGAATCTCAGGTGACGGAATATCTGTTGGCGGAGCAGTCATTGGTTTTTTCTTTATTAGTGTCCACCGCTGAGCTTTTGGACGAGGTGGAGGAGGCGGTGGTGGGGGAGGTACTGAGGACGCAACTTTCGTGGGACATGAGCCTGATGCATGCCCTAATCGACGGCATGATGTACAAAACAGTGGAAGATCCTCATAAGTCACTGTATGCAGGATAAATCTATTCTTCGCTAGCAAATAAATTTTTTGCGGTAGTTCTTGAGAGACATCGACCTCAACACAGATTCTAGAAACTAATGGTCGTATCCCATCCGATGTAGCAACATCGAGTTTGAGGGGGATCTGATTGGACGGACAATCTCAAACAAAGCTTCACGACGATGGAGTTGAATTGGGAGCCCAGGTAATGCAATCCATACCGGGACAATGGTGACATCAGCAGAGGGATCAAAATCAACTGTCCATTTTGTTATTCGCATATGACAGCCAGAAATGTGCCATGAGTCAGTAAAAACAGCGCAAATAGTCTGCTTCATTATGAAAATTCAACAGAATATGCATTTGATCGATAAGAGTGATTCGCAGATCATGATGGAAACATATCTTCTCAAAACCTTCACGTATAATTTTCAATGGAGGGCGGCCATACCAGAAAGTACCTACCAGTGAATATTTGAAAGGAGCAGCAAGGGTATCAATCTCAGAGTCCAGAAATGATATCAAAGGGATACCTTTATATCGCGAAACTGCCTTCGGGAAATAGCGATGTTGCCTGACGATGCAGCACCGAAGACCACCGTGGCAAAAGATGGTGGCACGGTTGTCATTGCGATCGAGTGGGAAAAAAGAATAATCTTTTGGCAAATAGTAGCGGAGGAAGGGCCAGAGAAGACTCCAGCAGGAACTGATGAGAACGATGGCGATCGGAAGGAAGCGGTTGGCGGAGGCTATCGCCGCAAGAACGTCCATGATCGCCAGAGGAAAGGCATCGCGATATTACAATGGGGATATATAATATACTTATATATATATATTTTTTTTGAAAAGAAGTTATTTATTAATTAAAAGCCTCACTTTTGGTGGAGGAAAAACCATACTACATTGTCAGAGTATTCGGATGAATGAAATAACGAAACAAGGATGTCATATCTCCAGTCGTATATGATATGCCGCATTAAAACCTTGCCAAGAAAAACCACCCTTGTGGATAAAACCTTGGCGAAGGAAAAAGCGTACATATTTATACGACTGTCATTGATATGATAAGAACATAAAATGGTGTACAAATCCATGAATGCCGTATACTTTTGTGTGAACAGTAGAATATTGAAGCTGTTGCAATCGCCGCATATTTGTCTTGCCATTTTCTTGAGAACCGAAAATGCTGGATGAAAGTGCCCCACTTCAGGAATAAGGCTCACCACCGTGATGTGTAAAAGAATCTCGCACAAATGGGAATAGCACATCAATAGAGCATTAGTGTTGAGAATAATAAGCACAAACAGAGTGGGAAAATGCATACCCAAGTCGCCTTGACCAAGGGGCCAAGGCGACAATGGAAAAAGTCCTGCCACATGAAAATCGTGCCTGCCTGCATCCCTAAGGTTGCAGGCAGTAGATGTGAAACCTCGCCAATCCATATGGAAGACTGTTGTCAAGGCACCCACAAATGAACGGAAGTAAGATCCAATGTGACTGCCGCACGGACCAATGAGGGCAGAGTGGTCGATGTAAAATGTTCCGTGCGTGGGTGTAACATTGCATGCTGTGCTGAATAGTGTGCCGCCATGTTTGCCTCGCGATAAATGTGATTGTAAGGAAGACGATGAAAATGAACTAGCGAGTGAAGCCTTTGAAGATGAGAGTTGCCATGGACAATGTTCTGCCGTGTCAACCGAACAATCAATTGGGCACAATCCGACTTTAGGATGATGGATCGATAAAAGGGAAAGAAATAAAGGAGCCCAAAAATTGCCGCTTGAATCTCTGCATGTAAGGGTGAACTTAACGAAAGGCGAAAGGAAATTGCACCAAGGCATGAGCCTCGATGATCTCGCAGTATTGCGCCTCCTGATGCGAAATGTCGACCCACAACAGCATCGACATTTAATATATATATCGCGATATATATACTTTTATACTTCGGGACCCCAAGCTCCGGACATACATCGCCTGCGCACATTACTTCATCAGCTGTCTCTGTCGCTCATATATGCACCAAGGGAGGTCAATCAAGTTGCACATTTTCTTTCACAACAAGCAATGTCATATTCTACACCGACTTACTATACAACGCTTGCCTCATTGCCAACCCATATTCGAGGTGTTATATGCACGGATGCCACCTTGCCACACTTTCGCTATACTAGTACAGACGCTCAAGATGGGATGCATACACCTTAGCACTATTTTGTTTCACATGTTTTCATCCGTAGTATCCACATTTCATGTTACATGCTTTTCTTCCAATGATGCAAATATGTATGCTTTTTCCTTCGCCAAGGTTTTATACACAAGGGTGGTTTTACTTGGCAAGGTTTTAATGCGGCATATCGTGCATGATTGGAGACTAGCATAAGTGAGGCTTTCTCATAATAAATATCTTTTTTGCATAATATATATATATATATGTGTGTGTGTGTGTGTGTGTGTGTATATATATATATATACCAGAAAAAGATGAGCTTTTAT